>JACSVZ010000015.1:73711440-74085893 GCA_014706295.1 Lycocorax pyrrhopterus obiensis | reverse complement strand
TTTTCAGTTTGTAGCAGACTGTGTGAGAGTGAAAAGATTTTCTGGGACGAAGGAGTTGGTGTTGCCGTTTGAGTGTGGTACAAATGGGAGTTAGCACCTGGAAGGGGAAGATCAGCGAAATCTTTTTGTCCTGACACAGTGCATTTGAGAGCAGTGACGTTTTCAGCTTGGCTCTGCACTTGCGGTAGTTGAGAGCAAGGCGAGGTGCGTGTCCTTCTTTTGCAAGTCGACAGCGCCATCGTGTGGTTGTTTTGATGACTGTTGCCTTCTCATTCCTACGTACCATTACATTCTCTCTCTTTTGCAGACTTACTCTAAATGGAAAGGTTTTCGGCTATATCTCTCACAGACAAATGCGCCAAGACAAGGAGCTTATTCAAACCATGCACCGTAGGCGTGGAAACATATATTCATTCCACAAGTGGAATGCTCTTTCTTACTGTGTTGTATAAACTGCAGTCTCACTCTGCGGCTCTGCAATTTTCCTCAGGTAAAGTCACGCGCATACAGATTTGCAGAGACCATCGTGTCCATGTCTTTTCGTACACAATTGTGTTCTGCACGAGAAGTAGGTGGACACTTGGCACTCTGAGAGAATGAAAAGGCATGATGCTTCATAAGGCTGAGAATGAACCCGTGGAACACCGTGCTTGTGTGTGCAGCCTACAAGCTGCAAGAGGAGCATTATTGCCACTCGCTTGCTTGCCGAATTCACGTCATCAGTTGTAAGGCAGAAGGTCCGCGACAGCTACTTGGGTTCGTACATATGCCTGCCTGAGCCCTATGCAGAAACAATTCCATTTAGCTTGAGATGCCGAGATCAAAAACTGTGTTTTACTCAGGGGACCGTAGGCAGGAATTCGATGGCTTGCTCGTGATAGAAGTAATCAAAAATTGAAAAAGGTGCTACAGTCATATTGAGGATACAAAGAATGTAACAGAAGAACATTGCAATAATCGTGGAAACAGTTACACTTTCTGTTGGAACATTCCCATTCAAAAACTCCCTCAGAATCCTTTCCCGCTGTGTTTGGAAAAAATTGTTCTTTCTGATATTTGTGTTTCTGTATAATTTGTTTCACTGGGTCATCTGGCTCAACACCTTCGCTCATTTAGGGGAAGGTGTCCCTGCCCACGGTGGGGGGACGGAATGAACAAAATAATCTTTAAGGTCTTCTCCGAGCCAAACTGTCCCCATGGTTCTCTGACTTTCCTGTTCCCCTTATTCCAAAACACTCCCAGAAGCAAGGCTGCAAGTGGACGCTCAGGCACGGTTAGCCATACCTTTTGGCCATTTCTGCTATCTCTGGCACGTCTGTTGCAGCTGGCTTCTGAAGAAAACAAGAACCAGACCCCAGCCTGCCTTACCAACTGCTGGTAGAAGTGCTGAATTTTCATTTCATGCACTGTCTCGTGTCTCAGCCAGCTCAATCTGGAAACAAAATATTCTCGGCTGTAATTTTTGGTATAAAAACAGGGACTTTAAACAAATCTAAGAAACACCGAGGCCTGGGAAATATTTCGGAGGCTTCAGAAAGCTGCCGTTAAGAGAAGGATTTATTTGGATTTTCAGTCTTGGTCACGGCATTCGTGGAGAAAGTCTTCTGGGGGCTATTTAAGAACAAACAGTTCTGCAAACCCACTAACATTCACAAGGGAAGATATTTTGGTAACTTAGCTTCCTAAAATCAACCACATTGCCAACCGATGCCGCTGGAAGTATTCCTTACCTCGCTCGTGCAAGACATTCCCCCAGCTTTCCTCCGTTCCCCAGCTTTACGAATCTCTTGCACAAGTTCTCCACGGCTATAGGCCACTCTGCACCGGGGGACGGCGCTTTCGGCCGATGTTTGGAATCCAAGCCACAGGGAGCAGCTGGAAACGCCCTCATCTGACCTTTCAACTCTGTCCGAGCTGCCACCTCTTCCCTCCGCCTTTGGAAGAGGGCGAACAAATAGGTCACATTCGTGAACTCTTCTGCAGACCTCTGTCGTCAGGTATTTGTGCAACGGACACCACGACAACCACAACGCACCGAGCAGGCGTCCGGAAAAACCACTGATCAGCAGAAAGAATACAAGGATAAACTACCACAAGTTTCTAGGCAAAATTAAGCTAGAATCTCCTACCAAGCTCATCACCTGACTACAACAAGGTGTGATTCCCTCCCCACGTGCAGTCATTTAGCAGAGGCTGGTACTAAGACTGTAAGGTCTACCCTTATCATGGAGATAAGACAGAAAAAACTGTCTCAAATAGAACACAACCACACAGCCGTAGTTCCATCTCTATTGACTGCCCCATGCCAGTGCTCCCAAGAGAAGCAGCTAGTCCCAAGCTGGTAACTCACCGCTGCAAGTACTTGCAGAAACACCGGAGCTCCTGAAGGGTTTCCTTGGCAATCTGGAAAATCTCATCCTCCGCAAAGAGCTCCGTGAAGTGGCCACACACTTCTTCTGAACACCGGGCAATCCGGGCTTGCCGGTCTCTTTCTAAGGCACATCTGGTTCCAAATAAAACAAACCAAGACTCTGCTGAGGCGAAGACCTCCAGCAAATGCCAATTCAGTTGGCTGAGATGCAAACAGGGAAGTCCATCATATTTAGGAAACCTTTGGGAAAGCAAACGCCAGCACGCAGCACGTCGTACATACCTTAACTCGTTGGCTGAAGCTTCTTTAACGCTCTCCTTTATTACTTCTTCCATTAATTCCATGCCCACCAACCGGCTCAAATGCTTTATCAGCTCTTCTCTTTCCTGCTTTTGCCTGGAAGGACACAGAAAAGATTTACGCAAGTGAAAAAATTTACACTGGCAAACCTGCTGCTTAGTTACGCAAGCACCGCTCGCAGCGTCAAACAGCTAATTCAGCTAAAATTGTTCTCCCGGTATCTGGTTTCTAAAGAAACAACCTTGCACGGAGCCCGGTTTCCCTCAAAACCACGGATGACCACGGGGTTCCTTAAGCAACCTGATCTAGCAAGCGGCACAAAGCCCCGGACAGCAGAGGCCCCCGGGCACCGCCGCGGCTTCCCCACGCTTACCTGGCACCCGCTCCCGGGGCACGCCTCGCGCTCCAGCGACGCTCCCGCTGCTGGATGTCAACACAAACCCGTTCAAAAGCACAATTCCCATCCAAAGTCGCCCGCGGCGCGGACGCGCCGTGCTCCCGGCCCGCCGGCAAGCGGCGTGCGCCTCCCAGCGCCCGCGCTCGAGCCGGGCCGCCCCGCCGCGCCACGGGCCACTCCCGTGCTCGAGCCGCTCGCGGCGCCGCACGGACCGCGGGCTCCCGGCCCCGCCCCGCCCCCAGGGGCGCAGCGTCCCTACGCGGGGGGGCTTTGCCGAGCCCACAACGGGCGGGCGCAGCCGCAACTCCCACCCACCCACCCACCCACCCGTCGCGCGCAGCGAGGGGCGGCCCGGCCAGCTCCACGCGCAGCCCCCCTGCCGGCACCCTGCCGGGCCTGGCTGGCGGCCAGGAAAGCAGGAGCTGCATGCCCAACATACCTGAACACCTGGCCCAGTGGACAGGTGCGACAGAGCTCCAAGTCACAAAAAAGGAAAACAAAACATATGGTCTCATATCCTTATACAAGAAACGATATAAAAGCGAGACCAACTTGCAGGAAGTTTGGATAATTCACATAAGGTTTACCAGGTGGGTTTCTCTGGTCTTTCTCTGCAATGGGACTCCCCAGCTTAAGTACAGACTAGGATGACAGTATTAGGATAACTGCTGTTGTATCCCTTCCTAATCACTACTAGAAGATGTAATAATGATTTGATCCACTGCCTTTCTATCTTTATTTCTGTTACTGCTTCTTATCCATGTAGTTCATTCCTGTTACGTGCTTATCACCCATGTAATAAATAAGCTTGTCCCCAAAAAAGTCATTCCTTTGTTCTGATCACTTCACTAATAAGCAAAAGAATACTTCCCTTCCTCTGGGAAACAATTGTCTTTCTCATCCAGGTGCCTGTGGCTGAAACTGGAATTCCACCTCCAAAATTCCACATGTCCAAGGTTAATAACTCCCAAGGAAATTCCCCACCAATCATAAGCAATCACCTATAATTTTTCCTCTGCAATCATTACTGCTTTGGCTTTCTGTGGAAGTGTTTCAAACATCCACGGAGGGTTCAGGGGCTTGGTTGAGTTGCTTATGGCTCATCCTGACAGGCCCAGGCCAACTCCGACCACCCAGAACTTCAGGGAAATATTGACACAGTTCATAAATACCCTAAGACTCCTGCTGAGGAATCCAGCCCTCTTTGGGACACCCAATGCAGCAGACATTGAAAAAGGAGGGAAAAAGCCAAGCTTGGAGTGGAAAAATAGAACATAAATACAGCAGCCTTTAAAAAACCTTCACGTTGCAATAGTGGGAACCAGCCACTTTTACTCTTTCCTCGCTTTTTGTGATTACATAAATACGAAATAGAAACACATTACACAGGATGCAGAGCTAGAATTTTACAGGTGTTCATTTTGGCAGCCTGAATGAAAAACCTCTCTTCCTAACACTGACACCCAGCCCAGTTTAAATCCACACTTAGCCCCGGGGCAGGGCATATCACCCCCCTTTCCCTACCACAGGTGGCTGCTGCAGACAGGAGAGAGAACCCAGGCGGGCAAGGCCCAGCAGGTATCATCTCCTGGCACCAAAAGCTCTGCCAGCTTAAGAGATGTGGGAAGAGAGAAAAAAAACATAGGTGGCCAAAAGGCCTGTTTCACACTCTAAAAGTACTACAGTTCGTCACAGAGGCAGAAGTCTCTTACACGCTCCCTGGGAACGACGTGCGAGACAATTTCTTCCCGAAGCTCGGACGCAACGTCGCGGCTCCTTTTCCGGAAATCGAGGGAAAGGATTTCAACGTGCGCCCCTTCAACAATTTGGCGGGAAGAAACATTGGATCCTAAGTGATGTTATTTCTTAGCTAGCTGTACATTTAATGGCACATTTAACCCCACGTGTATAATACTAGTATTCCCTTTTGTCTTATTCCTGTGTCATAATAGTCTGCTTTAAGTCTTATGCCAGTTAGCTTTGTGTCTATTAAATAAATCATTCATTCTAGAATAGACCCAATCACCCATCATTAAAGAACTTGCAAATGAGAGCGGGTCTTGGCATGCTGGCCACCTCCATAACGCCACTGCCTGCTGCCAGAGGCCAGGGCAAAAGGCAGGGACTTATTTAAACCCACATCATCCATTCATAACATTTTGGCATAGTTGGCAGGACGATGGCAAATCATTCAGAAAATCAGACTAAAGGCTTGACAGACGGTTTACGGTGGCACAGTGTTAATCCTCTTCCAGGACACCGCTGGCTCGAGTGGGAGAAAATCCAAAAAAAACGTAAATGGACAGCGGGAATCGCCGACAGATAAAAGCGGAGAAGACATAATTTCTCATGCACTTGCATTATGCTTACAATCTGCTTGCCAATGGCGAGAACAAACGATAAGAGAACATGACAAATTAAAACAAGAGCTAAAAGAATCCAAAGAAAAAAACAAAAACCTTGGAAGAAAAATTGGAATTAACATCATTTAAAAACCCCAGCTCCGCAGATGTTAAAGAAATTCCAGAGTTAACAACATCACACGGGGATGAGAATCATGATATTCAGAAAAACTCGGATGAAATTGGTGATGCAAATGTTGAATGGGATTCTGACAAAAGCACAGAAACCATACCTCTTAAGGAGGGAGAAATTCCAGAACTTAAATTGAAATCCATCATTAAAACAGAACTCTCCGAGGAACCCCAAAGCGGTCAGAGGAGAAATACGGTCACCACCTTTCCCTGTAATTCCCTACCATCGACAAACCTCCAAGAAAAACATGGACAGAAGGTCGAGAAAACAGAAATTGAATATCTATGGAGAATTTGTTCCACGGGGAAAAATGGAATATTATTGGATGATAGAAAAAGTTCTGAATTCTGGGATGTGAGTGTCCTGTTAAATCATGAACCAGATCCTCCTGACTTAGTAATTACACACTGGGCAGGAGGAACGAATAGGATGAAAAGAGGGGAACATATCGTCCCTACGCAGTCAGCTAAAAATACCTCTGCTGCTGCTACACAAACGGGCTGCTTGCTCGCAAGCACAACGCAAACGTGCAGATGCAAGTATGCCAGCCTCGGCAGAGGGAGATCTCAAGGGATTAAGAGCGTTGCTGAAAGAAACTCCAAACGTGCTAAGAAATTGTCTAGTAGAGAAACAGGTAACAACTGCCTTGAGTTTCAAGTGCCAAAAACTGCTTTCCCAGTAATGGGGGGGGGGGGGGGAAGTGGCAATTTAAATGCCTCACAAAAACAAACCAACCAACCACCAACCTAACACTCCTTTACAGGGAATCCTAAGGGCTAGACGACCAGTGAGCCAGCTTCCCCACATTCCTGCAGTTCAGCAGCCTCTGATTGTACTCCTACAAAAGCCAAAAACTAAATCGAAGTTTTAGAAAAAATTAAAGTAGAATTGGTGAAACTAACTGTAATAAAAAGTGTTCTCTCTTACACTGCTAAAATCTGTTGTGATATATTTAAGAAGCATTATATTTAGAATGCATTCTACTTACAACTCTTCTGTTTGACTAATAAAAGAGGCAAACAGAAGCCAGCGTTTAAAAACTGATTCTCAAAACCTAATCCTAACGCAAAACCTTTTCACTGCAACTGTCCCAAATACATTTACACATCAATAAATGCCACTTGGTATGAGTGGCTGCCTTCAGCTAAATACCAAATTCCCTCTAAAAGGTGAAACTCCTGAAAACTGATAACCAGCGAATCAAACTGTAATTACAAAAGTAGGTGCTATATCTACTCCCCACAACTAAAAAGAAATGTTCCTGGATTTTTCTGCAATAGCCACAAACAGAGTTCGCTCAGATGCTCTAACTTCCCTTTTGAAATCTATCTGTGCATTTATGCGAATTACCTCGGGGGGGGTGTGTGTGTGGCAACCAAGGGAACAAGGGATACAAATTAACACTGCTAAAGAAAGAGATGGACCAGAGAAACTCCTCCTGCCTGAGGGAGAGATGAAACCGGTTTTCTCTGTCCCTTAACCCCTCAAGCTCTGCCTGCTTGCAAGGTCCAGATTTAAATACCAAAGGCAAAGCCAATACTGGTGATATCTCGCTCCGCAGAAAAATTGGTTAAGGACTACTCCTGCATTTATAGAAATACAGGGCAACAGCTCTAAATGTTGAAACCAGAGTACAAGTGATAAAAGAAAGACTAGGAAGTGTGCCAGGGAAAGAATTAAAAGCTATAGCACTGGTAGTAAAAAGAAAGACAAAGACTGTATGACTAATTCTGTAGGATTATCTGGGCTGGCGCCGCACGATGATGGTGTCAGTGAAAGCGTTAGATTGGCAAGTGAACGAAAAAGAGAAGTTGGAGCAAGAAAAAGCTTATACGGTTGTCTTTGCAGACTCAATTCTGATCCATAGAAGTTGAGTTAAAACTGACAAAAACCCCCCAGACCTTACAAGCCTACTGTAACAACAAAATGGATTCGCTGACAAAAATCAGAAAGATAAAAAGGAACCCACAACACTGATACCAGTTTGGTAAATGAGTGCACTATGAGTTAAGCCATAACAGAAACCTTATTTTTGCAGCACAAACCAAAGACTAACCATGGACCAAAAAGGTGTGTCAAATACTTCTATACAGTGCTCCCAGCGCCAGCTGAAACTTAGATAAAACCGTCCAAACCCAGCACCAACCTACACATCAAAAGATAACAAAACACTCTGGTCAACTCGGCAAATAAGCTGGATTGAACCTCTCAACCATCTGCCAGTTCCCAGTGACTACCGCTGGACGCAGGCATGCCGATACAAAGCCTACTGTTTCAAGACTCGGCGACCGCTTTGCCAAGACCCCGGCCTAAACTGCACGAAGCGACACCCTCGCCTCCGTGCGAGCTCAGCTTTGCTCCGACACGAAGCGAATGTCTCACCGAAGCCTCGCAAAGCGCTCCTGCACCGCCCCCGTCCGACAGCAGCGAGCGCAGCGCTGAGTTCGCAGCCGGAGGCCAGAGACGGAAGCGCCGCCGCAGCCCCCGGGGGCAAACACGTCTATCGCCGCTTCGGTTCCGCTGTTCCGATTTCTCCGACAACCTTGAACGGCTAAGTACACCCTCACCAGACAAAAGCTGGGTGCCTATCCGAACGTGGAACAACAAAGCGCACGGGCAACAGCGAAAGGACTCTTCCCTACCTACACGACCGTGAAAAGCACTGCAATCCCCGGACTCCCGTAAACAAACGAAGCCAGCTCCGGACCCAGAAAAGCAACACCGGACTGCACAGTAACTAACGGACCTGCTGTAACCGGAAACGTTACTTAGGGTGTTGTCTACATTTTTATGCTTACAAATCAGCGTTTGCAACAATGCAGCACGGCTAATCAGCCATCCCAACAAAAACTAACAATGTCGGTTTTCCTAAACACACACACAGCAAATGTTACCTGACCCTTGGAAAGGGAAGCTCACGTATAAAGCTAACGTAAACTGTGACGGTGTTAACGAAGTACGATTACGAGTTTGTTCTCAGTCCTCTATAGATATTTCACGAAAGCATTCAAATAGTGAGACCTCCATCCCAAACAGGTTCTCTAAAAGCTCACTCCAGCCAAGGTGATACACCTTCCTAGAAGGAGAGGCAACCCAAGTCTCCATAAATCAACAAAACCTGATGATACAACCAGTGCCTTAAAAACAAAATTTATCAGCCATTCAGAGGCCATTGAACAAAATCAAATAGCTTTGGATTTGCTTTTGACTTCTACAATTACCAACAACAATTGCTGTGTATACATAGATCAAACTCCGAAAATACAAACTGATCTGAAAGAAGTTAAAAAGGGCACTAGAATCTTTCCTGAAATGCAAAAGAATCAAGAAAATATATTCAATGAGATGATCTCATGAATTCCATATTTAAATATGACCAGGAAAAAATTAATTGGTATAATTACCACATCCTAACACTTATGTTTGATACATAAATTATATTCTAAATTTACAAAATGAGATTTAACAAAATGTGCAAATCTGGCAATAACCATTTTCTCTAAACACCTCAAGAGAATATATTTAACCTTATTCACGTAGCATTAAAACCTTATTTAGTACTATCAAAGTACCAAATGATTTAATAGTTTTACTTATTTTGACTGACATTTGTAGATGCTTTGGAGTTTCTACAAGTATTGCTTTAAAATGCTTGCATCTTCACTCTGATTGTCACAGTGGGTAAGAAAGATTTCACCCTAAATATGACTTGAATTTTCATAATGATTATAAAATCAGTTTTGTTTACCTCGTCAAGGTAAAACATATGTAAGCAAAAACAGTTAAGTTTTATTACATCCTTGATTCCCCTGAGACAATAAAACCATTGTGTAATATATATATATATATATTTGCTTAGATTTTTGTAGAATTGTCTAACACTTCATACATTAAGCAAAGCCGAACTTCACTGAAGGACACTGTACCAAGAAGCATAAAGAAAAATCAAAAGAGTCACCGACCAGCCACTGAACTGCTTCCATTGCTACCACTGAAAACCTCTTCTTTGTTCCTGGTTTGCACCTCATCCTCCCACGTTCTCAAGATTCAAGGGGCGGGGGAACAACCTACCCTACATGGACTAAGAATTGCAGTGTCCTTAACTACCATGCACACTCTAAATCTAATACCACGCCTTACACATACATGTGTTACACAAGCTGAAGAAGCAACAGCTGCTTCTTATCGACGTTAATACAAAATCTTTTGAAGAAATACTACAGCCTAGGAAAACAATGTGCATCAAAATACTTAATGATGGCACACATATAAGAAAGCAGACATTTTTATAGCATGCAGGCAAGCGAAGCCTCTCGCTGTTCCTACCCCGCCTGTCCCTCACACCCTCACATTTTGTCCTGTCCTACGCTACAGACAGCGGGAGCAAGATTCACCCCTGAGAACCAACACAGCGATATCCTTGAACATGCCAACTTCAGTGCCAACACTGTAGGAACCTCCTGCATTCCATTCCCTAGCACAGCAACAAGTCCTCACCCACCTTGCATCTTCAAAACAATAGAGTACAAGGTTTAAACAAGCCTCGCTGTTTGAGGGGCACCGCCTGCCCAAAAAGCCCAACTCTGCATCCAGACGAAATGAACACCACAAATACATCAATGAACAGCAGATGCACGGCACACTGTCAGCTTGGACCTGCAATTCACTCCGCCCCTGCCGCTGGACTGAAAGCAATGGAAAAACGGGAGCACGAACGTCTCATGAGAGAGTGCAAAATACATTGAACGCCGCTTCTACCAGGCACCCACGTCATTACTTAAAGGCGCGGCTCAGTTAAAGAGCAATGCCAACAAAGCCCCCAGGCAAAAAGCCTGGGGGGTCGGGGCTTTTTCCATTCTCCCTTTCAGGGACTTCTGCGAGCAAGCTCTGAAGCTGACAAGCCACGAGTGGCCCCCAGCGCCCCTTGCCGGGACTCGCTCCGGGCTGGCGCCGTTCCACGCTGCGAGGGCAGCGGGGAGGCCACGCGAGCCACGGCACCGGCGGCGCCCGGGGTCGGCCCCGCGCTCCCGGAACCGGGCGGAGCGCGGCTCCCGGCAGCGAAGCGGCTCCTCCGGCACGCAGGGGCGGCCCCGCGCCGGGAGACCCCCGCCCGCCCCCGGCGCTGCCGAGCGCCACCGGCACCGGGCCGAGGGGGAGCCGGCGGCCCGCGAGCCCCGCGCACGGAGCGGGCGGGACGGCCGGCAGCGGCACAGCTCCGTGCCGCATCTCCCGCCGCCCGGCCCGGCAGCGCTCGCCGCGGCTCCGCACGGCTCGGACCGGCGCGGCCCTGGCACTCCCTGTCGGCAGCCCAGCCCCGAAATTCCCATTCCTCCTCAGAAATTCCCCAGGCGCCGGGAGCGCTCCCGCGCAACACATTCGGTGCCGGGGCACGGGCAGAAGCGCCCTCAAATGCAGCGGCACGCCCCGATTTAAACCCCTCAAATGCTGGAAAAGCTAGTTTCCTTCAATTTAACCCCTGAAACTGAGGCAACAGGGGATGGGGACCTCAATTTAAACCAATACCATGGCAAATAAATGGGTTCTTCCCTTCAATTTAGTCCTCTAACATATCAGAAAGAGAGGGGTTTTCCTCAAATCTCTCAAACGGTGGGAAAAGGGGGATTGTTACCTCAATTAAAACCCTTAAAAAGCTGGGACAACAGGGCTTCCCCCTCAATTTAAACCTTAGGATGATGAAAATGGGGGAGTTACCCTCAATTCAAACCCATAAAATGGCAACATCTGTGCTCTCCCCTTCCATTTAAACTGGAACACAGGGATTCCCTGTCAATTGATACCCCAAACACCATGGAAAAGGCAGGTTTTCCTTCAATCAATACCCTTAAAATCACAAGTGAAGGGGGATCCCAACCAGTACAAACACAGACAATAATGGAAGAGGAGCTTCTTCCCTCAATTTAAACTCCTTTTGTTCTCCTAACCCCCATTTTTTTCTGGGGGCAGCAGGGAGGGACTGGCAAGATGAAATCAAAAGTGAAAAGGAGAAAGATCCCCCTGCAAACCAACACCCTGGCTCAGCTGCTGCTGCCTGGCACAAAGGTCCATCCCTCGGCACCTCCTTTATGCAATGTTTCACATCCAAGTGGTCCCCGAGACCCTGTGAGATGCTCTCACCGTTGTTCCATGAGAGACTCCCAGGAGCCCGCTGCAAGCCCCTCTCCTCCAGCATCTCCATGCAAAAGTGAGCTGAGGAAACCCCTCCTAAAAAAGCCCCTGGCAGGAGCCGCCCTCTCCTCACCGTCACAGCTCACACCTGGGGCTGCTCTACCCCCTCATCGGCCTCACAGCTCACACCTGGGCTTGTTGCCGGTCCGAGTGTGAGGGCAGGTGCAGAAAGGATTTGCTGCTCATTCCCTGGACAGCTCGTTGTCCGCACCTGACACGCTGGGGCACCGGGCTTTCCTTTCTATGGATAATAGATATTTGATGGCAGTTGCAGGTCAGCTGTCAGGGGTGGTTTTTGAAATATTGTTTTAACTATAAAGTTACAATTATGCGTAAATATTGTATAATTAACATTCCATAATTATGCATGCCATCTTTGACATTTGATATACAAGACTAAATCTCTCGCTGGTTTCAGAGCATTGCATTGAAAGTCTGTGTGCTTTCTCTTCTTTCCCTGTTCCAGGAGAGTTCTTAGGAAACTTCTGTTATCTGTAAGAAGGTTGTAACATCAGAACTGCCGATTTCAGTGCCTTTATCTGAACTTGATAAATTGTTAACTCTATTATTGTTTAGATGCATTGCTTTAGACAGAACTAGGGGGCTGGAAGAGAAAATTGAAGGAAAACGTTGCAGAGAAGGGGCAGAGGAAGAAAGTAGAGAACCTGATTTAGGATCGAAATCCGTCAGTCTGCCAGTTCAGGCTCCTCGCAGGAGGTGGTGAAGGAGGTTGGTAAGGAACTTTCATGTAAGCAGTAGTGTAGGTTTGCAGGTGTGTATGGTTTGTTGCCAGCATCAAAGTGTGTCTTGGCCTGAGGAATGTGCTGCAGCATTTCATGGCCCTGCATCGCTCGGTGGCGAGAAGGGAAAGGGGAGACCGTGTTCAAGGAAGCCCCGGACTCTGTGTTAGTGCGGGACGTCTCCGAGCTGCCGGGAGAACGGGCAGCTGCTGTCCCGTGCCGGTGGGGTGCGCCCCGGGTCTCTGAGCTACGGCTGCACCGGGCAGCGGTGATGCAAGAGCAGGGAAAGGAAGGGCCTGCGCTTTGCAAGGCGGGGTAGGAGCAGTGAGGTGCTTCATGCTGGCAGCTCAGTTTGGTGTTGCTGATGTTTGCAGAGCCAAAGCGGATTGATTGGCTTCTGGTGCACTAGAACAGGATCCAAACCTTAAAAATTATTTGTTACCACTGGCTGCTGGGGAGTTGTGCTGATCAAACCTGGATTTGATCTTTTGAACAGTAAAGCATACAAAAAACCCAGAATCTAAAATACAATTCAGTTTGTCCTTGCTCTACAGGACTTAAAAGGGAAAGGTAAGAAAGCTCTATTATTTAGTGTTTTCTTCAGACCATCACAATGAAACTGTTTGATAAAAAGTGCAAAGACTTCAAAACCGAGGCAGATTTGCCAGCCCTAATCTCAGTTTCACTCCACTTGTGGCCCCAAGGGAATCATACCTCTCAAATGGCAATTTCCAGCAACACAATCATCCCAGTTTTTATTTCAGCCCTAAGCTCTATCTGAAAATCATCAGCTGAAGGTATTGTCCCGTTTGTTGTCCTCCTCTTGTGCCGCTGCCGGAGAGTATCTCTGGCCTCTGAACTGAGCAGCTGGGCACCTTGTTCTTCCTGGAAGGTCTTGAGCAGTGAAAGTGCTCCATATGCGCTTGTCAAGTGATAGCCTCCTGTGAAGGACAGCAAGGGAAGAACATCTCAGAGTGGTCTCAGTCACAAAACTACAGACGGTTTTCTTTGAGATATATAAATACACACACAGAGGCACCCAGACACACACACAGATATACAGAAGGTCCCTGTATTCTATTGCCAAAATATTTACACACAAAAGGAAAACTGCTCACTGGCCTGCAAAATGCTGCAGGGTGTGTCCTCAGCTGCTCAGACGCAGGCAGTGGCTGCATGTGCTCCATATGATACAGCGGTGCCCGTGGCTGGGTCCACTGGTGCTGAGGAAAGCTGATTCCTTAAATGACTCCTGTCACTCCTTTACTCCCGAGTGTTTATTCCTCCACTGTTGGGACACCAGCTTCATTCTAAGCAATTTTCAAACAGTGTTTTGTTTTCTTCCCAAGCTTCAGAGGCGAATGAAACACGGCTGTTTAAACAAAGTAAAAGACAATCTACCAGTGTTCATCGACTTCAAAGCAACCGCCCTTAGTGACAATACAGCAACAACTGAGTGTGAGATTTGCACTCTGGAATCACCCCAAAGGGTTGCCTTTGTTTTTAAAACAACAGCTGGTCTGTCACCTTCTCAGCATTCCCCATAATGTCCAACTCGTGCAGGAGATGATGTGTACAGTCCTGCATACTCCACCTTTATTACATGAGCAGAGAACAAATTAAAGCCACAACAGAGTTGCAACGTACAAAAGAAGCTGCGGGTCACAAAGTAAAAGAGTCTCAACAGGAGGTAACAGTCCGCAGCAACCGGGAGACACAAAAGACATGCTGTCTGTCTTTTCTTTTTCAAGTCAACAGTTTGGGTGGGAGTGTCCAGCTAAGAGGCAGCAGAGTCTGTTCAGAGGCGTTCAGAGACGCGTTCTATGCGCCCGTAGTATTTTCTGTATTACCGACGGCGTCCCCTCTCGGCCTTTAGCTTTGCAACGAGATTAACACGTAAAATTCATGCAAGACCCATTACATAAATTGGACAATACATCACAGTTGAAATGCACGATCCCAAAGCACTACACAGTTTTTTCTGCACGGTAGAGCTGAGCTAGTGCCAAAGACAGGCCCAGCCTATGGACTGACTTCCTTTGCTGCATTCAAAACAACTTGACTTAACAGTCCAGGAAATCTTTCTGCTTTTCAAGCATGTTAACGATCTCCAGCTTCACATCTCAAGTATTTTCCATGCTAAGATTCCCAACAATGCGCTCAAGGATGCTCTGTACACCAAGCAAGGAGCAGACTGGTGCCAGATTGGAGGAATCGTGGCATGAATTCTCCCAGGCATCCTGGCATGCAAGAGGATACAGCCAAGATACAGCAGGAATAGGAAACACGTACGTATACCTAAACACGCAGCTAGGCTCGGCTGCGAGAACCTTTAAACTTCCTCGTAAACCTTTTCGATTCTGGGGCCTACCAGAGCCTTGCAGAAAACTTCTTCGTTAAATATGCCACCGCAGAAACAGCAAGGAGGCAGCTTTCCTTGCCTCTAGCAGACTTAAGCCCTCATGCAAGAAATGCCACAAGAAACATATTCCTAGGGCTCATAAAAATACTTTGTGAGAAGCAAATGTTGGGAAGAAGCAAAGATCATTAAAAGGGAACAATGTTCTCAAAAGCACTTCCCCAAAGATGCAAAGAAGTCCCCCAGAAGTTTTCACAAAGCACCTAACCCAAGTCTCATTATGTGCCTCACAATTAGCCAAGGGCTGTTGCCCCATAAATGCTCTCGGGAAATTTTCAGGCACGAAAGGCTACGGCCGTTCGGCACCTGCACAGTGCACGTGCTTGCCTGCTGAGTCAAAACAGGTTGGAAAGAACGTATTTGCTCATAAAGCAATGCACAGCAGCACATTTTCAGGCCGCTGGGGCTTGTGCTCTGCAAGCTACGCGGCAGTGGAAATGATTAGGACATTCTCTTGCTACACTATCAACATCACTGTCATTAGGTCTCCCCTTAACAGGATTTCTACTCAAACAAGGGGAACAGCAACTGTGCTATGAGGAAGAACACCCCCAGGCAGTTCTAGTAAAAATTAAAAAACAGATTACCTTCTCCATGCAGCAAGGATGGATGCAGCAACTCCGTCATGTATTTGATTTCAGTCTCCGGCTCCAGCATATCACACTGGGCTAGCACATATATCAACACAGGCGGGAAGTCATCAGCTCCGTACGGCCCCCCTGGGTAGAAGGGAACACAGGCAGTGAGAGACAAACCATGTTTTTTTACCAGTTCCCGTGTTTGAAAGGAAAGCACTCTTTTGTGCCTTCTCTACCCAGCATGTCTGTATTACTCCGGGACCCCCTAGAGTCACCCAGGTGCAGCAAACAGAACGTCGCCTGACACGGGAGACCGGCTCAATCCTGTCCTTCGAACAAGCACAAATCTTATGATGCACACCTTGGGGCATGCAAGGGAAATTTAGAGACTGGGCTCACCTCGGCACCAGCTCAACTGGTGAACTGGTGAAAAGGCTGCCACGCCAGTCTGGCCTGACCCTCACCTGCACTGCTCTCGTTGCCTAAGACATGATGAATAGGCATTTTCTTTATACATCCACAGATTACATCCACTTTCTGGAAGTGTCCAGACACAAACGCCAGTCTCTGAGTATGAATCCCACAGCAGAGAAGCCTGAATATAAAAACCTACTAGATTTGACAAGGAAATTCAACTCATTTCCCGGACAGAGAATAGTCACAACCAGCAGTGAGCAAGGCCTCCTGTAACTGAAGGGAGCCTCCAAGGAAGATGGGGAGAGACTGTGAGGGCCCGGAGTGACGGTGACCCACAAAGACTGTGCTGTACCCAGGCCCGTCCGTGGTCCCGGCACTTTTCCTGCATTTTGACTTTCTGTTCAGAAGTCACTTTGTGGCCAAATCTCTGGGTCTGGCAAAACGGTGTTTAGTGCAGAACTGATGCTATGGTCACTCGGAATCGCCCAGAGCAGGAGCCAACTTGCGACTCTGGTGAAACTCAAGTGACACCAGCTGAGGCACACGCTCCAGCTAACACACTGTGGGTGTGCCAGGGTCGGGAGCAAATGGTCGGGGCCGATCTTCTCCCGGTTTGAGGCCCAGTTTGGCAACACCACAAAACTCCAGTGAGGGATCAGCGCCATAGGGAAGGGCTGCACAGATGCCCTGAGCCCCAGCCTCTGCATCAGCAGCGGTGGGCAGGTGGAACTCACCTATGTCCAGATTCAAATCCCTTTGTTTGTCACTCCTGCTCGTTGCTAGGCACTGAAAGCTCATTTCAGCTGTTCGGAGACAGCACTAACTGGTCCGTGGATTTAAGGAAGCAGCCAGACTTTGGGAATGCGTGTTGCCATTCGAGACTTGTCCAACAAAGGGGGCACAGGGGGACAGGAGGAGGACAGGGAGTTGTCATCGGGCCTGTGCTCATGGGCTGCAGGGGACACCTGCACTGAGGAGGAAATGGAAACGGAAAGGGGAAAGAGGGAAACACAACCCGATGGGACACAGCTCTGGCACCACATTTCCTCTTGTTCCTGCTGTCCTGGAAAGCCCCAGGTAAATCCAGTCCCTCAGACCTTGTATCCCTGAACACCAGGAGAGCTGGAGTTTTACCCAGATCTCAGTGCCCTGCATGGCTGCGCTGACACGAGCACGGGCCCATTGCTCCGCCCAGCACCATCCCTCATTTTCCTCCCATCGCTCCCAAACCCTCCCAAAACCCCCCTGTGTCTGTGCCAGGGCCAGTGCCTGCCCCGAGCCCAACCAGAGGCTGTCACCCAGCCCTGCACCAGCTGCCACCCCTGGGAATACACCGAGAGCTCGGCTCCCCAACACCCAAACCAGTCCTTAGACACACAAATAATGCCCAGCCTGCCCCTCTGGGCACAGCCAAACACCACAACTCCATCATCCCCAAGGAACTCTGGCAGTCGCCTCTTCATCTCTGCCCTTTTCCAGCAGCCACAGGCAGGACCGGGCTGTCAGAAATGGCATTGCCTAGGGAGTTCATCCCAGCAGAGAGGGAAAGAGGAGCCTGTGACTTACCCACACCACGGGCAGGACCAGGGGGGCCCTACCTGGGTTTGGCTGCTCCAACACCAAAGCTCTTGGCAAAGATGGGACAAGTTCAGTGGTTTTTCCTGTCCTGAAAGAGAGCAGAAAAGGGAAGTTAATCCCACTGCGGAATCAAAGACTCCTGCATTTCATAGTTCTGCTCTGATTGCTCACCATGGAGTTTTAGCCATCAAAAAAAAGGAGAGAAACACCAAATCAAATAAAAAGTGCCCTTTTCCAGCATTTTTATTCCAGGCATTATAAGGATGCTCATTTTTCTTCTAGCATTGTTTCCCTAATTTTAGCAGAACCATTTTCATCCCAGACCCCACTCGTCAGCTGTTCAATCCTCTGGCACTGGGTTTGGACAAAGGAAGGGACACACCTGGATCAGAGAAAATCATGGAGAGAAACCCCTCCGAAACCTGGCAGAGAAAAACGACAGGACACGCAGGAAGACACATCCCTCATTTGCACGTCTGGATTGCTTTTCTAAAGACTTCTCTGCATTTGGATGCTCTTTGCACTCGGCTTTCTTTACAAGAATGCATTTGCTGCTAAACACGTCTCAGGCCCTTATTTGATCGGGATAAGGTGGGACAGAGATGAAGAGTCAGACAGGGAAGAGCCAGGGAGATGCAGGGCCTGGGAACATCAAGGAGGGAGAAGAGAAGGAACAGGGATTGCTTTCCTTGTTTAGATCCCTCAGCGCTGTGAGCTAGGAAAACACACGGGACCGCAGGGATCTGGGGCAGGAGAGGGATAACTCTGGGATAAGGGGAATCTGCTCCCGCTCCAGGGCTGTGCCAGCTGAGGAGGGGAATTTTTTTGTGTTTTCGTTGCACACAAAAACCAAACCCAGCACCGCCAAGCTGGACTTCCTTGAGCTGCAACACAAAGCGGCCCCTGGCCTTTGGGGGAACACGGCCTCACCGAGTCACGGAGCCAGGGGATGACACTTGGGAACAATCCTTGCTGCCTGCAGGCGATTCAGATGAGCGAGCCACAGGAGCGGTGGGGTTTCCTGCGCTTCCTGCAACAGCATCGGTCCAGACCAGGAGACCTTTCCTGGAACAGATCCTCCCTGTAAACGGGAGCTACGGCAAAGCTCAAGCCCTCATTTAGAGACCCCTGGAAAAGCAAACGTGAGGGAGGAATACCTGGAGCCCCAGGGCACCGAGGTGAAGGGGATGAAGAAGTAGACAGCAAACAGCTTCCACTGCTTCTCACTCCAGCAAGGGGAACATCCCCGGAATTTCACGTCCAGCGTCTCTCCCAAGCCCCACAGGTGAACCAACAGGTACCCCAAGACTGATCTCCTTTGTACTTCCAGCAGCACAGATCCACCGGGAGGAACTGCAATCCGAGGACGTGCGTCAGCAACCGTCTTCCCGCTTGCCGCTCTCTCCGCATTTTCCCTTTCCGGTGGGATGCGGGTGCCACCCCCCAGAGGCACGAAAACTGCCTTGCGATCCGGTACAAAACCTGCCTGGAAAGCCCAGGATGCCAGGAGCCAGCAGCCATTTCTCCTGGATCTCCTGCTGACAGGCATTTGAAGCCTGCTGTGCCTCACAGATGCTTTTCTGCCAAGGACATTCCCATCTCCTTTTTTTTAGCCCCAATAAAGGTTTGCAAAGCTGAGTTTTGTGAGAAGTGGTTCATATTTGGATTATTCTTAACTTGGAGTTTCCCTTGGCACCAGAATCAGGGGGTAAACCCAACATGGCCTCAAAGAGCCATAAGATCCCAGATATCCAATCCCCAATTCCCTCAGGGTTGGTTCATTGAAGCTTTTCAGGGTTAATTTAGCAAACTTCAGGGTTTGGCAATTTCACCATCAAAACAGCACAAAAAAGAAACTTAACTAAAGCCAGCTAAAAGTGGTCCCCCCGATGACTCATTGAAACACCTCATTATAAAGGAGCTAGGATGGATTCAATACTCACAGACCCACCTTGCCAAGATCAGCATTCTCTGGCCACCAAGGGCACAGCAACCGGCAGGGACATTTCTCCCACTCTCCGGCAGAGACCCCCTCCCACCCCATCCAGGGAACTGCGGCCACCCAGGGAACACCAGCTTAGTCCTGGGCTGGGAACAGGAGAGGGACAAGGAATAGTTTTAAGTCATTCCCACCTCGGTGCTGTGCAGACCTGGGAGAAAGCACTTCCCACACCTCTCTTGCAATTCTCTTCCCTGTCCCTTCCAGCTTTGGAAGGTTTCTTTGGGAGCCTCAATTATCGGTGCAGTTCAGAAGCTGCACGTGCCTAAAGCATCCCCTCGGGAACATGAAGCTTCCCTCGTGCATTTCGTTTCTTTATCCCAGGTATTGTCCCCAATTATCCACAATCTAGAAAGGAAAAAAGGGAAAGGAAGGAAGACCAATTAATTCTGACATAAGGAGTGTTGATTATCCCAACACACTGCCAGGTGAAAAAACCCATTTCTGCCACTCTAACAAATCCCCTTGATATTGTCTCAATTCAGTATTAATTATTTAAACGTTGTATTAAAAAGCATAAGGTCACAATGCTTGGAATTCTCAAAACCGGCTCAGCTTGGCTACCTCAAGGACTTTCACAGCCAGGGAACTGAGCGGTCCCAGATTTAAACACCACATTTGATACAAATCTGATAGAAATTTGATTTGCTTTGGCTGCCGGCACTAGAGCTGCTTCTACACACACACACACACGAGGCTGCTGCGAGCTGCCATTTCAGCAGCTGCCGGGGACACAAACACCACCCACAGCTGCTACCTGGCTCACCTAGGGTCCATCCAGCACTCACCGAGAGCTGCTGGGAGCTGAAATCCTCCCCGCATTTCCCCTGCCGGGAAAAGCCTGCCTCCAGCTCCGCGCCCCCACCCCCAGCTCTCACCTCCCGGGAAAGAGCCGCTGCCTCCTCCCGGCTCCGGGCAGCCGCCGCCCTTCGGGCGGGGGGAGGGCTCGGGCAGCTCCGGTGGCTGCTCTTCCTCGCTGCTTTTGTGTTTCCCCGCATCTCCCCGGGCCGGAGGGGAGCGGGAGGAGGGGGGCGAGGAGAGCCCGGCACGGCGGCGCGTGGCGCGGGGGCTTCTCGGGGGGCGGGAGCGGCGCGAGCGGTAGGGAGGCGTCCCCGCCGCTGCCTGCCGGCGCCCGCGCGGCTCCCGCCCGCCCCCGGCGCCGCTGACCCCACAGCCCGTGTCCGCACACCGGGAAACGCCGCGGAAAATCGCGCCGAGAGCGCTGGGTCGGCGTCGGCGACGGGGTCGCGTTCAGGCAGCCGAATAGACGGACGCGGGGTCCTTCTTTCCCGCGCTTTTTCGTACCTACCCAAGGCGCATGCGCACGATGCCGCCATGTTTAGAAGGTCAATCCGGTCGCGGACCGAGACGCCATCGTTAGTGTGGCAATCACCTGACTTCCGCCCTCTCGTCGCCATCTTGGGTGCTGGCAGAAGCCGCTTCCGGTCGTGCCGCCATCTTTGTTATGGTACATTAAGGCCCCCCCCCCCCCCCCCCACTCGTGACGAGGGCGTCTGTCTATTCGGTTGCCTGAATCCGGCCCCGATTCCGACGCCGGTCCCGCGCTTTCGGCGCGATTTTCCGCGGCGTTGCGCGGTGCGAGGACACGGCCGGCCGGGTCAGCGGCGCCGGAGGCGGGCGACAGCCGCGCGAGCGGCGGCAGGCATCGGCGGGAACGCCTCTGCCAAGCCCCCGCCGCGTCCGCCATCTTGTGTGTGGCCGATGCCGGACACGGCCCCTGGAGGGTCCCGGCGCGTGCCAATCAAGCGTCCCTGACGCCGTCCCGAGGGTGCCCAACTGCGCCTTCCTTCCCGAGCCGCCCTCTTGGGAGCGGCACGTGGGCAGCTCAATTCCGACCGCGCCCGCCCGCTGCCCCCCGCCCCGTGTCGCGGTGCCACCGCGTCTCTGCTGCCCGGCAAAACCGGCCCCGCCGGGCCCCCCCCCACCGCTGTCATTCCCCTCGGGCGCCCTCCGTTTCCGGACACGGCCCCGCTCGCTCCCGCTCCTCGCCCGGCACGGGGCGGCGGGCAGGGCCGGGGCGCTGTGCCGGGGGCGGCAGTACCGCGCTTTCGCCACCAGGCGGCAGCACCGCCGCCCGGCGCAGCCGAGGGCTGGGACGCGCTCCGGGGCAGCGAGCGAACACAGAGAAAAGCCGGCTCGGAGCGCTTCGCGTCGCCTTCGCCCCGACCGTCCGTTCTCGTGGTTTCAGGCACTTGCTTGTTTCATTCCTGTATAAAAACGTCACGTCATTATTTTCAAAACCTACAGCTCTCTATCCCGAGTTACTTATATTCCTGTATGTAATAGAGTAGATAGAGAGAGCTTATTTCAAAACGAATTTATATCCAAATTAGTATCGTTTATCAACAGATGTCAAAATGAAAACCTTGTCAGGTTATAGTATTCTACACACACCCCCGTCCCTGTGAATTTTCTGCCATTTTTGGCTCCCCCTTGGGGAGGGCACCCAGCAATGGCCCCCCTCATTCCCCACTCACCTGCTCCTCCACCGCATCATGGCTCTCGTGGCTCTCCCAGGGACATTGGGGTGCCCCAAATGACATCACGGCCCCCGAGTCTCCACCCCCTCCCCCAGCCTTTTTTCCTCACCCCCAAAGAAAGCACAAAACGAGTCAAACTGCCCTGGACAGCAGCATGCCGCTTTAATAAACCCATTTCCACGTGTACATCCCCCAAAAAGGGGCCCTGCTGGCACAAGTAAAGGGGGCCAAGCGCCCAGAAGGCTTCAAGTTCCTCCCCAGCTCCGGTGTCGCGGGCTGGTGGCCGCCCCGCGGCACGGGGGCAGCGTGTCCCGCGACGGTGCCACGGCTCCCGCTCAGGCTCCGCTCCGTGCCTGCGCCCGGGGCAGGGGCACGACTTGTCCCACCCCTTCCCTACCACGCCGCCGCTGCCCCCCCGAGAGGCTGCAGCTCCGGGATCCCAACCTGCGCTCACGGACCCACCGAGCGCTGCGATGGCAGCGCCAGGGAGAGACCAGGAGAGGCAGGAAGAGGGACTGGGAGCAGAGGGGACACAGGAAGAAAAGGAGAAGCAGGCTGCAGGATGAAATTGAAAAAAAAAACCAACACCTGGGATGGGCAGCACAACAGAGAGGGATTAAAAAAGAATAGGGACAGGAGAGAGGGATCCAGTGAGAAACAGTGGCACAGGGAGCACGACAGGGCCACAGAGAATCAAAAGGAACAGCAGGGAGGCATGGAGAAGGACAGAGAAAAAGACAGAGCAGTAAAAACACAGGAGGGACAGAGGGATACAGAGACAAAGAGAGAAACAAGGACGGAGAGAGGAAATGACCACGGCACGGGGGCGTGGGGGGACGACGGGCAAGGCGCAGCAGAGACATGGAGAAAGAGAGGCATGGGCAGCAGGACACAGGCTTCTCAAGAGAAGGGTACCGTGAGGGAGGGGGACTGAGCAGCAGATGCAGACAGGTACAGGCAAAAGGACGGTGGGAGGGACAAAGAAATGCAGTCCCGCTGCAGGACAAAGGGAAAAGGAGAGCAAGAAAGGACGAAAGGGAAAGATAGGGGCAGGGAGGGAGACAGAGACAAAAAGTAGGACAGAACAGGGAGAGGGATTGAGCAGTATTTATTAAATAAAGATTGAGTATTTATTTCTTAAAAGAACATGAGGACATCCCTATTGCAGAACTCTGCTGCCTGCTGCAACTTCACAGCTGACAACTGCCAGGGAACGTTTCTCCAACCTCTCCTCCCTGCTACCTGCTTTGTGTCACCACTGGCTACTGGGGACTCGGGCCGATTTATACCTCTGGAAATCTGGATTTGATCTTTTGAACGGTAAAGCGCGCAAAAAAAGCCGCATCTAAGATACAATGCAGTTTGTGTCACCGAAACCCCAGGAAAAACAAAAGCTCTCCAATAACAGTTTTACAGTGTTAGAGAATCAAGGCATTACTTTATTGCGGCCAGGATGCACGACAGAAATAATTTCATCCACACGTTGCCCGGGTGCTGCAGAGAAAATCGTTCCATCACACGTGATTTTTACTGGCTTTTTCACAGACTGATGCAGTCAAAACCCAGAGAAATTCATTGGTTCAATGTTCCTTGGTCCCAAGTTACACAGTTCTTACTGTTTGGTTTCCTATTGGTTCTCGATCCCTTCGCCTTCCACGTTCATTAGGTTCTCATCCTTCCTTCTCTTACCTCTCTTTTCCCAGACCAGGAGTCTCAGACCATGCCAGGGGTGATGCCTTCTCTGCCAGCAGCAGGGCAGGCGCAGCTCTCAACCACCAGGGCTGCCAAGGGGCAAACGCCGGCAGGGCACCGATGCGGCGCGGCCCCAACACGCTTCCCCAGAGTGCCTCCCCAGGGAACAAAGGGACAGCACCCAACAGACTCACCGACAGGCACTCCCACAAACTCTCCCAACACCGTTTGCTGCTTTTCTCTCTCTGCCAGGGCCTCAACAAGTTTTGTTTCAGTTCTGTCCCACGCTTGGCAGAGACCTCGAGAGGAACGAACACAAGATACAATTCCTACTGTTCATTATGGGCATAGGCTTTAGGTCCACTGGTGGGTTCAGCCTCCCGTAAACAGAAGCAGACGCTCCTCATTTATCCGTTCCCTGCTCTGCCCTCGAAAACCCATCAACCACTCTGCCCCAACTCAGCGCTGCTGCAGGGCTCCGAGAGAACAGCAGCAGTTTATCCACAGGGGGCCGCTCTGTGCGGGTTCAGAGCGTCGCCACGGAGAACGGCTCTGGCTGCCGCGGGGCCTCGGGAGAGGGGCGGGCCGCGTTTGGCAGAGGCAAGACAAAGAGCAGGAGGCGAAACAAAGAGTAGGATAGTTAACGGGAGATTGGGCGAGGAGATTGTAATCCGCGGTCATCGGAGATGTAAAACACGTAGCCTTCGAAACTGAAGTTCCGTAGCCGCTGGACTGTTAGTTTGTAACACTATAGAAAGACGTGCCTTGTGCAATGAAAGTTGGCTTTGCAGGCACCCGGCAAAGTCCGTGTTCACTCACCGACGCTTCTCCAAACACACATTTCCCATCGCGAGTCCAGAGCGACCCAAGCGCTTATTTTTCATCTCCACAAGTGCGGCCAGAGCCGCACAGACACAGCAATAACAAATTCTCACCGCGTACCAATAGAAACAAACAGATTTAATTCAGGATTGCTCCGAAAACAACTAATCCAATTAACTACTGTGCACTCACGCCGCTTGCTGCGGGAGGGTCAATACAGCCTCTGCGTCCTGAAGTACAGAGCACAAAAAGAAAAACCAACTTGGCTCCAAAAAGCCAAATAAAATAAAAAGATCACAAGAACCGATACCATAAGCTACAAAACACTGGGGTGCCTTTGAACATAGAGCCCTAAAAGGGCTCCGACAGCTGTGGAAACAAAACACAGGCGAGATGGACAACAGCACCAAATACAAGACAAAACAGAGGCTGTTCGCATGAGGTATAGCTATGCAGTGCAATTCCCTGCTGCAGGATGCTGGGGTTGTTGAAAACCTATCCAGGAAAACTTGGACAGATTCACAGAAATCAGCCCGCGGTGACTATACCACGTCTGATCATGGCAGTCCTTGAAGTGCAGACCTAAGTTGTGAAGGTTTGTGGGGGAGCATCACTCTGGGCTTGTCAGGGAGAGATCTGTACAAGCTTCTGTGTGTACAGAACACGAGAGGATACAGGCATCTCAGTCCCAGCCACCAAGACGGGATAACTCTGGGTAATCTCACAGCAGCCAGGAGAACTACAAAGGCTCCTCTGCATTTTAGGTCTAAGAGCTTAAGGATAAAAAAGGTTTGCCTACCACCAGCACTCCTCCAGTGAGCACCGACGCAGGCAGGGCTGACAAGAGCGGGTTTAGGTAATCCACGAATTTTGGTCTCGGTGCAGTTTTCAGTTTTACGTTAAATTATTTTTTTTGTAGCAAATGCCACTGGTCTCTGGTCAGTGAAAAGACAACAGTCACAAAGAATGGAAAATAATTCCTGCATCTCGCTGTTCTTACCCTTCGGGCACCTTCTAAGTCATTGATAGAGCCTGGCAGCTCTACAACGGTGTCGTCTGAAATAAGCCGGGCTGAAATCAAGTCCTGGAGCATCGAACCTTAAAAAAATAAGGAAACTCATTACGGACACAGAGAAAGAACGCGAGTCCTTGGACCACGCGCTCTGCATTCCATTCACCGCATTGCTGCTCCCCTCCATCTCTGCCCACAGGCTCTCAGGATCAAATACCCTGTGTGAAGGAAAACTGGAAGCCAAAACTGGTGAGCTCTTAAGGCCTCAAGATTTTTACGAAGGCTCTGGCAAGTGCTGTACTTCACAGCCTCTCCCTTTACCGGATGACGTCATGAGAGGCTGCACCAGCCACAACACTTCTACTCGGGGCAGCCCTAAACACTTCTGCTTTCGAGACACAAAAATAATTACATACCATCTTCTACTCCTTTCTCCACGGCCTCCTCTTCCTCACTGAGGACTAGAGCCACCAAGGGAACCATGGGCTGGAAAGGGTTGGCCCGAAGCAGCTGTTTCAGCTGCAACAAAGCTGAAAGCCAGTAAACATCCTCTTCTGCAACATCTTTGCTCCTAACTCGGGCAGGCAGGAGAAGAACAAGGCCACCGGTCCCAAGCAAGTCCTTCGGCGTCTCAGCCATATCAAGCTCCGAGTCGGAGAGCGCACCGTGGGCCACCTAGACAGGCAACAAGATGACAACATTAAAGCAGCTAAACAAAGCTATTTTCACGCCCAAATCTGCAGGTTATTGTCACTGCCGTTCAGCTTTGACATCCTTTTCCGGGATCTCTACGCAGCCTAAGACGACGAGCTGTTGCCAGGCCGACGTGGATGTGTCTGATAGATGAGCTGAGCACAGAGTGCCCTTCGGCACCCGCTCTGGGACCAGGAATTGATAATTCAGGTTCTACTACTGCAGGTATTTCTCACCTGATTGAAAACAAAGAAAAAAAAAAAAAAACATCTTTTTTCAGACCTTTTCAATAACCCTATCCTTCCCGGTATCATCTCCCTCCATCTGACAGGACACAACACCCACCGGAAAAGAGCCCACCCTGCTCTTACGGCCTCTTAGGTATCACGAAATTGTTCTCACCTACCTTTATACACACGCTGACTTTAACGCTTCTGCTGCCCTGCGTGCCAGAAGAACTAAAGAACGTCAGCGTTTGAATTTTGCCGTCTGTACGCGAAGCATTTTTCTCACCGATCTTGTCTCCCGTAAACTTGGCTTTCAACCAGTATCCATCGGTATCCTAGCAAACAAAAAGAAGGGCTTTGGGGCGGTTTTGTTGTCAAAACTGCCATTTTAGGGTTTTAGTATCAGCAGCTCCAAGATACCACAATCTACCATAATTCTATAGATGCAGGTTATGAATAAATAGCCCAAATAAACAGCCATACATTTTCACGAAATTATCATCTGTCAAGGTCTTGCTTTCAGTAGGAGCAAAAGGAATTAAACAACCTTAGAAAATACAGATCACTGGAATAAATTACAGCTACATTGTTTAGAGTGCTCTGGAGGAAAAAAAACAAGCCGGAAATTTGACACGATACAGGCAAAATTACATCAAGGACTGCGTACTACTAACCTTCTTCTACCTAAATAAAAGAAGCCTGCCCTGTTTGAGAAAGGGCCCCGGCAGTCAACTCTTCAACCTACCTATTGGGATCATCCTTGGAATAGTCATCCTCACCGGGCAAAACCAAGAGTGCCTTCCAGAAAACGTGTTCTTGTTGAACTGGAATATGTTCCGTGATTAACGAGACGAGATCCAGGGGAGTCCAAGCTAAATCCCTTCAAGAGAGACAAAAAAACTGGTGAAAGGATCCACCCCAGGGCTCTTTCCCACCTGAGGAACGTCTGCCTTGCACCGAACAAGTTACAGTACTGCAAGTAGCCACCGGTCAGTTCATTCTTTACATCTGTTGCTCATCCTTCAGGAACTGCAGCTGCTAAATCTGATACACGAGCCTTACTCTGGGGATTTCAGGAGCACACGTGTACTGCTTTACTTCCACACTGATCCAACACACACTCCAGGCCACTGGAGAGCATGAGGAGCCACAGGAAGCCAGACCTCCTGCCGCACTTCCAACATCTCCATCGGTATTTTCCTGCCACAAGCCAGCTCACTGATAGGTCACTTACTCCTCTCCCCCCATAGCCCATCCGAGACCCCACCCCATCCAGGTACAAAAATCACACCCCGTAATACCCATCAGATCCTTAAAATGACACCGGGGAGGATCATCTGGCTCAACACCTTCGCTCATTTAGGGAAGGTGTCCCTGCCCACGGTGGGGGGACGGAATGAACAAAATAATCGGAAGAAAGAGAAAGCAGGCTGCAGGATGAAATTGAAAAAAAACCAACACCTGGGAGGCAGCACGACAGAGGAGGGATTAAAAAAGACAGGGACAGGAGAGAGGATCGCAGTGAAGAAACAGGGCACAGGGACACGACAGGGCCACAGAGAATCAAAAGGAACAGCAGGGAGGCCAGGAGAAGGACAGAGAAAAAGACGGTTAAAACCCAGGAGGACAC
Organism: Lycocorax pyrrhopterus obiensis; assembly: GCA_014706295.1. NCBI lineage: Eukaryota > Metazoa > Chordata > Aves > Passeriformes > Paradisaeidae > Lycocorax > Lycocorax pyrrhopterus. The sequence goes on along the minus strand of JACSVZ010000015.1, from coordinate 74,057,796 downwards.
AGGGATACAAGACAAGGGAAACAAGGGACGAGAGAGGAAATGACCACGGCACGGGGGCGTGGGGGGACGCGGGCAAGGCGCAGCAGAGGGACGGAGAAAGAGAGGCAGGGCAGCAGGACACCAGGCTTCTCAAGAGAAGGGTACCGGTGAGGGAGAGGGACTGAGCAGCAGATGCAGACAGGTACAGGCAAAAGGACGGTGGGAGGGACAAAGAAATACAGTTCCCGCTGCGACAAAGAAAAGGAGACAAGAAAGAAGAAAAGGAGAGAAGAAGGGCAGGAGGGAGACAGAGACAAAAAGTAGGACAGAAACAGGGAGAGGGATTGAGCAGTATTTATTAAATAAAGATTAGTATTTTTTCTTAAAAACATGAGGACATCCCTATTGCAGAACTCTGCTGCCTGCTTGCAGACTTCAACAGTGACACTGCGGGAGAACTTTCTCCCACCTCTCCTCCCTGCTACCTGCTTTGGTTGTCACCACTCGCTACTGGGGACCGGGCGCGATTTATACTCTGGAAAATCGGGATTTGAATCTTTTGAACGGTAAAGCGCGCAAAAAGCCGCATCTAAGCATAGCAATGCGGTTGTGTCAGCCGAACCTCATCCCAGGTAACAAAAGCTCTCCAATAACGTTTTTACAGTGTTAGAGAATCAAGCATTTACTTTATTGGCGGGCAGGATGCACCGCCAGAACTAATTTCATCCCGACGTTTGCCCCTGGGTGCTGCCAGAGAAAATGTTCCATCACAACGTGATTTTTACTGGCTTTTTCACAGACTGAGCAAGTCAAAACCCAGAGAAATTCATTGGTTCCAATGTTTCCTTGTCCCCAAGTTTACACCAGTTCTTACTGTTTGGTTTCCTATTGGTTCTCGATCCCTTCGCCTCCACGTTCTTAGGTTCTATCCTTCCTCCTTACCTCCTCTTTTCCAGACAGGAGTCTAGACATGCCAGGGGTGATGCCTCTCCTCTGCAGCAGCAGGGGCAGGCGCAGCTCTCAACCACCCAGGGCTGGCGATAAATTGAGGGGCAAACCGCGCGGCAGGCACCGATGCGAGCGCGGCCCAACACGCTTCCCCAGAGTGCCTCCCCAGGAACATAAGGGACGGCAACCACAAGACTCACCGACAGGCACTCCCACAAACTCTCCAACACCGTTTGCTGCTTCTCTCTCTGCCAGGGCCTCACAAGTTTTTTGTTTCAGGTTCTCTGTCCACGCTTGCAGAGACCTCGAGAGGAACGAACACAAGATACAATTTCCTACTGTCATTATGGGCATAGGCATTTAGGTCCCTGGTGGGTTCCAGCCTCCCGTAAACAGAAGCAGACGCTCCTTCATGTTATCCGTTCCCCTGCTCTGCCCCTCGAAACCCATCAACCACTCTGTCCCCAACTCAGCGCTGCTGCAGGCTCTCGCAGAGGAACAGCAGCAGTTTCTCCACAGGGGCCGCTCTGTGCGGGTTCAGTAGCGTCGCCACGGAGAATCGGCTGCTGGCTGCCGCGGGGCCTCGGATGAGGGGCGGGCGCGCGTTGGCAGCCGGCAAGACAAAGAGCCGGAGGCGAAACAAAGAGTAGGATAGTTAAGGGGAGATCCGGGCGAGGAGATTGCAATCCGCGGTCATCGGAGATGTAAAAAATCACGTAGCCTTCGAACTCGAAGTTCCGAGCCCGCTGGACTGTGGAGTTTGTAACACTATAGAAAGACGTGCCTCGTGGCAATGAAGTCGGCTTTGCACGGCCGCGGCAAAGTCCGGTGTCATCCCACCCGACGCTTCTCCAAACACACATTTCCATCGCTGAGTCCAGAGCGAACCCGAGCGCTGTAATTTTTCATCTCCACAAGCGGGCAGAGCCGCACGGACACAGCAATAACAAAATTCTCAACCGCGTCCAATAGAAACAAACAGATTTAATTCAGGATTGGCTTCGAAAACACTAATGCCGATTAACTACCAGGGTAGCACTCACTCCCGCTTGCTGCGAGGGTCGATCACACAGGCCTCTGCGTCCCTGAAGTACCGGTCACAAAAGAAAAAACCAACTTGGTCAAAAAGCCAAATAAAATAAAAAAATTCACAGAACCGATACCATAGAGCTACAACCCGGGGTGCCTTTTGAACACATAGAGCCGCTATAAGGGCTCCGACAGCTGTGGAAACAAAACACAGGGCGAATGGACAACAGCACCAAATCAAGACAAAACAGAGGCTGTTCGCATGAGGTATAGCTATGCGTGGGCAATTCCCTGCTGCAGGAGCTGGGTTGTTGAAACACCTATCCAGGAAAACTTGGACAGATTCACAGAAATCAGTCCCGGGTGACTATACCACGTCTGAAAATCATGGCAGTGCCCTATGACAGTGCAGACCTAAGTTGTGAGAGGTTGTGGGCGGGAAGCTCACTCTTTGGGCGCTTAGGTCACGGGGAGAGATAACCTCGGTATCGACGCTTGTCCTGTGTGTGACAGAACCACGGAGAGGATACAGGCACTCAGTCCCAGCCACCATAGACGGGATAAACTCTGGGGTATATAACAGCAGCCAGGAGAACGCAAAAGGCTCCCTCTGGCATTTTAGGTCTAGAGCTTAAGGATAAAAAAGGTTTGCCTACCACCAGCACTCTTCAGCGAGCACCGAGCAGGCGGGTGATCAAGAGCGGACATGAAGCTTCCCTCGTGCATTTTGTTTCTTTATCCCAGGTATTGTCCCCAATTATCCACAATCTAGAAACGAAAAAAGGGAAAGGAAGGAAGACCAATTAATTCTGACACAAGGAGTGTTGATTATCCCAACACACTGCCAGGTGAAAAAACCCATTTCTGCCACTCTAACAAATCCCCTTGATATTGTCTCAATTCAGTATTAATTATTTAAACGTTGTATTAAAAAGCATAAGGTCACAATGCTTGGAATTCTCAAAACCGGCTCAGCTTGGCTACCTCAAGGACTTTCACAGCCAGGGAACTGAGCGGTCCCAGATTTAAACACCACATTTGATACAAATCTGATAGAAATCTGATTTGCTTTGGCTGCCGGCACTAGAGCTGCTTCTACACACACACACACACACACACACGAGGCTGCTGCGAGCTGCCATTTCAGCAGCTGCCGGGGACACAAACACCACCCACAGCTGCTACCTGGCTCACCTAGGGTCCATCCAGCACTCACCGAGAGCTGCTGGGACCTAAAATCCTCCCCGCATTTCCCCTGCCGGGAAAAGTCTGCCTCCAGCTCCGGCCCCCCCCCCGCCCCAGCTCTCACCTCCCGGGAAAGAGCCGCTGCCTCCTCCCGGCTCCGGGCAGCCGCCGCCCTTCGGGCGGGGGGAGGGCTCGGGCAGCTCCGGTGGCTGCTCTTCCTCGCTGCTTTTGTGTTTCCCCGCATCTCCCCGGGCCGGAGGGGAGCGAGGAGAGCCCGGCACGGCGGCGCGTGGCGCGGGTGCTTCTCGGGGGGCGGGAGCGGCGCGAGCGGTAGGGAGGCGTCCCCGCCGCTGCCTGCCGGCGCCCGCGCGGCTCCCGCCCGCCCCCGGCGCCGCTGACGCCACAGCCCGTGTCCGCACACCGGGAAACGCCGCGGAAAATCGCGCCGAGAGCGCTGGGTCGGCGTCGGCGACGGGGTCGCGTTCAGGCAGCCGAATAGACGGACGCGGGGTCCTTCTTTCCCGCGCTTTTTCGTACCTACCCAAGGCGCATGCGCACGATGCCGCCATGTTTAGAAGGTCAATCCGGCCGCGGACCGAGACGCCATCGTTAGTGTGGCAACACCTGACTTCCGCCCTCTTGTCGCCATCTTGGGTGCTGGCAGAAGCCGCTTCCGGTCGTGCCGCCATCTTTGTTATGGTACATTAAGGGCCCCCCCCCCCCCCGCACTCGTGACGAGGGCGTCTGTCTATTCGGTTGCCTGAATCCGACCCCGATTCCGACGCCGGTCCCGCGCTTTCGGCGCGATTTTCCGCGGCGTTGCGCGGTGCGAGGACACGGCCGGCCGGGTCAGCGGCGCCGGAGGCGGGCGACAGCCGCACGAGCGGCGGCAGGCATCGGCGGGAGAACGCCTCTGCCAAGCCCCCGCCGCGTCCGCCATCTTGTGTGTGGCCGATGCCGGACACGGCCCCTGGAGGGTCCCGGCGCGTGCCAATCAAGCGTCCCTGACGCCGTCCCGAGGGTGCCTAACTGCGCCTTCCTTCCCGAGCCGCCCTCTTGGGAGCGGCACGTGGGCAGCTCAATTCCGACCGCGCCCGCCCGCTGCCCCCCGCCCCGTGTCGCGGTGCCACCGCGTCTCTGCTGCCCGGCAAAACCGGCCCCGCCGGGCCCCCCCCACCGCTGTCATTCCCCTCGGGCGCCCTCCGTTTCCGGACACGGCCCCGCTCGCTCCCGCTCCTCGCCCGGCACGGGGCGGCGGGCAGGGCCGGGGCGCTGTGCCGGGGGCGGCAGTGCCGCGCTTTCGCCACCAGGCGGCAGCACCGCCGCCCGGCGCAGCCGAGGGCTGGGACGCGCTCCGGGGCAGCGAGCGAACACAGAGAAAAGCCGGCTCGGAGCGCTTCGCGTCGCCTTCGCCCCGACCGTCCGTTCTCGTGGTTTCAGGCACTCGCTTGTTTCATTCCTGTATAAAAACGTCACGTCATTATTTTCAAAACCTACAGCTCTCTATCCCGAGTTACTTATATTCCTGTATGTAATAGAGTAGATAGAGCTTATTTCAAAGTGAATTTTTATCCAAATTAGTATCGTTTATCAACAGATGTCAAAATGAAAACCTTGTCAGGTTATAGTATTCTACACACACCCCGTCCCTGTGAATTTTCTGCCATTTTTGGCTCCCCCTTGGGGAGGGCACCCAGCAATGGCCCCCCTCATTCCCCACTCACCTGCTCCTCCACCGCATCATGGCTCTCGTGGCTCTCCCAGGGACATTGGGGTGCCCCAAATGACATCACGGCCCCCGAGTCTCCGGCCCCCTTCCCCAGCCTTTTTTCCTCAGAGTTCCTGCGCCCGGGGCAGGGGCACGACTTGTCCCACCCCTTCCCTACCACGCCGCCGCTGCCCCCCCCGAGAGGCTGCAGCTCCGGGATCCCAACCTGTGCTCACGGACCCACCGAGCGCTGCGATGGGAGCGCCAGGGAGAGACCAGCAGAGGCAGGAAGAGGGACTGGGAGCAGAGGGGACACATAGGAAGAGAAGGAAGAGCAGGCTGCAGGATGAAATTGAAAAAAAAACCAACACCTGGCACGGGCAGCACGACAGAGAGGGATTAAAAAAGGACAGGGACAGGAGAGAAGGATCCAGTGAGAAACAACGGCACAGGGAGCACGACAGGGCCACAGAGAATCAAAAGGAACAGCAGGGAGGCACGGAGAAGGACAGAGAAAAAGAGCGGTAAAACCCCAGGAAGGACACAGGGATACAAAGAGGGAAACAAGGACGGAGAGAGGAAATGACCACGGCACGGGGGCGTGGGGGGAAGACGGGCAAGGCGCAGCAGAGGGACGGAGAAAGAGAGGCATGGGCAGCAGGACACAGGCTTCTCAAGAGAAGGGTACCGTGAGGGAGAGGGACTGAGCAGCAGATGCAGACAGGTACAGGCAAAAGGACGGTGGGAGGGACAAAGAAATACAGTCCCGCTGCAGGACAAAGGAAGAAGGAGAGCAAGAAAGAAGGAAAGAGAAAGAGAAAAGGGCAGGGAGGGAGACAGAGAGAAACAAAAAGTAGGACAGAACAGGGAGAGGGATTGAGCAGTATTTATTAAATAAAGATTAGTATTTATTTCTTAAAAAAACATGAGGACATCCCTATTGCAGAACTCTGCTGCCTGCTGCAACTTCACAACTGTCGGAGAACATTTCTCCCACCTCTCCTCTCTGCAGTATTTATTAAATAAAGATTGAGTATTGACTTCTTAAACAAGAGGGAGTGAAGCAGTGAAAGGGAATGGGATGGGGAGCACACAGGACAAGAAAACAACACAAAAGACACACCGGACAGAGAGAAGAAAAGGTGTGGAAAGTTGGATATAAGGCTGTAAGAAAAACAGGAACAAACCCCAGCAACAAACCATGAGGGGCTCAACAGAGACGGTGGGAGCCATACAGCAGCATCTCGCAGTTTTCTAGCCCTTTGTTTTAATGCACGCTGTCGGATCCTAGGCAGTTTGCTCCGAGAAATGAGAACTTTGGAAAGGTTACGCTTTCCCTGTGCATTTGAGTGACTTTAACACATAATTTTTTTGCAGAGGGATAGGATGCGAACTTGATACAAACAGAGGAGGCCAGAGGAGCATGGCAATGAGGCGGGTTGGCCCCCGACGTCCAAGCAATGGCCTGACTTTCCTCTCTACATTTACCTCATCGTTCGGCTTATTTAATTTTGAAGATGCGAAGCGCTCGGCGTGGCCGGGTATTCGCACCAGGGGGACCATGAGCCGGAGGAGTATCGGTGACAGAGATGAGTATTGATTCCAGCACAGAACTGGATGCTACCAGAGTTGTTGTATTAGTGATTAAACTATAAGTGTCCTTTGTTTTTTTGTGTTTTACAGGTGGTCTGCAGCATTCAAACCACTGGTCCAATATGAAATGTGATAGTCTTTGGAGAATTCAGCAGGCTCATATGGGTATAGAAAAATGTAAATGGTAAGCATTAGCTATGTATATGGAGCAGCTTCATAAAAACTCAGAGATAAAGAAAATTGTGAAAATGAGCTACTTCTTCAAAATACCAACCGAGAAAAGAACTCATGCTGATAGATAAGGACACATTACAGCCATGGTTTGAAGTGTAGGTATATTTATACTTCGCTTTTCTGCCAGAGGCTCCATTGCAGTGTTGAATCGTTGTTTGCCTTTCCCTGTGGTTGTGCTAAGGGGAATCCAGCATTAGAGCACATCCTAACGCCCATCATATTTGCATTTGCCAGGCACAGAGCCACAGAAGGAGGCTGAGTAATGAGCTGTGCTTCAAAGAACAGAATTTCCAGCCATTTTCAAGGGCTGCCAGAGAAATTCCACAGTGCAACATCAACTCCCACGTATCCTGTATTGAAAGGCCTACTGAAAAATGGAATTAAGATTGCTTAGCTTTTTTTTTTTTTAAAAAAAGCTTCCAAATCTAAAAAAGATCCTTCTACTGAGCTACAACACAGTCAGTCTCCCTTTATTTTAAGTGGTGGTTGAGAACCCAACTTACTAATACAGAACTAATCTGGGTGCTTATAAATAGAGCTGAAGATATGCAAGAGTCACACTATTTCATGGGGAACAAGGATACCAAAGTGCAAGGAGACACAGCCTGCACACACAAATAAGACTTTGTGGTCTCACAGAGCTCTGCCTGCCAGGGAGATTGCTTCTTTCTCCTTCAGAGTGCAAATGCCTGAAGGATAGGCTTTGGGAAGAAAAGAAGAATATGGAGATGAAGCCTGGGGAAGTAGCATCTGAAAAGACTATTTTCTGAAATCAAGCAGAGATCAGCAGGAGCTCCTGAAAGACATTTTGCATGCTGTTAGAGCAGCTAATGCTATTTTGTTTTTTATAAGAACCATAGCAGGAAAAAAAGAAAAAAGAGGGAGCTGTAATACATGCTACTGTGAAGAAGAACAGTGAGAAAAGGCCTAAGAGGACCAGACTGGAGACACACTGGGGCAGAGAGAGGTGTTCTGAAACCTTTAATTGCCTACTGTGTTACACAATTGTATTGACTTTCTTTACCATATACCCAACTTAACATCTGCCTCCCATAGAACACAAGAACTACTGAAATAGCATTTTGAACCTTTATGGTTGGATGTCTTTGGTCTGGTTATTTTGTTTACTTTGGGGTTTTTTGTTTGGGTTTTCTTGTTTGTTTTTTAAAGCTGTGGTTCAAATGTTTAAAGAACAGCTAAAAGTAACTTGGCGAGTGTTTGCAACCTATATGTTTCCATTTGTGTTAATGTCACTAAAGCCTGTCTAGCCACAGCTGGGTGCTCTGTACAAGCACTGTCTCACCAGAGCCCCTGCCCTTCAAGGAGGAGGACAACAGCTCTCAAGTGTCTGGATGTGTGACTGACTATAAACCCCACTTGAATTTAGCCTGACTTTGCTATCTCATCTTTGGCTGTGACTGAACAGTGGGGTTTTTTATAGCGCCTATTTTCGTGTACCAGTAGATCATCTCATGCAGAGGTGGTGTTCAGGAAAGAAAGGGTGAATCTTTCTGGATGTTGGGGCAGGAAAAATTTGATGGGGATTCTAATTGTCAGAAAATGTAATGCCAAGCGTGTATGGAACCTGCTGAGACTTCAGTCTCTTATTTCACATTGGAGAACCTCTACAAATCAAAGAAACTATGTTTATTTCACAGATGTGAATACTCCAAAAGAAGGAATTTTTTTCCTTCTTCCTTGTTGCCCTCTTGTACTTAATACTTTTCTACAGCACCTTTAGAAGACTTAGACCATGCACCTGTGTGTGTCATATTCCTTCTACAAACATCTTGCTGACTGCTTGCAACAGGCAACATGATTGACTAGGAGGACCTTGGAGTTTGAGACCTGGCCTCACATGTTTTCATCCTTATCCTAAAATTAAAGAAGACAAAAATTAATTTGCAGTAAAATGAAAGAAGACAAAGATAATTTTGCAGGCTACAGTTACATGTGAATTTAAATCACAGGTCTCGGAATCTACTGCTTTTGTGCCAACAGGCTGCCTTTCAGCACCATATTCTCCCACCTGTATGATTTCAGAGCCATGCATGTAGGTACCACGTCTAGGAGGAACTGCTGCCTAGCTGGCTGCGGGTAATACTTACATAATCAGGGATCCGTGGTCACTGAGCAGCAGAATATGAATGGCACATAGAGAAGTCAGAGATTTGCTTTCCTATTGCTTGGCAAAATAATGAGTCTCCTCTGCAACACAAATGGAAGATAGCAAAAACAAGCTTGGTTATTTCAGGATTACGGAAAAATATCCCGAACTTTCTCCCAGTTCTTAAAGCATTGCTCTGGGAACAGAGTAAGGTCTTTGGGAGACATTTTATTCTGTATTTCAGAATGCTTTTAATACTTCATTTTCTTTAAAAGTTTCCTGCAAATAAACCAGTTTCTTTTTGCTTGTTTCACGTAACCCTTGGTTTTCCGTAAATCCCTCAAGTAACATACCTGAAATTACAAAGTCAGCTCTTGTTTGTTTTGAAAGGCTGTGCCTAATGGGGAATGGAGAAACAACTAATTCAGGTCCCCAGCCAGCTGTAGCAAACTTTACCCACAAAACTGTTCATTTCAGAGGGAGCTGGAATAACTGACTCAACTTTAGTCGGCTTTGAAAAACTTAAATAGTTGTTTTAGAATATCAAAAAAAAAAGGAAAAAAAGAAAGGAAAATTAAAATTGACTCAATGACTTGGGAATTGTTGATTCTGGCTTCATCTTTGGGTTTTCAGAGTTATTTCAGGTATTCCTTTTTAGTTCCTTTTTGGGCTTTTTGCCTCTAAACTAACAAAGAAGATTTTTTTTAAGGATTGAATCCTTAACTGAACAAAAATGGTCCTAAGATGTATGAGACTACTAAAGATCACAACCAACACTGAACCTAAATTAACTCTGAGATTAAAAAGAAAATGAGGATGAGGACTTGTATTGCGAGACTCTGAAATGCAGTCTGATGAGACTGATCTTGATATTTTTGTACAATCACAAAGAAGCAAAACAAGGCTTCTTACCCTTTTTCATTGATTCCAGTTTCCTTTTCATTTGAATTGAAATGTCTAATGTTTCCTATTTTTTTCATTGCTACATAGTGTAACACAGTTGCTGTTTCTATTAACCTTCAGGCAGACAGAAAATCAGTGAAGGTTGATGTGTGATACACTTTCATCCGGAACTAATAATACTTGCCCTCAGTTACAGAAAAAAATATGGTAAGACTTGATTTGTGCTAAAGATAGTGGGACTGAGAGGTAGTGTGGCTCAGAAAAGCCGTGTTCTATTGTCTAATGGCAAACCCTGCTTCTTTTGGCCACAGGTGTCTCACAGAGCAAAGAAAGGAGTTACAGAAAACAGAGATAATTAAGCCCCTACAAAAATTTAAATAATGTTTGATAAATGGCGTGTGGAGAAAGCGCAACGGTAGCTGCTCTTGAATCCTCAGTGAAGAAAATCTTTGCCAGGTGCAACAAGCTGTTACCTACACATGGTAGCAGCAGAAAACTGATAAAGGTATCTTGAAACCTGCTTTGTTGGGCTGCACCCTGCTGGGAGCTGTGGTTGTTATCTCCCAAGATCAGGAGACTTCTATAGCAGCTGGTGAACTGAGAAGTCAGTTGCCCCTGAAAAATGATAAATTTTTTCCTCACCTGCATGTGGGGAGAGCTTGGTGAACCTTTTTTCCACCATTCTTCTCAAAAGCCCATAAAAAATATTTGTCATTGCAACATACCTCAGCCCCTTACTTACTGCCGTATCTCATTCAAAGGGAACAGCCGTTCCTGCATTCCCCTGGGGAAAAAGTACCTGGCTGAGCACAAGCAGTGCTCGCAGGATGTACTGCAATTGGTAAACTTTGTCTGGGATGGATGGATCTTTTCCTGTGGCATAAGCTGTACACATGTGTGCCCTGGGATGTATTATGCTGCACCTGAACAGAGAAGCTGTCGTGGTGACCGGAGTCTAAGAAAGCCTTTAGAAGCAGTAGCGGAGTGAAGCCTCCAGTTACCTGAAGGGAAGCGGCCCCATGGAAGAAAACACCATCCTGTCACTCAGTTTGTGACAGAAAGCAGCTCTAGGCTTCAGCAGCGATGCTTCCCTCCCTGCCAGGGCCTGCAGGCTCGGTAAAACCCAGACAGCGCTGGTAATCGGCGGCAAGGACCGCTGGAAGCCCAGCTGGGTGGTTCCCTGGGACTTGTGTCTGGTCGTTGACTGCCGTGTGCCTGTGCAGGTATGAGCTACGACCCGGGAGCCGACGATGCTCCCGCTTCTGGAGATCCCCGGTACCCAACAGGACGCGAACCCGTGCCCGGCCGCCTACTGGCCAGGACCACCGGGGAGGGTGATGAGCGGCAGCGACCCGGGCCTCCGGGGCGGATCCCCGCTGCCCCTCGGCCGAGCGGGCCCCTCCCGGGGGCGGCCCCGCGCAGCGCAGGGGCGGTGCCGCCGCCGCGCCCCCTCCCCACCGGCCGAGCCGGCGCTGGGGCCGCGCCCGGCGCACGAGCGGGTGAACGCGGCCGAGCCGGAGCAGCGGAGCGCACCGCCCTCGCCCCTCGGCCCCGCCGCCGCCGCCCCTCGGCCCCGCCGCCGCTCCGGGCGCCGTGCACATGGCCCCGCTCCCGGTGAGTCTGCGGGGGACCCGCGGCTCCTCCGTAACAAAAGCTGGGCGGCGCCGGGCGAGCTAACGGGCTGGGAACGCCTCCACAGTGCCGGGGGAGCGGGGAAAGGAGCGGGGTGGAACGGGGCGGGCGCTCCGCGGGGCCTCGGTGGGGTCTGGCCGCCGGGCAGGTGGGGGGACCGACCCCAGGCGGGGCCGTGCGGGAGCGGCTCTTCCGGCCCGCAGCCCCCGTAGACGCTGCGGGAGGATGGCCCAGGAACGCGGCACGGGGCCGCCGCTTCGTGCAGGGCCTGGCCGGAGCCATCCGAGCGGGAAATCTCCAGCGATCGGCTCGCGGCTGCCAAATCTGGCACCCAAACCCGCGGGCTGCCAGCCAAGCCCCGAGGGTGGGGATGGCAAGCAAAGGCTGCTGCCAGAAGTGCCCCCGCTGCTGGAGCCGGGGAAGCTGTCATTGCCCAGACAGCTGGATGGGGGCACAAGCCGGGGTGCCTCAGACAGGGATCTGGCAGCTTTGGGCGCCTTCCAGGGAGAAGAGAATGAGCTGGTGTGCCGGGGCAGCGTGTGCTCTGTTAGGGATCCCACCTGCTAGGGACTGTTCCGGGGCTTGCACGTTTCCCATGAGTGACCTGCCTTTGGCCTTGGGAAAGATTACAGTTCCCAGGACAATGGAGGACCTGTGATTTTGAGATCTTCTTTCTAAGGACTTCCTTCAGTGGATAGACACAGAGCCTATATTTAACTCATCTGTGCTTGTGTCACTTAGCAGTATAAAGGGAACCAGCATCCCAGACCCTCTCCATAGGGATGTTGCTTGGTGTGGTGCATCATTGAGAGAGCTGCCTTTGACCCCTTTCTCCTCATAGCCCTTGGTGGAATAAATAACAAGAAAGCCTGTAGAAGGAAAGGTGAATAGGGCATTCTCACTTCAGTGGTGGTCTTCTGAAAGCCAAAACCACTGGAGCTTAGACTGAGTTTGAGGTAGCACCATCTTCTGAGTGGAGATTCAGAGAACCAGAGCTGCTTCTTAGAGAGTTCCCACTCTACTTTTATCAGCAAGTGCAGACTCCAGATGGCTTCATACTGTTTTACTTACAGGCATGTTCAGTGTTTAGAAAAGAAACAGCACTTTAGTCAAAGTTCCTATAAATCAGACTCTGATTTTTTGCGAGAGACAAGAGGAAGCTCTTAATATGAATATTTATCCTGTGTGTTTCATAACAATATTTCAGAAGTAGATGTCAACCATGTGCAAACCCCAGTACAAGGAGAATACTGGACCAGCAGTTCTCTTGCAGGATAAGGCCTTCCTGTACTTGTAGAGCACCCCTTGTATATCTGTGTATGTATATTCACACCTGTATTTCCAAAGAAGGTTCTTAGTGCTTTTGAGCAGGAGCACCTACATTTAATAAAGAAAAGCCAATATTCTCCCATGACATCCCTTGAATGACACAACAAACACCATCAATGGTGAGCAAACAGTTTTTACAGGAGAGAATGGTATCTTTTCAATACATTTACTTCCAAGAGGATACCATCTTTTTCTTTGAATCCTGAGCAGTAGGGTTTGTTTCCCATGGCTCTGTTTCCCCATGCACTTGGAAGAGATGGCTTTTCCCCTGTGTTTACCACACTGTTGAGCTGTATCAGTTGGTTGGTGACCAAGACACGTTTGCGTTGTTCAGGGCCATCAGCAGGCTCGTGGCAGCCTTCCGCAACTCTTCCTCCTTCACAATCTTCCCAACGGACATCAACAGCTTCATTGTCTGCAGTGAAGTCTGCACCTGGCTGTCCAGTATCCTCAGGAGGAGATCCTCGATGTCACTATTGGGCAGCTGTCCTTGCTGCTGGCCACTGGCTGTCACCTCTGTGGCTTGTGGGCCAGAAGGATTTGGTTGTGTGCTTGCGGGTAAGGAGGTGGGGATCACAGCTGCGCCTGTGCCAGGTCTGGAGCCAGATATGGGAGCCATGGTGGGGACTGGCTGGGGACCAAAGCTGCTGGATGACATGGCATCACTGCTTGTGGTGGTGGTCCTGGCGCCTGCTTTGCTGCGCTGCCTGGCTCTGCTGTGTCCTGGGCACGCGGTCCTCTGTGAACGAGAAAACATTCCTCTGGAGAGGCTTAGGAGCAGGCACCTGTGCACAGCCCTGTTCTTTGTGTTTAGCTCTCACTGCACAATCTCATTTTTCCCAATTCCTACTAAGATGAGCCCAGGAAAGAAAAATAAACCTTCATATCCTTTCCTTGTCAAGTCTCCCCATAAATCTCTCTTGGGACTCACAGCTCTCTTTACTCTTCTAGCCTACGTGAATCCCCCTTTCTCCTGGGGAAACCTAGATTGTCTCAACTTGGTTGGGAATGAGGGCTGGAGAAGAGGGCTGAGGTGGTCCTCAAAGGTTCATTTTTTTGAAGAATACCTTCTGCAAAGTCTCCTTTTTGGCAAGTGGCTGCAGGTGCCATCTGTGTAAGCTAATCAGCTTGGTGTGAGTGCCCCTGGAAGGTGGGCTACCCATGGCTCTCTTCTATCTTCCCTGTCTTTTAGCCCTCTGCTTTCCCACTTACGCATTTTCAGGGCTCTCCCTTTTGCCTGCTACTTGCTCGGAGCACACCACAGTCTTCAGGAAATAGCTAAATAACTCACCTTAAGGAAATACTTTTTCATAATACAGCGATAAAGAGAAAAGGTGCAGAAGTTGCGGAAGAAAGGACTTCCTGGCAGTTCGGAGCATATGGGCCCTAGAAAGACGCAAATAAAGACACAGACCCCATGATAGACTCCAGTGCTGACATCCCCCTTAGCAATAACCTCCCTCTTGAGTGACATCCGTCCATGAAAACCCCTGTGTAATTTGGGAACCTTGTGAGAAACTCCAGTGCTTCTTGGTCATCTTCATGACTCACAGGGTGAGAGGAGGCTGGTCCTAGAGACACGTGTGGATGCAATCAAATGTGAGAGAGGATGCCTGTGAGCAGATGCCTTCTCCTCACTACAGGATTGCTACCCACCTCTCTCCCCTGCCCCAGCTCCTGAGTGTTTCCTCTCCCAGTGATCTGGGCCATGCAGGACCCCTGTCCAACTGCCTGCCCTTGGGAATCATGGTTGGCTTTACCTGGAGGGATGACTCCGTGGTTTTCATACTCGTCCAGTCTCTGGACCAGTGAGTTCTTGCAGCCGTACAGCTCACGAAGGTGGCAGGCAGTGCTGGCTTGAATGGTGATCCGCAGGAACTTGAAGAACCGGTGGTATTCCTGGTCAGAGAGTGGTGTTCCCGGCTGCTGTGCCTTCGTGCCCCGAGGGCCGGCTATGCAGCCCCAGCCCAAGAGCACTGGTGGAAAATAGAGTGCAGGGAGTCAGAGGGAGAAGGAAATGCTAACCACGGCATGTTTGGAAGAGCTGGAGGGCTGAATCCAGATCTCTGTTGCCTTTTCTGGGTGCAGGATCCAGCACATGGGAAATGCATTAACAAGCTAGAGATGGAAGGTCCAGACCTGTGGAAAACCTGCTTTGCCCATGTTGAGAGGAGTGTACTCTTTTGGTGACAGTACATGACCGGGGGACCAAAGCTCTGGAGATTCAAATCTTGAACTGGGAGAAATGTCTTGGAAGTCATGGCTGAAACTGAGAATATTGCTCTGTTGTCAGGGCTGGAGCAAGTAGACAGTTTCCTTTCAAGATTTTTAGCCTCTGCCAACTCTTCCTCTGGCTACATAGGTCTTTAAACAAGGTCCTCTCTCAGACCTCTTTCTCCTGCTTCCCCTATTGCTTTACTGGGCGAACTCTTCCCTCTTAGCTTTGTGGGTTAACACTAAGACCTGTGCCTTAGTGCTTGTGTCTGGTTTAATGCACCCAGCTGTCCCTGTCATGGCATCTCCAGTCTCCACCTCTGCTCCAGCCTGTGCCCACTGCATCCAGCTCTCACTCCTGCCTGGCTCTTTGGTCACTCTGTGGCCCTCCTCAATAAATAAAATACCAACTCCAGTGTGAAAATGCCAAAATTAGAAGCCCTGGGATCTTTGCATCTGAGGCATTGGAGGGTGCTCCATCCCTTCCTTTTGCCTCCAAACTGCCCAAGCTGAGGAGTGGTGGGGAGGGTGCTGAGCAGCTGGGTCCGCTGCCCTTCCTCACAACTGGGTTTGGAGGAGAGACATTTCTTACTCACCAGACAAAGCCAGATAAGCCCACAAGACCATCATGGCACTGGGAGCAGTGCCTGTGACAGTTGGGGCCCACTTGCACTGCTGGAGGTGTCACCTCTGCTGCTTTGCCGCTGATGTCACAGACACCTGTGTTCCAAACACTCCATCCTCTGCTGCTCCTGCTTCCTCCCTGCTGCCCCCCATCCTGCTGCTCCCCCCTCAGCAGTGTTCCTCCATAAACAGGTGTGTGTGACTCTTTCGTTCTGCTCACTGCCAGCCCTGTAAAATCCATCTGGAAGGAGGCAGTCAAACAGCCATTTTTCTGGAGCACGGGACAGGAAATTTTGCCTTTGGGCTGCTGCTGTTGAAAATGTGTGAGCAGATCAAAATCTTGTCTCTTGCCCAGATCTGTGCCTGCTTGGCTGATCCATTGCGACTGGATCCACAATGCACTAAACAGGGCTCCAGACCATGGCAGAAAACACTAGGAAGAAAGGTGATGGAGAGAAAATGGTTTGAGGAATCGATATTTTTCTTACACAAAACTCGTCAGGAGGCATTTTTGGTCTGGAACTGCAGCAGGAAGAACATCCAGACACCTGTGAGAAGGCAGAAAGCTGTCAAGCAGCTCTCTGGACATGTGGTTGACCTCTCTGTGCTACCTGAGCTGGCCCTGGTTATTGGACCTGAACAGTGGTGTCACAGTGTGTATGGCAGGACTGACAGTGACCCTGACTCATGCTTCTGGGCATCATTTTCCTATGGTCTAGGTTACTTTCAGCTCCTAAATACTCATCCTCCTGTAACTTCACTCTCCAGCACTGCTACTATGACAGGTATTTATTATGTCTGTTTTCCTTCCTCTGATCAGGACATGCAGTCCCCAGCTTGGCTTTAACCTTTTGGATAAGGTGAAGAGAAGCAGCTTTTTGACCAGAAGCAGCTAAACACTGAGCCAGTAGAGAGACTGCTCACAAGGTGAGAAATTGCATGGAGCGTGTCTGGGAAGGGAAGAGCTGAATGCTGAAAATATGGGGCGTACCATGCTGCACACTCCACACTCACCCTGCCTCTTCTGCTCCCTCAGTAAATTGATTCTACTTCCAGAAAGATCTGTAGGCAGAGTATGGCAAAGATGAAACACAGTACTGGGGTACCTAATACCCTTTCAAAAAGATCCTGTCCAAAATGAAATCAATCTTGTGAATTTTTCAGAAAAGAGTATACTCATAATGTTAAAAGACATAAACCAAAGTGCGGCTTTTTCTTCTTTTCGTGCTGACGACATTTGACAATATCTGGGTCAGTTTGCTGCTTTGAGGTGCTTTTGAGTAACTTTGTTTATACTGCAAATGTTTTTCAGCCCTGAGTGTTTTAAACAAAACTTTGGGGATTGGTATAACCAGTGTAGTGGTATCTTCCAAAATCTGCAGATCAGCTGAAACAGAACCTGAGGGATTTAATCTGCTCATCACCTCCTATTCCATGTGAGAGGATGATGTTTAGTCTGTATGCAGTGCTGTCCAGCTCATCCGCTTACCTCACACTCCAGCATGAATTTCCAAGGTGTGTCTCCAAATGAGTATAACCAATGAAAAACCAGCAGCTTCCAAATGTTTCAGTCTAAAGGTTCATTTCTGTGCTTGATTAATAAAACAGTTTATCATTCCACTCAGTTGTCTATCTGTTCTGTAGACGAAATCTAGATACAATTTGCTGCAGAGCTTTCTTTTTAAGGAAAAGGGCTATGACTGGAAAGAAGAAAGGAAATAGTCTGCTGGGCAGGGGTGGATGTTTCTGTGGTGTTGCTGCTTTCTTCCATGATCAAGCATGGGAATGTTGGCTGAAGAGCAGTGATTCACAGGCAGCAGGAGGAGAAGCAGCTGCAGTGGGAATTATTAAGGAAAGCAGTCATGATGTTCCTCTAACCTTGATAGACATGGGAACTTTGAGGGCAAGCAAGTGATGAGTCTTGCCCTTTAGGGCTGTAACTTTGACAGAGGATCCCCTTTGCAATCTGTGCTGCAGTGGCCTCCTATCCTTGAGTCACATTCCCTTCCCACTCACCTTGGGCTCTGTGCCCTCACTGTGCCCTGAGAAGATACCAAGGGGCTGTCTCCTGTGTTGTCAGCTCATGGTGCCTGACGTGCAGCAGGTCTCGGTGGTCTCTGTCTGGACTTCTCCCTCAGAGAAGCAGGGGGTTATTCATTGCTAGTTCCTGTGTTCACTCCAGCAGGTGACAGGACCATGGGCGACACGCAGAAGGGCAGCCTTCATCAGGAACTTCATCAGGAAAGTTCAGTGAGAGCTGAACTCCATCTGTTCCCCTCCAGGAAGCTCACAGGAGATTCCCTCCAGGACGCTGATCAAAGACAGGACCACAAGCAGGAGCTGGAAATAGAAAGTGAGATAGAGACGTGTTTTCCGAAGAGACGGGGAATGGTACCTCCTTATGGGATGGAAGTCTGGGAGTGCGAGGACAGTGGTAAAGCCCACATGAGCAAGGTTATCCTTGCTGGGGACAAGCTGGACCCACCCATGTGTGGAAACAGTGCCATTTGGATTCAGCAGGCAGGGGAGAAAACCTACAAGTGTCCAGAGTGTGGGAAGAGCTTCAGCCGGAGTTCGTACCTGAGCCAGCACCAGAGGATCCACCTGTCAGAGAAACCCTTTGGCTGCTCCGAATGTGGGAAGAGTTTCACCCGCAATTCAGACCTGATCAAACACCAGCGGATCCACACAGGGGAGAAGCCCTACCAGTGCAGCGAGTGCAAGAAGACCTTCAGCCAGAGGTCCAACGTGATCAGGCACCAGCGCACTCACACGGGAGAGAGGCACTACCTGTGCAATGAATGTGGGAAGAGCTTCAGCCAGAACTCGCATCTCATCGTCCACCAGCGAAGCCACAAGGGTGAGAAACCCTTTAATTGCCCCCGGTGTGAGAAAAGCTTCAGTGACCGCTCCTCTCTGATCATACATCGGAGGGTCCACACCGGAGAGAAGCCCCACAAGTGCCAGGAGTGTGGGAAGCATTTCCGGGACAGCTCAGCCATCATTCGGCATCAGAGGATTCACACAGGAGAGAAACCCTACGAGTGCACAGAGTGTGGGAAGACCTTCCGGCAGAGCTCCTCGCTGGTGACCCACATGCGAACGCACACGGGTGAGAGGCCCTACAAGTGCCCTGTGTGTGGAAAGGGCTTCAGCCAGAGCTCGGCGCTCACCACTCACCGCCGGATCCACGGGGGAAAAGCCTTGCCCATGTGCCAGGGCGGCCTCCTGCCCAGCCCCTTCCAGTGTGCTGAGTGCGGCCGGAGGTGCAGTGACCACTCCACTCTGGCCAAGCACCAGAGCCTGCACACCGAGGAGCGGCCCTACATCTGCGTGGAGTGCGGGGACAGCTTCCGCCGGAGCTCGGCTCTCAACGTGCACCTGAGGATCCACCGCGGTGAGAGACCCTACAAGTGTGAGGAGTGTGGGAAAACGTTCCGGCACAGCTCGGCCCTCGGTGCCCACCTGAGGATCCACACAGGAACCAAGCCCTATGAGTGTGTCGAGTGTGGGAAAACCTTCCGGAAAAGCTCAACACTTAAAGTGCATTTGAAAATCCACATGACTAAGAAACCTTATAAATGTCTGGTGGGTAAAAGAGTGCTCACCTCCTGCTCACTTCTGCCATAAGCCTGGAGTGGATGTTCAGAGCAGGAAAATGAAGTAGTTTTTGGGGGTATCTGAATGCATGGTGAGAACCACGGTGAGACTGGCTGGAGACACGGTATATCTGGTGTTAGGGCTGGGTTCTTAACCCCAGAGGCACAGAAAACTTCAAGAGATCTGGAAACAGGCAGTTAGTCCCAAGATCTGAGTGCTGGTGGTTTAGGAAGAGTGCCAAGAGCCTGAGGAATGAGCACCAGCTTCAGGGTAAGTGGGGACTGTGAATATGTGCCAGAATAATAACTGGGAGAATTTGGTTTGTAAAATACAGCTAAAGTGAAGACAAAAATAAAATGTTCCAGGTTGGTTCTGACTCAAAACTTTGGCTTGTTAGACACTGTAGTAGTCTTAGGAACTCTTCTATTTATTACCTTCCTTTATTTTTCATGAACATAGTAAGTTTACACAGTGTTTGACAAGGCATTTCCAAATCTTTTGAGAGTGACTTTGGAACTGAACTTCAATCTTTTTGTTTTTTCTTTCTATTTTCCAAATCTTACATGGGACAAAGAATTCCTACCTCATGATAGCTAGGTAACACAACTCTAATGGCTGTTCCCAGAAAACATGGATGCAGAAGCGTTTCCAGTTGAAAGGCAGTCTATTGCTAGTCTGTGGCAGCTTCTCCCAGATTTGTTGTTGCTGATTTGAAACTGTCCAACTTGGGACATCAACAAAACGTGGACAAAAATGTGGCCTTAGATTATTTAACCCAAAAAGAAAGGATTTGCCCCCATATGTCCTAGTCTGAAACGGTACACGGCGAGTTCTCACTGTTGGTCCAAAGACTGACTGCAATTCTGTTGTTATTCTTATGCCACTCTTCTTTAGGTCACTATTGTTTTCAAAGTATGAATACATTAAGTTCAGCACTTAATGGCTGCATATTACATACACTTCTTATATATTGCAGTGTTTTATAACAAGCTATGCGTTCCCATCCTAAATAAAACCTTTTTCTTTTTTCCCTCTGTAATCCAATTTTCTGATCCTGCGTGTAATGGGAGGGAACTGGGGAAGAGGCGTGAGCGCGGACCGGGTTTGGGAGCTGGGGAAAGTGGGGGGAGTCTGTGCGGAGAGGGCAGCGTGGGGCGGCCCTTCCGCCGCGTCACAGGAAGGGGCGGGGGCGGCCCCGGCGCCCGGTTCGAAGCGGGGCGGGATGGCGAGCAGAGAGGCGGCGAGCAGTGAGGCGGCGAGCAGCGGGGCGGCGGCGGGCCGGTTCCCGTTCCCCTACACTCCGTACCGCATCCAGGAGCAGTTCATGGAGGCGCTGTACGGCGCGCTGGAGGCCGGCCGGGTCGGCATCTTCGAGAGCCCCACGGGCACGGTGAGGCGGCGGGGCCGGGCCGCGGCTGTGGCCGAGCGGGCCGCGGCGATGGCGGCGGCGCTCCTCACCTTGTTGGCTCTCCGTGACAGGGAAAATCGCTGAGCCTCATCTGCGGGGCCCTGTCCTGGCTCCGGGACTGGGAGGAGAAGCGGCGGCAGGAGGAGGCGCGGCTGCTGGCGCTGGGGGCCAGCGGGAAGGACGGGCTGACCCCGCAGCAGGCACGGCCGGGCAGCGCGGACGCGGCCGGGGAGCCGGACTGGGTCACGGCCTTCGTGCAGAAGAAGGAGGAGCGAGACATGGTGGACAGGCTGAAGGTGGGGAAGCGCTCGTGTGTAGAGGACGGGTGAAATAACGAGGAGAGAGGATCGGGAGGGCTGATATCACATAGTCACAGAATGGCTGGGGCTGGAAGGGACCACTGGAGGTCAGCTAGAACAGCCTCCCTGCTCGAGCGGAGTCCCTAGAGCGAGGTACCCAGTGTCCAGGCAGATTTTGAATATCTCCAGGGAAGGGAACTCCACCACTTCTCTGGGCAAACTGTTCCTGTATCCTGGATGATGAGTGGAAAACACGTGAGGCAAATTTGGTGGTGGTGGTCTTTGCCTGCAGGTTGCCCAAGACAGGAAACTATATTGCTTTGAGGAGAGTAACACTCAGTAGGCCAGCACTCCGGGAGAACGGGACCGTGTACTGGCAATTTTGTTTCAGTTAATCTTTTTTCTATGCCCAGAGCGTAAGTAGTGATACCAAGAGTTGAGGACTAAATCCACTTCATTCTACCTTCACTCTCCCTTTGTTGTAGGAAGAGCAGATCAGAAGGAAAAAGCGAGAAGAGCATCTTGAGAAAATTCGGCATAACGTGCAGTTAAAATACGCAGCAAAGAGGAAGGTGAGTTATTCCACAGAGATCAGAACTTTCTGTTTTGGTTACCTTCAGTGTTGTTCATACTTGCTTATGTGTGACTTCACACTGACTTTTCCAACCCACCTGTTTGAGGAGGTTTTTGTACGAGATTTCTGAAATTGGTCATCCGAAATTATTTGTTAGATTTTCTTTTAAAAGTACAGATGTGAAAAACAATTTGTGCATCGATAATTTCCTGTGAAAATGTTTGTGTGTGGGCAGAAATGATGTGTATTCTGATTGCCTTCTGGCCCTCTGCTGTACTTTTAAAAGCTTTAATACTTGGAGGCTTTTTTTGGAAAGATCTCTGTTTTATGAGCATGTGTGAACACTCTGTACTTCTGGAATAAAAATGGTATTAAAGTTCACAGATATATTTTCCTATCATTTAGATGCATGAACTGGCCTCAGTGCTCTTGTTGCTTTTTGATTATATGAGTCAAACTTCCCAGAAATACTCAGTTTAGGTCCTCAAATAGACAGATTTATTAGGCTGCCAGGCTATTAATTTGTAGTGTGCTCCATCTCAAATACTGTGTAATGTTTTGGTCAACACCCGTCAAAAGGATATGGCAGAAATAGTAAAGAATGGCAAATAAAAAACAAATGGAACAAAGAACTTGTGTCTTAAAAGGGGATGAAGAGCATGTGAAATGAGAAGCATGATGAAAAGCAAGAAAGCAAATGAGAGAAATATTATGGAGATTTGGAAAAGCGACTGATTCATCTTTTCTGTAGTGCTTACTAACTGCATTTTCTGTGTAATGCCATGGTAATAAAATGCTCATTGATGTTGGAAGATACTGTTTTCAGATGGAAAAAAATGAACTTTTCTTTATGGTGACACAGAAGTTAATCAGAAAACTGTTCTTCAACAGTTTAATTCAATTTTTGTGGAGAGGTAGACCTATGTTAGAGTAACAGTCACACAACTGGAGAAAAAAACAGCAAGAGAAATCTTGTTCTAAACCAGATGCTGAGCTGATTCTAGCTTTGAGTTAAATGTGCACAGAGTGTTTGATTATGTTCTCACATCTTTGTTTGTTCAGGTTTATTTACACACTATTTTCTCTCAGGCAGACATCTTTTATGGGCCACTTTAAGCAAGTAATACTGGATTACATGAACATTTAATTGAGGGTCTATTAGTTCAGCAGGCCTGTTGCAGAGAAGGTCCTTTATGTTTCCCCCTCGTAACTGTCTGTGTGGGCAAGTCTTTGGTTGTTGGTAACAGCTGCATCCTGTGGGGCTGAGCAGCTTCAGCCTTCTGTGAGGGACTGTGCTGTCTTCCGACCTGTCCATGCCATAAAGCAACCCCTGTGCTACTCTCTTTTTATATGGAAAATACTGTGCTCTTGTGTTCCTTCCAGAGATGTGAGGAGGATGAGGCAAAGCGCCTTCTTCAGCTCAGCAAGGAGGCTCTTTCACAGGGAGCTGGAGAGGGTGTTCTAGACCAGCTGGATCACAACGAGGAGGAGTTGATTCTTGCTGAATATGAGAGTGATGATGAAAAGAAAGTGGTATCTGGGTAAGGGCAGGGACTGAGGGGGGATTCCATGCTAAGGAAACTTTTTCTAATTTTTGTCTTGCCCTGATTAAAGAGGTTGTGCAGATTTTATTAAGAAAGTGTTTCTCACCTTTTCAAACAGTACAAAGTGGTGGTTGTTCTGGGGTTTTATTTAATTGGTTGTTTTGGTGGATTTTATTTTGGTTTGTTTTTTTTTAAACTTTCGTTAGACTGATCTGAGTGACTTGAAGTGCTTTCTAAGAAAGTGCATCTTAAATTGTGTGGCAGTGTCCTGCCTTTATCCACACTCAGTTTCCCAGAGAGTGCCTCTGGATGCTGAGTGAATGACTCGAGATCAAGTTCCTTGCATTAGAAAAGCAGAATGGAACTCAGGACACCAGAGGAAGCTGTCAGTTCTGCAGATTAGCACTGACATCTTTTGATACTCTAAAGGCAGAGATGTTCACATTTCTGAGACAGAGCTTTGGCATGAAAACTCCATGCACACTTTTCTCCCTCATGCATTTGCTTTATGCAGAAAGCCAGAAGCCATACTTCAACACAAAAAGTCAAATGCATTTAAAATACAAATTTACTAATTAGTGTCTAGACAGAGCCTTCTGCCTTAAAAATTGAAGAACACTTAACTACTTTTTTTATATGTAGTTAGTTTATCAAACATTAAACTGCTGTTGCCTTTGAGGAGCTCTATGGCAGCTGAATGCTTTCCTGAAGCCTTTCTTTATGCAATAGCTGGAGGGTGGTAAATTGCTTCTAAAGGGAAAGCTTTACAAAAATAAATACGCTCACCAAAGAATAGTATAGCACTGATTAGCTTATGCCTGAGGCCTAGAAGCCCCTGAATCAAAAGAAAAAAAAAATCTTGAACTTGCAAAAGGCATGGCCTAGAAGAGATTTGTCTTTTAAAGAGAAAGGCTTGACTTGAATATGCACACTTACACTATTCTTTAAAAGTTGATTTTTCTTTTACTGCCTGAGTTGAGATCTGAGGCTCTTCTTGAGATGACTTAATCATCTCTCTTGAGACCTCACTCTTGTAGTGGAGCATCATTTGATTTTTACTGTCAGTGGTCTGCTGAAAGGAGACTGTTTGAGCTTTCTCTTTTCTTAGGCTGGAAGAAGATGATGATGATGATTTGGAAGAGGAGCATGTGACTAAGGTGAGATGAGGAAAGTAAATAGTGCCACTTCATAGAATAGTGTAGGTGTGAGCAGAACTATGGCTTCCTTGCACCTTTCCAACAGTCAGGCAGTACAGAAGGATTTAGGAGCTAGCATCCAAAACCTGCCAGGTTTCTTGATAAAGACAACTAGTTCTGCTGTGTTCATCTCCTTCTGGACTACGCTGCCTGCCTAAGCAGCTTGCTGTGCTAGCACTGCTTAATTTTTGCTGTGGCTTGCTGTAAGAGCAAACTGCAATAGATAGTTTTTTATTACTCTGCCATGGTGAGTCCCTGTTTTATAGAGACCTTGGAAAATTAAATGGAAACAAAGGCAAATGCAGAAGAAAAAACAAAGGTGGTGCTTTTGGCCTCAACAGTTCTAAGGTTGCACTCAAACATGTGCCTTCCCTTGTGTTTTTGAAGGCTTGAGCAAGGTGAACCTTGTTGAAGTGCTTGTCTGCTTCCTTGTAGGATTGGTCATAGGTAGGGGATTGGCTTCCATGTTCTTCTTGTCTTCCCTTTGTTCTTCCTCATTGCAGATCTACTACTGCAGCCGCACTCACTCCCAGCTGTCCCAGTTTGTGCACGAGGTGCAGAAAAGTCCTTTTGGCAAAGACACACGTCTGGTCTCCCTGGGATCCAGGCAGGTACGTGGTGGTGTTCTCAAGGGATCCAGAACACGTTGCCAGGAGCTGTGTGGATCTGGTACCACCAGAAGTCACCTTGGGGATTGACTGAATCTCCTGTTGAAAAAACTAAAGCAGGCATGAGTCGCAACATAGATCTGTGTGATGTACATTTTCCTGTGAACTCTGTTTTGGTCATTTACCCTTTGATGTAAATGCAAGAATCTGTTTAACCTTTCCTGATATGGAGTATTACAGATGTTCGAGTCACTGCGAAGGTGGTCCTCTTAGTAGAGTAGTACTTCTGGCAGCATTTTTTAGAAGCTGTTGTGTAGCAGTGAGCCCTCTTTTCCTTGTTTTTTTTCTCTTAAGTTTCTGTGGGTTTCGAACATGTTTGTAGCAGTTAGTATGCACAGTGTCTGACTGGTAGACTTTTCCTTTTTGGAATCTGGCCTGAGATTGCTTTCAAGAAAATCTTTCATTTTACAGCAGCGAGTGCACATGGGGCACTCAGTTCTGAATTGACTCCCTCTTCCTCTCTTTGCATGTGCCAGAACCTGTGTGTGAATGAGGACGTGCGACGCCTGGGTGCTCTCCAGCTCATCAATGACCGCTGCATAGAGATGCAAAAGAACAAACATGGTAGGAACGCTCCCAGCCTGGGGAAGCAATTCCTGATAAAGCTGTCATGAGAGTGTGGAGGCAGTGGGTGCTGCCAGTCCATTCTAGCTAGAGTGGTAGGAGCTTGGAAATGACAGGTTGGAGGAACAGGACTCTTTGGTGCTTTTCTTTTCTTGATCTCCAGGCTGTGCTGAGATTGGGATAAATTTTCTGAGTGTCTTAAGTTGGTCAGGATTTCTGCACTGGAAAGATACTTGTGTTTGTTAACTCAGTACCGGCAGTGTTGGAAGATGTCATATGCTAAATCTAACTGGCAAGAATAGTGTCCACTGTGGAGAAGGAAATGTTATGCTGAATAATTTTTAAATAGGTGATAGGTCAGGAATACACATGACAAAGCTTGCTTTGAAATCCATGAGGTTCTGCAAAGTGGTTCTTCTAGGCTGCTGTGTGTGTTGCTCATAGCTTTCTTTTGATTTCTGCTGTTAGAAAAGAAGAGTGATGAGGAGAGTGAGGGGAAGAAGAGACGTGTGAGTCGCACGGTGTGCCCATTTTATTCCTATGAGCAAATGCAGTTTCTCCATGATGAAGTTCTAGTGGAAGTGAAGGACATTGAGCAGTTGGTGTCCTTGGGAAGGGAGATCAAAGCCTGCCCGTATTATGGGAGTCGATTTGCCATCCCTGCTGCTCAGGTAAGGTGTAACAGTTTTAGTGGCATTAAAGCCAGGCACTTTAAGAAGGAACTGATGGCCTGCTCCCTCTATTACTGTTACTTAGATTGGGGGAGTCTGTAAACAGGCTGTGTTTCTGTCAAGCTATAGTTTTGCTCAGAAAGCAAAGGAAAATGAGAATTCCATCAGAAGTTCATAGGGATGCTGCATGTCTCAACATTTTGAAATACTTGAAAGATTCAGCAAGTGTGAGGTAATACTGACACACGCGGGTGTACTGTTAGCTCTTACACCACTCTTCTTCCTTGCTGGGTTCTCTCTGGAGACATGCTTTCAGTGCTCCAAAGGAGATTTGGAAGGTAACCTGAGCCCATATGCAATTGTAGCATAATCATTTCTCTTCAGCTTATATCCCAGTGCCCCCCTCAAGCATGTGCTCCTGGTTTTTTTCCTACCTTTCCCATAATAAGAGTAAGTCACTTGACTGAATTCCACAAGGCCCTCTGATATGGGCTGTTAATGAGTGGTTGTAGAATGCCTTAAGTTTGTAAGGATGAGAGCTGGAATCAGGGCAGTGTGTGCTTCTCCTGTAGCTGGTGGTGCTGCCCTATCAGATGCTTTTGCATGAGCCTACCAGGAATGCTGCCGGGATCAAGCTGAAGGACCAGGTTGTGATCATTGACGAGGCCCACAACCTCATAGACACCATCACCTGTATCCATAGTGCTGAGGTCAGCGGCTCTCAGGTGAGTCACAGCCTGGCCTGTGAAAGGAGAGGGAGCTCTTCTTTCAGGAGTGCCCTTTCTTGTCTCCTTTATAACAACAGCTTCTGCTTTCTGTTTGTGTAGCTGTGCTGTGCCCACTCCCAGCTGTCGCAGTACATGGAGAGATACAGGTGAGGATCTCAGGGGAAAACAGCACAGCAGAGGCAAGGTCTGTGGATGCCGTGGCTTGCCTCATGGCTGCAGGGTCTTTCTTGCTTTTCCCCAGTGGAAAGTTACTGCATTAAGAGTTCTGCAGGTGAAAAGACCCTTGCTTCATTATCCCTGTCTAGAATCCGTCTAAGTCAGACTCCTGGGGCTGGTATTAAGCAGTGAGAAGGGGATACCCTGAGGATTCTGGCTTTCCCTTATACGCTCAGTTCCTTTCCCAATATCTCCCTCTAATCACTTGTACTTTGTGATGCAGAGTTTCAAAAGATTCAGTCTTTTCATGTCTCTCCTGGACCTTAGTCTTTCATGTGCTGACTGGCATTATGGTAGAGGCAGGAAAGCGCTGAGGAGGAGGAAGCTATATGTGGGTTTTGGCTCTGCATCTTGCCATCCCTGCAGTGGCTGATTGTTGTGCTCAATAACTCTGAATTTGTGGAGCATTATTGCAATAGGGTCTTGAGGCATCATTGCCATTGTAATAAACAAACTATAATTAATATTCAAGGAGAAGTGCAATGGTAAGAACAGTGGGGGGAGCATGGGTAAGTGCTTTGGGATGACCTTGGGCAGGATATCCAGAAGACTGTGCCATGTCACAAACAGGGGGAGTGAACCTGTAAAAAAATCTTAGTTGCTGTCTCTCCAAAATGAAGAAGAGTTCATGTACTTATTTCTGTAGCTCAGCTGCTTGTGTTCGTCCCTGAAGATGTTTTGGGGCCTAAATGTGTCTCATTTTTCATAGGAAACGTTTGAAGGCAAAGAACTTGATGTACATTAAGCAGATCCTGTATTTACTGGAGCGGTTTGTGGCCATGCTGGGAGGTAAGCAAACGTCTCATGTCTCCAGGGATACTGATAAGACTCTGAGCTAGTTAGTGCTTCCTCAGGACACTGTGTCCCTTCCCCCTCTGCAGAAACTTCAGGAAAGTGTTGCTCATGTATAGGTTCAGATGCCAGTAATTTTATTTCTCAGGCTGGTTTGTACGTGGGGAAGTTGACTGGTGTCTACTTGAACCCTTCTCTTTGTTTCAGTAGCTGAAGAGCAGCAGATGACATTGTAAGTTGGTAGAGGCAGTTTCCTTCTCTTTCTGTGTGGTTTTCAGATCCAGTTGGAATGGGGATGATGTTAAGATGCTAAGTAAGGAATACAGCAGATGTATAACGTGTAACAGTGTAGCACAAGAACTGCATGAAATTAATCTCTAGGTTATCTGGTAGCAAGGCCTCTATTTTGTCAGCATGCATCTGCAGAATGAATCTTTCTTGAGTGGTGCCTTTCCTTTGTGAGAAAATACTATTTTGCTTTGATTTTAGATCCACAGGAATTTGCAGGGCTCCTTTTTTTAAGTGGTCTGTTTGCTAGACCTTAGTGTGTCTTGAGGAGAGCATGTCCTAAATTCATAAAGAACTTCCTCCATGCCCTGGGGAAATGCAGCCCTTTGGGGTAGGGGTTGCAAAAGTGAGATGTGAGGTGGGTATTAAACACTAAGACATAAAATGCAGCGAGTGGCAGCAATTAATCCTGTTCTGGCTGT
Source organism: Lycocorax pyrrhopterus obiensis (assembly GCA_014706295.1). Taxonomy (NCBI): domain Eukaryota; kingdom Metazoa; phylum Chordata; class Aves; order Passeriformes; family Paradisaeidae; genus Lycocorax; species Lycocorax pyrrhopterus. The sequence goes on along the minus strand of JACSVZ010000015.1, from coordinate 74,029,341 downwards.
CGGGCTCTGGGCATGTAGGTGTCCTTAGGCTTTTCCCCTCCTCCCAGTTACCTGCCTGCCTCTGTGCTTCCCAGCTCCCTGGTGCTGCACTGAGGAGGGGTGAAGGATGCATTGCAGTCCCCGTCCACTGGTCTTTGCAGCATGACTATGTAGTGTGCGAGCACTTCTGATCACCCACCCTACCTGCTGCTTCCTGCCACAGAAGAAATGTAGGTGGTCCTTAGGATGCAGCAGCACCCTTGTCCTACAATGTAGGGCTACTCTACAGGGCAAATTAAAACTGAGTGGGAGCTGATGTTTTGTCTGTATAGCTACGTTTTGCAGAGCCGTAGGGGATTTCCCAGGGATTCAGAAAAACTTCTTGGGTTTTTTGTGCACTGTACCTATCAAGTTCAGTCTTTAGTTTCTTACTTAATTTTGAGACAGATTCAAGCCTTCCTTGAATTGGTTTCATGCTTTACAGGTAATGTGAACCAGAATCCTGGATGTCAGGCAGTTTCCCAAACAGGTAAGACTGGAGTGACCTCCTGGGGTGTGCAGCTCTCCGTCAGGGACATGGGTGTGGGCAGTAAGGGGTGCAGGCCCAGCAGCAGGTAATAACTTATTTTCCCCTTTTCCCTCTTTTCTTTCAGGGACAGTGCTAAAATCCATCAATGACTTTCTATTTCAGAGCCAGATTGACAATATCAACCTCTTCAAGGTAATGCAAATATTGTCTCTTAGGGCACAGGTGGTGGTGACTTGTTTGAGATTATTTGGAGTGTGTGTGAGAGCTGGAAGTAGAGCCAAAGCCCACACAGCAGAATCTGCTTTCTAGCTGTCTGTAGGCAAAGCTACACTGTAAGGGCTGTGGATGCAGAAATTTTACTACTCCAGTAACCTAGCTGCCCCCTTGAACCTCCAAACACAGCACCTTAACACTGTGTGTTTCCACTCTGGAATGTCGTAATAAACTCTTGTCTGGCAGGCAGTGCCCACAAAGAGCTGTGCACCTCTCCCCAAAAGCATGGCAAGTGACAGCCCTGCTGGACAGGGATCAAGGACAGCAGGATGGCAGAAGGGGTGCTGAATGCCAGTTCATTTCCTGTCTTCCCTCCAACAGGTTCAGCGGTACTGTGAGAAGAGCCTCATCAGCAGGAAGGTACTTCCCCTGTGGTTTCATAGTCAGCAGTGTTCCAATGCTGTTTCACACCTGGAGTTTGAGACGGAAGATGCAGCAGCTGGGGTGGGAGCTTGTCTTCTCCACCCTGCTCTGCAAACAAAATGGTTCCTGTAAAAAGCACTATAATATGGGCAGATTAACCTTTGCTTACTCAGAAAAGAAACATACAATGTGGTTTACCATGGTATTCCAGGGGGTGCCAATTCTGTGCTGCTTGGCCTCAAATCTGCCCGCCGAGTAGGCTGCATTGCACTGGAAGAACAGACATCAGAGACTTGTTTTGCTTTTGCTTTAGTGGGTGGAGGAAGGTAATGGGAGCTGATACATTCTGATTAGGCTTCTACTGAACACCTACTAAGTAACTTTATCTGTGGCAGGCCATGAAACCTGCCTTTATCTTGTCTGATTCCTGCTGTTGGTAGTCTTCGTCTTTCTGGCTTTTGCTTGGCAGCTTTTTGGGTTTGTGGAGCGATATGGGGGTCCTGCCTCAGCTGTGAAGACCAACAAGGAGAACCAGAAGCTGGCTGGTTTGCAGAACTTTCTTCTGACACTTCAGCAGGGATCTGATAAAGAGGGTGAGTTCAGGCATCCTCTGCTTTTGCAGCCGTGGGCAGAGTGAGGATGTGGAACCTGCATCTCTGCATAAGGAAAGGGGGGAGGCAGATTTGCACAATGAGAGACTGAAGGAGGTGTCCTGCATGGGTGTTTTTTAACAGGTCTGACTAGCTGACCTAGGCAACTGCACATTGGATTTGAGAAGTCCCTTTTGAGCTGAATGATGTAATTCCATGTTCACACCACATGCATTGAAGCATTGCACTTCTGTGACTTGCTGGATCTGGGATCTGAGCTACTGTGTGTAGTAGCTCTGCTTAGTGGCTCTGCCATCCACAAAAACCAGAGCTTTCTTTTCTTTTTTTTTTTCCTTTTAGCAATGAGACAGAATTTGGGTTTTCACCTTTAATGGGTCTTTGTTCTCTGCCTGCATATGTAGGCTAGATATTGTGTCCCTGTAGAGCATGTTTTGTGCTTAGCCCGTGTCTTTAGAAGTGTGGCCTAAGTTGCCTGCCTCTCCTTTCCTTTTTGGGCCAGCAGGTACCTCCCAGAGCCCTCCCGTGGAGGCTGAGCACGACCATCTCCGAACTGCCTCTCCACTGATGCAGATTGAAGGATTTCTCTCAGCCCTTACAAATGCAAACCAAGATGGCAGAGTCATTGTCAACAGGCAAGGTACTGGAAAGGGTGAGGTGGGGAAAGGTGGCATGAGTCAGTCACAAGCAGGGTGCTTCACTGGCACTGAGGGAGGAGATACAGAACCTGTGGGGAACCTGCAGCAACATTTGTTCCATCTATGATGTAGGCTGGCAGGCTTGGTCTGTCTGAGGATGTTTATGACTCCAAGGGAATTCTCAACCAAGGGCATTGGGGCCAGGGTTTGCAGAGGTCTGCTCCCACTTTGGATGTCAGTTTTTGTCCTGCAATTTACTGCGCCTATTGTACAGCTCCAGGGAGATTAGGAAGCAGATGGTAACTTCCAGGTTGGCGATACCTGCTGCTGTCAGTGTTGAATAGCAAGTCCTTACTTTGAGAGGTGGGGTCCTGCCAGAGTGCCCAGGGCAGGAGGGACAATCTCTCATATCCCTGAATGTGTGTCACAGCTAGCTCCTGAATGCTTTTCTCTCCTTTTCCCAGGCACAGTTGGTCAGAGCAGCCTCAAATTCCTCTTGCTGAATCCAGCTGTCCACTTTGCCAAGGTTGTGGAAGAATGCCGTGCTGTCATCATTGCCGGAGGCACCATGCAGCCGGTGAGGGAATAAGGATGCTGTGCTGGGGTCTCAAGAGGTCGGTGGTGCTATCTGCAAGCTGGGGTGGAAAGAGAGCAGCCAGGCTGAGCTCGTGGTAGGTTGGAACTAGCACGGTGAGCAGTCGGAGGACCTCGTGATGCCATCCGTCGTTCTGCAGGGCCAGGGATCCCACAGGGACCACGCCACGGGGGTCCTTGAGGAAAATCAGTGCTGCTGTGTGCGGGCAGAGGGCGCTGCCGTTCCTCTGTTGGGCCGGGCGGGGGCTCTGGCTGGGCTGGGGCTGCCCTTGTCCAGCAGTGCTGGTGCTGCCCGTGTAGAGTTTTTTGGCACACTGGTACTTTACTTGTCTTTGTTTCGTGGATCTTAGGTAGCTGATTTCCGAGAGCAACTGCTGTGCTGTGCTGGCGTGGACCCTGCCCGTGTTGTGGAGTTCTCCTGTGGTGAGTGTGCTGGGCTGGCAGAGGGCTCAGCAGCTGTGAGGGCTGCAGCTTGCCTTTAGTGCTTTCTGTCAGCACTCTAAGCAACTGGCATCTTCCCTAAAAATCAGGGCAGTAAAGGGGTGTGAGTTCCCTTCCACTCTGAGCTTCCCCTGTGGTCTTGACTGGTATTGGCAGGCAGTGTGCCATGCGTTCTTCCCAGGGACTCAGGGGATGGAAGTTGGAGCAGCTGAGTGACTTAGGCACTTTGGCTTAGCCAGGCAAATGTTTGCCTCTGTCACTTGAATGCCGTTAAAGTTCTTCAGCTTGTGGGGTTTGTGCCAACAGCAGTGATGTTGACTCTCACTACTTGTTTTTGTCTCCAGGACATGTGATTCCTCCAGAAAATATTTTACCCATCATCCTCTGCCGTGGTCCTTCCAACCAGCAGCTGGAGTTCACCTACCAGACCAGAGACCTACCCCAGATGGTCAGTTTGTCCTTTGTTCCCTTCCTTGGGATCTCTTTTTTGCTTCACATGTTTATGTTTCATAGGAGGGTACACTCTCTGTTTGAGAGGTGAGCTGAGCAAAAGCCATGGCAAGGAAAATCCCAAGCCACAGGGGCAGCTGCAGGTGTTATGGCACTTCTTCCTTCTTTCTGTGGCAGGCCAGTAAGCACCCAAGGCCAGATACCAAGTCTGCTCTGCCCCTGCTGAATCTCAACCAGATGTGCTAACCAGCTGTCAACATCTGTTCTAGCAGGACAGCTTCATCCACTGAGGCAAACCCTCCTTTCCTGAACGAGCACGGCTCCACAGCTGTAACAGAAACCCTGGGCTAGGGAAGAAGGCAAGGCAGTGAAGAGCTTTTTAGTGATGCCCAGCTTCCCTAGAGAGTTCTCTTAGACCTGGCATATTTCCCATATTTTTTCCTCCCCTAAAGCATGTCATAACGACGGTGTGATCCTGGGATTGAGCAGAGAATTGGAGCGGCTTTAGCTGGGGCTCCTGTCAGCTGCAATATGCTCTAATTTCTCTTGCAGATAGATGAAACAGGTCGAATCCTTTGCAACCTGTGCAACGTGATCCCGGGAGGTGTGGTGTGCTTCTTCCCCTCCTACGAATATGAGAAGCAGGTGTATGGACACTGGGAGAAGACGGGGCTGCTCTCCCGCCTGGCAGCCAAGAAGAAGGTGATTGTGCAGCCACGGCAGTTGGTACTTTCCATGGAGGTGTCAAAAACCAAACAATTCCATATGCACTGCAGGCCTCTCTCCGAGTTATTCTCATAGGCTGCAGAGCAGAGCGGATGTTTATCCAGCTAATCCCTCCAGTAACGAATAAATGATACTTCCCAGATGGCTGAGCACTGAGCTGGGATCTAAATGAGATTGATTGCAGCTATACATTCTTGAAGTGCACAGTCTGTGTAGTGGCCATGGGAGCAGACAGTCTTTGCTTTCCATAGCCAGCAGACTTGTTCTCTTGTGGCTGGGGGGCTGTTCAGGTTGAGCTCCTACAGGGAATTTGTTTTTCCCCGGCTCATCTGTGTGTCCCTTGAGCACAGACCAACACAGCCAAGGGCTAGACAGAGTGAGACAACACTGCAGTTCGTAAGACAAATGGTGTTTTGCTTTCTGCTAGAAGTAGAGATGAGAACTGGAAGACTAACGGTGGTGACTCCTGTTGAAGGAGCAATGAGACATTGCATAGGGAGATCACTGCAAATATAAAATCTTTGCAGTGACTCTCACAGGTATTTGAAAGCTGGGTATTGAAAGTCAGGCAGTTCAGGTTGTGGTGCAGGGATCTTGGATCATGTGCCAGCGGCAAAAAAATTACATACACCATGGCTGTGACTTCTGTTTACCAAAAGCTAAACAACTTACCACAGTCCCAGATATTTCACAGCCTTGGTGCTGGCATTCTGGCACATGGGGCAGCCTGTAGGTCTCTGGGTGGAAGCACTGTGCTTCATTTTCTCAGTGTGTTTGTAAAGTTACCACTCGTCGTGCCTTTCAGGTATGTCCTGTCAGGGTCCCAAAGCTCTGCCTGGTTCCTCCAAGGCTTTGGGCCACAATCACACAATTTGTCCCAACTTTCAACTCCGATTTGTTCTTGTTTGGCCTTTGCAGTCTCCAGCAAATTGGATATGCGTTAGCAAGGCAATTGGGTATAAGTGCAGCAAGCGTGACTTTCAACTGCCCACACGCAAGATCAGATCTTAGCAGGGGAAGGTTCAAGGCTTTCCTGAGGTTACTGTGGTGAGATCACACTGAGATTATATATAATTTATACAGAGAAAGTTAATTTAAATGAGAGGCTTAAATAGCTACTTTTCAATAAGTTAGTTTTGGCTTATATTTGTAATTGCCAGTTATTTTTCTACTGAAAGACTGACTTTGACTGGTAAAATTTGATACTACTTCTTGCTAACCAAAGGAAAACACATCCTGTAGGTTCTTTACTGTCACAGAGAAGAAGATAGATGTTGGACCTCTTGTTTACTAGGAAAACTACTTGTGTTTTAGGCCAAGGTGCAGCATCTATACAAATGCAGCTTAATTAACTGCAGAGGTTTTCAGTAACTAATTAGGTGTGCTAGAATAACATAAAGAAATATTACTTTATTTATGCTTTGCATGAAAAGCTAATTTATTCAGTGGGCAAGAGGAGCCATTACTTGGAATTAATTGATGATTCAAATTGATTGGTCCTGTCCCTGTCCTCCAAGATCTCACCCCAGAGAATCTCGATTCATAAGTGCAAGAGGTACACATTGCTTTTCTGCCTCTCAGCTCTTGGATGACTTGTAACTTCTTGCAGTATTGAACAAGCCTGCCAAAGCTGAAAGGGAATGTTGGAGGTGCAGGAGCAGCTGCTGCTCCCTTCAGAGCCCAGCTGAAAAGGGCTGTAGTGCATTTTCAGCATGGAGGGAAGGTATTGGTTAAGTTGGTTTTGCAGGCACTTTTCCCTTCTGTGACCTTAGTTCCATATGCTGTTTAGTGGCATAGGAGTAAAATGATTTGCTTTCTTTAAACTGTTTGCTTCCTGTTGCTGTAACTGATGAACTGTGCCTGACAGATCTTTCAGGAGCCTAAGAAAGCCAACCAGGTGGAGCAGGTGCTGGTGGAATATGCCAAGTGCATAAAGGTAAGCTGAGCAGGCAGGCTGGTGAGAGTGTGGCAGCCCAACTGGTATGGGAATGCTGCTAAGGAGGGCACTGAAGCTTTTAACAAGGAAAGAGGGCTCTAGCCTAGCTGTGGGAGTGTTTCTGTAGCACAGAAATCTTCCCTGCTCTGGTTTAAGTTGCTGGTCCCTCTCCTGCAGCGCTGCAGCCAGACAGGAGGACAGATGACAGGGGCCCTGCTGCTTTCTGTAGTTGGAGGCAAAATGAGTGAAGGGATCAATTTCTCCGATGACCTGGGAAGGTAAGGTGACTGCTCCTTGGAAAGCCAGGTCTGGCTTGTGGTATAGTGACTCCAAGTAGGATGAGCACATCAGTACTTGCATAGACAGAAAATCCTGGGGAATGTGGGACTTAGCTGATACTTAAAGCAACAGGAGGGTCTGCTGGGTGGTGTAAAACCCACCTGTCCAGGCCACTTTTCCCATGAATAATGCAGTTAGGCTTGCTGTGCTAGATAATCCCTTGTTTTGGCACCCTGAATCCCTCTGCAGCTCTGTTCAGAACGTGCTTGTCAGACTGCTGTGCTTTATTGCTGCCTCTGGTTTGCAGGGCTGGCTGTCTTTCAGGGGTGCAGTGACCTCTAATTTATCAGCCTGTTGGCAAAATGCTCTAGGATAAGACATGAAGAATAATGCAGTCCTCCCTTGCAGGTGTGTGATTATGGTGGGAATGCCTTACCCCAACATTAAATCTCCAGAGCTCCAGGAAAAAATGGCTTGGCTTGACAAAACAATGGTAAGAGCCACTTATGCCTCTGCCTCTTTCACTTCTCCTTTATAGTACTAACTTCCCAGCACATGAGTCTCAGCGCTGCCTTCGGAGGTTTTATTTTCTTTGAGCTTGCCCTCATTTCCCAGACTGTGTGGTACTGAGAGGCCAGCCTTCTCCAGGCTGCTCCTGAACAGGTGGCCCTAAACACAGGGAAGAAGTTTGGTGGAGGGAAATGCCACTAGGGCTTACTGGGAACTGAGTTCCAAGGGGAGCAAGGACCCTTCAACCCAGAGGGGGTACCAGGGTGGTAGAAGCTGCTTGACAGGGTCATTTGTCCTTTCTCATTGCTCACTGGAGGTGCTGTTCCTGGGGACAAGACTTCTGCCTTCAAAGGGGCCTTGGCTCTTTATGAATGCTCAACACAGTTTTTTGACTGCAGCCTTTCTTCTGTTCCTCCTTACTCTCAGCTTGGGGTCTGCCTGATCACCCGCTCACTCTGCAGGGGTAAAAGTATTTACCTCACTTTGTCATTAAGACTCCCCAATTTGATTTACATCTGCCTTGTGCCTCGTGTTCAGACTTGCCTATTTCTCCTTTCCAGCCCAGAGCTGCTGGCCAGGCACCGAGCAGAGTGCTGACTGAAAACCTGTGCATGAAGGCAGTAAACCAGTCAATAGGTAATTCATCCTTCCTTGGACAGGCTGGGGGATACAGGATACACTGAAGGAGGAGGGTAGGAAAACGGATGCATTACCCATCAGTCTAACTATAGATGATGGGAACATGAGCTTCCTTGCCTGAGAACAAACACTTGACTGGGCCATTCTTTGTTTTATCCTCTGTACAGGCAGAGCCATTCGCCATCAGAAGGACTTTGCAAGCATCCTGCTCCTGGACCACAGGTACGCACGTCCTGCCGTCTTTAACAAACTGCCCCAGTGGATCAGGGAGAGGACCCAGGTGAAACCTGCCTTTGGATCAGCATTTGCTGAGTTAAGAAAGGTCAGAACTTGTATCTTATGTGCTGCTACCAAAACTGTTCCTCACTATGCTCATCTGGACCTTTCTCAAGCCTTCCCTTGAGAGTAAGGCCAAGGACAAACTGCCTGGTTTTGTGTGTTCCCAGTTCTATCGAGGCAAGTTGGATGCTTTGTGATGTGGACCAGAGAACAGATGGTATTCAGCTCTGTGAGTTGCACCTCTGAAAAATGGGTAAAGTAACACAAGTTGCTGCTTTTCTGTACCATGGACTTTGTAAAATCTCTGCCTTCTGCCTCCTTTGTGGATGTTTGCTGTTCAGTATCTGAGCACTATGATGGTGAGACAGCCTTCTGCACCACAGCCAGGAGGGAAACTGGTTGTAGGTCTGAGGCAGGTGAAGGGAGCAGCAGCAGGCACCTACTTCTTTACAGCTGTTAAGGTTTTATTTAAATTGATTAAATACTTTGAATGAAAACACTCAAGTATGGCGAGTATTATTTAAGTACACTTAATTATGGGGAGTAATTATTTTGACTGAACACATCTGATTTTTTCCCATCAACCACCAAGTGTAGGAGGCCTCACTGACCAATGCCATCATTGAGCTTTTCACAGGAATTGTAAACTAGCAGGCCACTAATTTATGTCATGATGAAATAACACAGAGTGGTAATGGAGCAGCTATGGGTAACATTTCTTATCCCCTTCTTTATACCTTGCTTCAAGCAGCCAATAGATTGAAGCAGTTCATTCTTTCAAGGGGAATAAAGCTATGGCCACAATACAGCACTTCTCCTTTGATAATGCTTAAGCACAGGATTGCTCTGCTCTTCTTACCCCCTAAGTTTCTGAATTCAAAGTAACTTTTTTAGTTTAACTTTCCTGGGGTCCTTTCCAGGGTTATGGGTCAGTGCTGGAAGGCAGCAATAACACCAGGAACAGCCACATAATCCCACAGCTGTTCCCAGCTACCTCTGTCACACTGAGCAAGTCTCGTCCCTGGAGCTTTGTTTGCTTCTTTTCCAGTTTCAGCAGCTGGATGCTACCTCTCCAGGCTCCTCACAAGGAAGAAAGTACTTACGGCATAGAGCTGTTAGCCACTCCCTATATGTTAATTAGCTCCACAGGGAAAGAAACAGCTGCCTCTGAGAAACTTCCATTGTGAGTCTCCTGCCCCTTGAGTGGGTCCAAACTCCATGGTGTGCACAACCTCTGCCTTCAGGGAGGGGAGCAGCTGCTTCTAGCAGCTAGTGCCCTCCAGCCTGTGGCTGGTGGTGCTGGGCTGTAAGGCTAGACAGCTGGGCTTTCCCTTCACACGCTCTTAATTGATGGCACTTACTGCTTTTACCGAAGTGAAGGCAGCAAGGACCTGCTTCCTTCAACTTTATTGAAATTTTTAAGAGAGCAACAGTTTCACACTAATACTCAATGGACCCCATCTATGACTCCCAGTCATCCTCATCATCCTCACCTACGGGCTGCTGCGGGGGTGGGAGGGGTGGTATTGAGTCTGACATACGAGCAAAGGCACCAGCAGGACTGCCAGGAGCATCGGTGTTCCCAGAGGCTCCTGGTCCTTTCCCTGAAATACCTGTGAGGGAAGGAAAATTACCAGTGAGTGACACCTGGGGACTAGAGACCAAAGATACTCAGCAAAGGGGAGGGGGAAAGTTATGCTCCCACCACCCAGGTAACCAGAACAGCCAACATGTTTAATGTTGCCACAGACCTGTGCCAAAGTCTCATTTAACTATAGCTCCCCCTGAGCAAGTCCCTGCTGTCCTCTGCCCAGCACTGAGGTGTGACCGTGGCTCTAAATGCCCCAGGAACCTGCCACAGCCTCAGGGCATCTCAAGTGCCCATATGGGCCCAGCTGCCCAAGCACTGGATTAAAAAAGACACTGCTGTCCCTTCTTCACAGGTAGCTTTCAGAGTCCATCCTCTGAAACACACAAACCCCTCCAGTGCCTCCAGCTGGACTTGAGGTGGAGATTCCTCTGTTCATTCTCTATGAAGACACTCCCAGCCACACTGTGGTACACTGCCCAGGAAGATCTCTGTTCCTCTTTCCAAGGCTGCGGCTGACACAACTGGGGTGCCAGGAAGTGCTCTCCCTCTTTCCTAGGGTAAAGGAGCAGCCCTTTCTGCAGGACAGTACCTTTCCGCCTCAGCACCAGCTTGTTGAAGAGGTCTGACATCAAATCTCCACCTTGTCCCGTAGCTCTCACTGAAACAGAGCAGAACAAGTCAGTGAGAAAGGATTAGTCTGAGCCAAACACTATGGCAAAAGCATTCCCCTGCAATACTGCCTTGAGATTAAAGAAAAAACTCCAAACCTCTAATTCTGTATGACACCCCAAAACTATAGATCAGTTTCAGGTCAGGAAAACACTAGGCACAGCAGGATTAATGACATCTTCTGGGGAAATCCAAGAGTGGAATTCATTGAGGGGCTGTGCATTTGCAGTCTCGTTCTGCCAAAGCAGCTCCATCAATCCACTCCCCAGCCTCCTCAAACAAGGTGCTTAAACTGGTTCAGCCCTGTCCCACTTGGCCCCCAGGGTTTCATTTTTGTGCCTGGTCCTGTGCATCACATGTGAAACTTCTCCACAAGCCCTGAGACAGATGCCCTTCTGGCCAGTGGGGTTTAGCAAGTTCACAGAGCTCTGGCTGAGTGGTGAACACCTGAGACCTACATCAGCCTGTGAGCAGAAATGCTTTGTGAGTTCACTGTGCTCCTGACTAGCCCACCTGCCCCCAGACCCACACCTCCACAGCCTGGGCAAGGAAAAACAGTTCTGCCAAAGAGCCTCAGCACCTTGTTCTTGTTCCTTCTGCTTCTTTTTCTCCAGCTTCCTCTCCTTGACACTGCGAAGGTTTGCCTTCCCAATGCCCCCGGCCTGGCGGATGGACTCCAGGAGACTGGCACGCCCAGTAGAGGGGTTCACCACCTCCTTCGGGGCTCCTTGGACCAAAGCTGCAGGGACAGGAAGGACAGGCAGCAGACACGGGTCAGGGCATCAGCTACAGGCCCAGCCAAACTCCCATGGGAAGGGCTACTCCAATACCTTGACAGCATCTCTTCCCACTGCAGCTTCCCCCCTCTGCTGGAAGGCTGGGAAGGCACAGGGGGTTCCCCAAGGACACAGGCTGAAGGCAAGGAGGCTGGTGCGGCTGTGGAGGAGCCCAGCCCTTACCTGCAGGCACTGTGTTGCTGCTCTCCTCACTTGCTGTCTGGGCCGGTTCTGAGGGTGCTGTGGGCTGGGGCAGGGGCGGCGGAGGAGGCACCGGTGTTGGCATAACAGGAGGCGGTGGGGGAGGCGGAGGGGGAGGAGGTGGCAACAGCTCAGCATCCTGAATATCTGAAAGATGAAAGAAGTTGCATCTGAAGAGTCCCATCGAGAGCTTCAGCTCAGAGATTCGAACACCTCAGCAGCAACAGATCAGAGTCCTCAGCACCTGCAGTGGAGCACTCCCACCCTGTGCACCATCTCTTAACAGCAGGCAGGGCCAAGGCAGAGTCTGAGATTCCCCTACTCTCCCTCCCCAGCTGCATCCCACTCGCACAAGGGCATCCCACCAGGCTGACAGGAGCCCAGTCCTTGCACACTGTTCTCCCTCCTCCCTAGCTGTGCAGAGAGGGGGAGGGAGGTAAAGGGGCTGTAGTCAGGTCAGAACTTGAGCAGGTTGCAGCTTTTACTCAGGCCTAAGCCAGAGGTGCAACATTTGTCATCCATCTAACATCCATCTTAAAATTTCTACCAAGGGACTTTCTGCCTCATCTCCACTTTCTAGCAATCCCTGCCTTCCTCCTTCATAGGGTCCTGGGATCAGGGATTGAAAATACCTGGTTGCAAAGGCTCCACCAACTCGGTGTTGAAAGTAGGCAGCTCTGGAATAGCACTGCTGGGGGCAGAGGGTGCAATGCCGGGGCCCAAGTCAGCACTGTACATGAGATCTGCAGCAATGCCGGGCAGGTCTGGCAGGTAGGAGGGCACATCAATCTCAGGGACCTGGCCCAGATCTGGCACATAGAAGTAATTTTCAGCGACCTAAAGAAACCCAAACCAACAAGATAAGGCAGTGACTATGTGCTTGCTGCAAACAGGGGCACTGCAGGGAACAGTCTGGGCAGCAGTCAGCTAGGCTGGTGTAGCTTGGTACATCAGCTACCCTTACACCTCTGTGCTCAGAGGCTACCTCCTGCGGACCAGGCTTGGGAAAGGCAGACTGCAGGAGGAGGAAGTGCAGGACTCTTCTTAGTTTTTTAGTAGCAAGTGAACTCTGAAGGGTTCATGCACTAACTGCTGCACCCCACATAAACCAGTCCCTTCTCCTCCAGAAGAAGATAAGTGTCTGTACCATTTCTGAGATTAAAATGCAGGAGAAGCACAACCCAGTAGTTACAGGGGTTTGCTTTTGTGTTTAACACACAGGCAATGCAGTAGAGATGGTCCACTGTGAATAAAGACTTTGTTCACTATATACATTATATCCTCCAGTCCAACATGATGAGCAAATGATTCCCAGGCTCCTTTCCCCAGTCCCAAATGACACTCCAGCAAAGCTGGTACATCCCAGGTACGGCCTCTGTAAGGTGATCAGTCACATGCTGGGGCAACTGGGTTGGTGCACTGTCTGCCCCATGTATGCACCAAGCACAGCCCTTTGCCCAGTCTGGCTGGCCCTTCTGTTTGCACCAGCAGGCACCCGTTCCCAGGAGGAATGATGGAGATCACACTTCACCCCAGGGACCTTCTGGCAGTGGCACCTCACCCTCAGACTCCTCATGAGGCTCAGGAGTTGGCACAATGGAGCTGATCAAGTGATGGATCCTCCAAACTCCCCTACAGCCCTGAGGTCAAGCAGCAAGGTGAGTACATATCCCATTACTCTCCTTTCACCACTCAACAAAGGCTTGAGCAGAGAGAAACACCTGCCAAGTCTGAGGCTTTTGTCTCACCCATCAAGCTCACACCAGGACCTGAAGCACAAAACCAGGCAAGGTCCTTTTGACAAATGAGGTACTCTGCAGCCCCATAAGGGCCTACCTGCTCCTACCACCCTATTGAATTCTCCTACCTGCTCACCACCCTATTGAAGCCCTCTCTTTTCAGAGAGCTGAGCACAACCCTCTTAAGTGTAAGCAGCTGCATCTCACCTGTCGGTCCAGCTGTCCCCTTTTGGTGATGGAGAGAGGTGCATCAAAGAGCTTCTCTTCTGTCTCTGTTTCCAGAGCCACATGAGTCTTGGTCACTGCTCCAGCCAGAGGATCCAGGAACACATACTTCTTGTACCTAAAGGCAGAGAACAAGTATTTCAGTGATGCTGCCTTGAGAGCCAAGGCCAGAAGAAACAGTGTACACAAAAAGGCCTTGGAGGCAGAGACCTGACTTCACTCATAAAGATGGAACATGTTGGGCCTTCCAGGTTCCTTCTTTTAGCTCCATTTTAGCGCCTTTCCCCTCCGCAACCAGGAGGCAATCAGCTCCCCACCCTGCCAGTGCAGCCTCCAGACTCATTCTAAAGCAGAGCCCCACTGCAGCAGAACCATGACCAAGCTCTCCTCTTTCCACCACCAGGCCTGAAACCATCCTACAGCCTGCAGCAGGACACCAGTGACTTGCCACTCAAGATCCAGGAGGACAGAGAAAAAGGAGAAATGATCCATGGCTCAGGAGAAGAAAGAGAAGGTCCGGCAGCTGAAAGCTCAAGAAGGGCTTAAAGTAGCTCTTCAATAAGAGCAGAATGAAGAACCATGAGGCAAAGCCCAGTGGGAAAGGAAACTGCAGTGAGGGAGGTGGTGGAGACATTAAAGCAGGAAAAACAGTAAAGTAATGCTGTGAGGAATTGTCAGAAGAAGCAGTACCTAAGTTGGCACACAGGGCAGAGAAGGGCAGGAGTGACAGCACATCTCAAGGCAGGAGAGAAATTATAGAAAAACAATAGGAAGAACTAAGCAAAAGGAAGTGCAAAATTGGGTTGAATGCAGGTGAGTAGAGGATCAGGTGCGGACAAAGTAACTGCTTCCACCCAAGGGAAAGAGCAGGGAAGGCAAGGTTCCCAGCTGGAAGCCAGTGGAGAGGTACCAAACCCTGTCCCATCAGGAGCCTGATAGGTAACATCCCCAGAAAAGCAAGCAGTTACTGCTACCCCTGGGGAAGGGAAAGCTCCTCTGAGGACAAGCAGGGGCAGGTGAGCAGCGCAGCACTGCTCCAGCTCTCACAGGTTCTCGGTGGTATTGAAGAGCAGCAGGGAGCTGAGGGAGCTGATGTTCCTGGGAAGGCTGCCAAGGCCTTCTTCTGCTTCATCCTCCTGGTGAATTTTGGTGCTCACGCACACAGGGAAATATTTGAGCTTTTCCTGCAAGAAGACAGATAAAAGGTGGTAAGACACTAGAACCACAGCTGCTGAGGCAGCTCTCCCCAGCGACCATAACCCACACTGCTGGATGCACTGTATGGTCTGGGAACCCTACTGCTCCCTCTCTACTTCCCTTTGAGCTAGGAAGCACACGGACAACATTGCAACCCCACACTCATGAGAAATCTCGGCAGTTCAGACTCCTGGCAAGTGCTTTCGGTGCTGTGGATGGGTCATGTTGAACAGGGGTTACTGTGGCAAGGATCCACCAGAATAAAACCACCACTCCGGCTCTGTAGTCAGAGGCAGGGATCAAGCACCACAGCCTAAAAGGTTTTTGTTACAGTGTCTCCAATTACAACACATTTTCATGCAGGCGGAGTTCCCCACACATCTCTATTACCTCTGCTCCACTGCCTTCATTTGATGTTTTAAGAGCTGTGATCCCACTGGTGGGGTATGCAGGGAAGGCAAAGGAGAAAGAGGTTAGGAAAGAACAGAGTGCCTGCACTAGGCAAGAGATCAGGCAGAAAGGAGTGCGCAGGGTGGAGCGTGTGCCAGATGGTTTTGCAAAGCCTGAGGGATTTGCAGGAGTTTTCAACTCTAATGAACTGAAATCTTCTCTCTCTCGGTTCTAAAACTTCATGCGTAATATATAGAGCTCCCTTTCGAAAAGGACTTATTACATCTGAACTGCCTGACTTCTACAGAGCACAGGAATTGCCATCCCTCATCAGACCAGTGTTTCAGCTGGCGTGACAGTGCCCAGTGCCACATGCTCTGGGGCATGAAACTCAATGCCCACAGCACTCTGCTCCAGAAGGAGGAAATGCATTAGTTCCTGAACAGAGACAGTTTGGGATGAACAAACCTCCACCTCAGACCCCTCTGTAGACCCCTCCTCAGCCCCTTCACAACTCTTCACAGTTCTTTCTTCACAACTAGGGCAAGTAGCAGCTACAAGGCAGTAAGCGTTCATACCAGGAGAGACCAGAGCACTTTGTCAGGTTAAATAACTGGCCACACCTGTGGTTTTCTTCTGCCACCAGAAAATGACCGCTCCAAATACTGTCCACAGCTTCCTACTGCCTCATTGCTTGCAGCATCCCTGCACCACCCCATTCTCTGAGACCCTCTTCCCTCCTTGTATTTGTATGGGGGAAATGGAGACCACTGGTGGTTCAGTTTTAAGACCACATCTCAGTGACACAAGCAGTTCCTGCTGATCGAAATTTCAGTCTTGAATCTGGTAGCCAGAAATCCAAGGAAATGGCTTAGTCACAGCTCAGTTAATCCACTAAGAGTTTATATGATGCTCTGAGACTAAAAAAATGCTCTAAGAAAGGACCTGGAAGGTTTTGATTTAATTCAGGTTCCAACTTGTGAAAAATATACTGAAATTAACACCTTCTATTTTTTTATAGAAGCAAATAGGCAAAAATATATAAATTGTTATTTAGAGATTGTAGAAGCAGAGACTCAAAAATAAAAGTTCTTTTGATCATTAATATTCATTTCCCAATGTTTAATTTTTTAAGCATGAGGGAGTACTGACTTTTTTTGCTAGAACTGTTCAGACACACTTAGCCCTCAAGTCATATATGTATATTTTTAATTCTCTCTTTGTAGATTTCAGTTAGCACTGGAAGATTGTGCATCACTTTAAGGGTGTAGTGAGAAAGCAACCATTTACCTACATTTACTTACAAGCTTCATCTAAGGCAGTCATAAAAGCACTAAGCATGAGTATTCTGAAACGTGAAATATAATCCTTTAAATGTAAATACCATCAAAGTGCTAGTCTTATTTGAGTACCTAGATCTGTTCTGAAATTTGGAACGACTACACACTGTCAAAAATATCCTGCAACTGTGAATTCCAGAAGTTAAGGTGCCATTTAAAAATTAGTTTTCTTATAGGAACATTAAGTTCTTATGCCAAAGTTTGGCAGCCTTGACATACTGAAGTTGTGGGGGGGTGCTTGAATGCTCAAACACCCCAACATGGGGTCTGGCACCTGGCAGGATCACACCCCCAAGGATTTTCAGGTGGTTTTCTTCCTAAGACCCTACAGTTAAAAATATATAAAGTCATTCTGGTTCTTCCGTTCAATTAAACACACACTATTACAAAGAGAATTGGTGTGATGCACCAGAAATCCCACTCCCTCCACACCAATGGAGTGCTGAGGCCAGCTGGGAAAGCACTTCAAGATGAGCAAGTGACAAAAACCTGGTTCAGCCTCCACATGCCTATGGTGGGCTCTGGGAGGGGCAGAATTCACAAGGACATGTCAAGTTACTGACACTTTTGAAGCCTAGCAAGGTTACTCCAGCAGTGGATGGTATCTTTTGCTTGGACTTCTTCCAAAGCCAAGGCAGACCATGTCTCCCACCCTGTTTTCCAGTCTCCTGAGTGGCATGTGCAGCACCCAGACACAGCTCCCACTACAAAGGCAGTGCCCAGCACCCGGGAAGCCCCACAGGGCTGCAGCCTGCTGAGCTCTGCCTTGCTGCCACCACTGCAGCGTGCAAAGCAACTGGCTTCCCAGGCTTACCACAAGCACTGTGTTTCTTACCCATCAGTGCTTACCTTACCAACCTAAACAGCATCCTCTAAACAGCTGAGTTTTCACTTGCTTGGGGTGGAGGGGGCAAGAAGAAATTCCAAGGGGGAAGCATTTTAAAATAAACTGCAGAACCACACACATTTCCAACTCAGTTGCTTACCCCCCAGAGCAAAAACCCTAAAGGCTGAGCACAAGCTGCCACCACTTCCCCTCAAACTGACATGAGCAGAGTTTGCTTTCCTGATGAGGTGGTGTGCGCACGTGTGGAAGTGGAGTTTAGCAAAGGCCACTGCGACTGCTCCCAGCAAAGAGGCTCTCATTAGAAGTGAAAACAGGCAGGGAACCTCTGCTGAAAGCCCTGAATAATTGAGGAGGGCATAAATGCAAACATTAGACTTCTCCCTGTCACATTTCATTACTGCAAGGCACGTCAGGCTCTGGCTCAGCTATGGCTGAGAAGGGCCTGTCCCCCTGGAATGTGGTTGGAGCTTGGCCACACTGAGCCCCACTCAGCACATCAGCCCCTCCATCCTTCACCAGCTGACAGCAGCATCTCCCCACCCCTCAGAGGAGCTGCAGGAGCTCATGTGTGTGATCTTCGCAAGAGTGACAACTGCTGCATGAGGCAGACACAGCAAAGCCAGAGAAAGACCAACAGTCCTAAAGGAGGATCAAAAGATGGGTTGCAGGAGGGGAGCAAACATCCCCCAGGGCCTGAAACAAAGTTCCTGTGATGATGGCAGCTTTAGTCACAAGGGGCAGAACATGGCAGTGGTAGAGAGACTGACTGGGACTGGAAGAGGTGGCATCCCAGGCAGACGGCTGTGGGGAATGGCATGCGGAGCCTACTGGAGCCAGCAGGCCAGTTGAACAGGCACACCATTTGCTCTTTGTGGGACACTCCTTTTTAACAGCTGATGTTCTTCTCAATCCCTTCCCTGTGCAAGGGGCTGTACTTTGGCAGCAGCCCTTCAGGGAGGGAACCCATCTCCCTGTCCACTCCCTGCCTGCCTGTGCTCCCCTCACACTCCAGTGGAATGGGGCCACCAGCCAGACAGCAGCACTCGCTGGCCTCCCTGCCAGACACCAGCAGGTCCCATGCAGCTCTGCCTGTGCTACTGCCAGGACTGGAAGGAAGCAGGAACCCTGCTCAAGTTTGCCAGCTGTCCATTTGGCCAGCAATCCTGCTTCCTTGGCCTGGCTGAAATATTCATAACTACCTCGCTGTGTGAGGTCTCAACTCCATTAACACTCAGGAAAGTTTAGCATGATAAATTATTCAGTGGCAGCTTTATTTTTGGCCAAGTCACACAAGGATGAGGAAGGCAGTCTCCTTAGGGGTGGAAAGCAGGGAAGTTATCAAGTTGATCCTTAACCTGCTAGGAACAGCACATCTGCTACTCCTGACACAGCACAAACACAGCAACTTTTAAACTTTAAGCATGGCAGCTCTTCCTCCTCTCCCTCCAACCCAGGGACAATGCCTAAGTGCAATGATTTCCGGAGGCAGAAAAATGCTCTAATGAAAGACTCCTTTTTCTACTGACACACTCACAAGCCTCCTTACCTTTCCTCTCTCACCAGAACTTATACCAGAGCCTTCAGAAACTACTTCTGAAACAACTATGAGCCTGATCCCAGCTGCCTCGCTATGCACAGCCAAAGCCTTAAGATCAGGCAGCATCACCCACCAACACTGCTGCAGAAAACAGAAGCATTTCAGGAAATGGAACTGCTCCAGAGACCTGGCAGTTGACAGCTACCCAGACAAGCTCTTGTACTGACATGGCCCTCTCCAACTGGCATCTCCACAAGCTTCCCAGCCTGACCTCACACCCTCCCCACTGGCAGGCCAAATGAAAATATGTTCTACTCCCAGCCTATGTTCCAAAGCCCTAGCCCACTTTGTCAAAGAGATTAACAGCCTCTTTGCTTATCCTTCCCAAGGTCTGTTCTCCTCCTTACCTGCAGAGCTTTTTCATCCAGCATTCGGTGTTTGCTCTGAATCTTGTGTCTTGGCCATTTCTGTTTAGCTGGGTCTTCTGCACCAGCAAAAATTGAACTGTACTCCTGCAGCCGTTCAGGGGCTGGGTACTTGGCACTGGAAAATACCTATGGAGAAACAAGGAGGGACTGAAAAATCCCAACAACTAGGCAATCCTACAATACAGAAACACATGGAGTGGAGTAAACAAGCAATCTGTGCTGCCAGTGGGAATGGACAGCCTTGGAGTCAACAGGCTCCTAAGGGCTATGTGCACAGACCCAAACACGCATGGGCTGCCACTTCTGAATCTGGAATTGCCAGAGCTTTTCTCTCTCTCTCTCTAAAAGTACTATGAGATCACTGGCAAAAAGGGTTCCACTGGCAGGAAAGGAGTTGGAAAGACTACAAAATGGAGGAGGAACGGGGAAAGAAGGACTTTCACCAGTTTTACATGGCTTAATGGGATTAAGATGCACTAAGGGGAGGCTCTCTAACAGCAGCTTTCATTCAAATAACAAAAGTGTCTATGAGCCTGAAGTGTGAGGGCATTAGGCTTAGCTCAGCACAGGCCTTCTCTCTTTCTCAGGAAGGGGCTGGGACAGAAACCTGTAAAGGCTACATAAAGCCTGGAGCTGTGTGGCTCATGGGTCTACAATTCATCAGTTGGCCAAGTCAGGAATGGGATTCTCATCACAATCCTGCTCAGCAGCAAGGCATGGAGAGGTGAGCAGGCAGCAGCTGCAGCAGCTGAGCACCTTTTCTTCTCCAGACCTTACATCAGGAATAAAGAAAGAAGGAAGAAAAGTGGCCATGCAGCCTTCACTGAAGTCACTACCTTAATAGCCTTCTTGCTGCCCTTTATCTTCTCAATCTTCACCTGGGCGAGTGTGACTCTCTCTCCAATTGCCTGGAGCTGTGCCCGGCTGGCCTCCACCCGCTGAGAGATTCTAGGAGGCAAGAACATCTCTTAAGCTGAAGAATCCAGAAGTGAGTTTTTTTGGCAACAGCCAATGCCCAGCCCCTCAGAGAAGGATGTGAAGCTCAGGGGACTGGGTTGTTTCACAGAGCAAAACAGTGCTGGTCGAGACATGCTTGTATCCATCCTATTGAGAGCTTTAGGTACTCCAGCATGAAGTAGGATCAGCCCGTGACTCACAGCATGATGTTCCTGTGGCTGTTTGAGGCACAGAAAGATGGAGAACTGGCAACAGAAACAGTGTTGATAACACAGGGATGTTTTGGTTATCGCTGAGCAGAGCATAGACAGAGTCAAGGCCTTTTCTGCCTCTCACTCCACCACAAGGAGTTGGGAGGGGACACAGCCAGGACACCTGATCCTAACTGACCCAAGGGATATTCTAGACCATATGGCATCACGCTCAGCATATAAACTAGGAAGAAAGTTGGCTGGGGTCCACTGCTCGGAGACTGGACAGGCTTCATCTGGTTGGTGGTGAGCAATTGTTTTTATTTGCATCACTTGTCTTTCCTGCGTTTTATTTATCTTTTCTGTTATTTTCCTTTACATTACATTATTATTATATTTTATTTCAATTATTTAACTGTTCTTATCTCAACCCATGAATTCTCTCACTCCAGTTTTCCTTCCCCCTTCCTACCCTGCAGGGAGTAGGGTGAGCAAGGGGCTGTGTGGTGCTTGGTTGCCAGCTGGGGATAAACCATGCCACTAAATCAGCATCAGAATGCTTTGGGACTGAGGTGAAAAGCACTCCGTGGCAGCAGAGGAGAGCAGTCAGTGGTTAAGTAGTTCGGCATTCACATTGTGGACATATTCCTTTCCCACCTGGCAGCCAGGGACACAACTGAAATTGCCTCCATGCTGTGCACAGGGCCTGTTGTGCTGCTGGAACTGTCACACAGGTCCAACCAGAGGTTAGGAGGGATGCTGGGAGCAGGCATCAGCCACAGGTAACGATGGGGTCACCTTCTCAGGAGAGCCCTCCTTCCCCATGCATAACCAGCAGGTTCTCCCCAGCTTCAAGGTCAAAAGCTGAAAAATCTTCTGAACCTTCACCCCTCCAGTGAAGCCAGGGAAGAATACTTTTACTGCTACATAACCCATTAGGGAGAGAGCACTCCACTTTGGCAGTGGTTTGTAGCAATGAGTTCCATCAGATCAATCTCAAGTACTGTCTTTAAGTTTCACCAGGAGTCTCTCTTTACTTTTGAGGAGAGAGCTCTCATGCTCTTTTTCTGCTCTGTCTGTATAATTCCCTTCAGTAACAAATTTGAGACCAGCAGTGATCCATGATTCCCGATTTCAAACTGTACCAAATCCATCTTTTCCTGTATTTTAACTTTGGGCAGCACAATCCCTATTATAGTATAGAAATATAAAGCCCCTCCCCTCAATGTAGGTAGTGAAAAACAGCAAGTACAAGCAGCCTATTCTCCTTGTACCATTCTGAAAAAAAACCCACTTTCTCTAAACAGCTTCAAGTATTTCTGTTTGTTTATAGCCATGCTCTCCTCTTCCTGGAGGCATGAAAAATCCTTCCTTATGCATATGGCATGATAGCACACAGCCTGTTTCTACCTTATTCTGTTTGGAGTGGGAGATGAGCAAAACTGAACCTCATGAGATTCTCCCTCTCAGAATTATTCTCCATTTCCCCATCCTTTTATTTTAAACACAGTCTAACAGCTTGTATTTTGTACCAACACTGAGTACAAATCTGTTCATGATTTCCTTCCCACACCCTCCCTCTGCCTCAGTGGAGTAAGTCCACATCACTTATACACTTGATAAGTTCTCAGAGTAGTTTCTGTTGTTCCTTTCAGTGTGCATTTCCTGGCACCTGTCTGCAGCAAATTCCATGTGTCATAGGGCTGTCCCATTGCCTTATTTTGTTGAAGTGTGAGATGCCTCTGAAGGACCTAAATCTTCCCTAACTGCTCTCACCAGCAAATTTTCCCACCTCACAGTTCACCTCTTTTCTAGAAGTTTCATAATTGTATTGATTGACACTATTTCCAGTACTGCTCCTAGGGGCATCTGACTATTTTTATTTCCCTTCAAAGCTGAAAAAACTTAGCTATTTATTTCTGCTTTGCTGCTCTCACTCAAATCAATGATGCAATTTTCTCTCTCACCCGTGAGTAGACCTCTCTCCTAGAAGGACTCTGCAAAGCTTTCCTGAAGCTCCAAATAAAAGCAAGGTATCAATTGCCTTTTAGCCAATACCCCGCTGACTTACAGAAACAATTTTCAGGATCTGACAAGGCACATGTTTCTCTCCCAGAAGGAAGTGCTAAGCAAATAGTTATGCAAGCTCAGGCCTGCAAACAAGTAAGTGTCCTCCTCCCTTTCACTCCATGAAAGTGAGTGGGTCCAGTGAGGCAGTCAAACACTTCCCTCACTCCCCTTCCTGCCCCACATTATTCCCAGTGCTTCACCAGGTACCAACCTCTTCCTCTCCCCTCCCTCACTCAAAGAAAAAAAAAAGACGGAAGACATCCATCCCCACTGCCCACCAAATATAATCAGTAAAAGGAGACAGTACCAGGCAGACAGCCCGCTCCCAGCACAAGCTGGGGAAGTTCTCAGGTGTTTCAAAACATGATGGATCTTCTCTGAGGCACTGTACTTTCTCCTGTGATCTCCTGCTCTAGGATTTGACAGGCCAAATCCCACTGACCTTAGGAGATCTGCCAAAAACCTTCACCTGAGGTGGTATAGATGCAGGCCCACAACACAGAAGGAATACATATCAGTCTACAGAATTAATTTATTTGTTGCTGAACAAGATAACTTTGAAAAAAAAAATTAAAACCCCTCAATCCAACTAATCCAAATTCCATCACATGTACAGGCTCCTAGAAGTGCATGACTGTAATACACAAACAGTTCAAGATACAGCTGTATGTGTTAGTTAGAAGAGACAATATACCATATTCTTACTGGAAAAATACATGGAGAAAATCCCCTCATGTTTGATCAACTATTTCTACTGCTGTGGAAATGGAACTTACTCAAAGGACTGAACCAGTTTTTGTAAAGAAAGGAAGCAGGAAGGAAGGGATGGAGGGATGTGGCCAAGGATTGCAGGGGCAGTGCTGGAGGCAAGGTGGCATTCAGACCTTAACCTCCATTTAAGGGAGAACAAGGACACTCAAGACAAGAGAGATAAGTGTTAATAAAATGGCCCAATACTGCCTCTCAGAACCCATTGCTCAAGCAGCCAAAACCACCATGAGCATCTGAACCTACCCCATGCCTATTTTCTTAGTCATTGCTGTGTTATTTTGCTCTCAGTGCTGTTTTCTGCCTGAGAAATGCCTTTAGTTAAATTCAATGCGACTTTGGAGTTGCAAAGGAGCAGGAGGCTACAGTGACAGCCCCTCCCTTTCAGCAGGACGTGCTTCATTCAGGACAAGTGAAAGGGGGGTCCGTGGAAAAAGGAGAATACATCACCTACCTTCAAATGCTGGGCACTGAGCCAAATCAACCTTCCCCTCCCAGTGCTTTTCTTTGAGGAAGCAATACACGTGGCAGATTAAATCTATCTAGTGGATTATCACTTAATCCATACAGACTTTTATTTTTTGATCTAAGCAGATATTAAAGCCAATCTTTCAGCTGCTTTGATTCAAGCTTTCACTTTCTCTTGTCCCTCTGAAATATTTTTGCCCTCAAGCCCTCTGCACTTCACCCCCAACTTAGATCTTGTTTCTCCTTTGTCCTAAAGCCCTCATCCTGCTGCCCTAAGCCACTCTCCATTTTACAGGCAATTTTCTCCAACACCCACAGCAATTCTTGGGAGCCTTTGAGGGCCTTTCTCGCTGGCCCCCTATCCTCTGCCCCATCTGCAACCACAGAGCAGACCACTTCCTCTGATTCTCTTATAACTCCTCTGATAAATCTCACATTCAGGTGGCTACTGAAAGACATCTGCTGTGTCTGTGTCTATTCATGGTGGGAAAATTACTGTTTCCTTACTCCCACAGGAAAAAGATTTGAGGCATTAAGAATCTGGCATCCAGGACACTGGATACTGCCTGACAGTACTGTCAGCACTGGCAATAATGCTACATTTGCGTGCGAGTCCCCAAGCACTCCACAGTGCCAACCAAAAACATTGTGATTTTTATCATCTATATTTGCTAGGGATCAGACAGCATTGGAAAAAAAGTTTAAAATCAGAGAAGGTTTAAAGACAGGCTGACAGATTCCCAGAAAGGTGGATGAGAAAGACAGAATTCAGCTGTAATGAAGCATCACAGCAGCAGGAGACTCTTTGCTCTCTATGTTGAACACCCATGTCACCTGAAAGTGACAGGGATGACAAAACTTCTGAAGTAGGAGAGAGGATAGGCAAGCTGCACACCAAGGTGAACGAGAAAGGTTAGGCAACAGAGGCTGGAGCAAACCTCTCTAGAATACCAAAGAACTTCAATTTTATGTCTGAAGTACAAAAGTAAGCGATCAACCAAGGAGAAAGAACATTACAGAGCAGAATGAGAAATGAAGTTGCGCAGGAGGATAAGGCAGACGAAGTATTAAATTACTTTTTCTTTAAATGAGGACTGAACACATCACAGCAAATCAGGCTTCTGGTCACCTCCCAGCCCAAGCTCCAAGCCTGAGAGATAGCAGGGGGATACTTGGCATTGCTGTTCTAAACTTCAGGGTACATATAGTAAATTTATTTTATAAAACCTTGGCTTCTTGCCTAAAAGTCAAGCTGCCTTTTTTTTTTCTGTGCTAAATGAAGTGTGCTTTTATTAAATTCCTCCCTTACTGCAGGAGGCATGAATAAGAAGGGATGGAGTTTATGGTTCTTGTATTTTATTTTATTCCCAGACTCTCCAAGCAGCTGGTGCTGGAGCAGGGTAACAAGGGAACAAAACAGTGTCAAAAATGAACACGGTGAGAAGCCCGCTCTCCACTCCTGTGCAGTGCTTCTGCCCCTGCAGCTGGCAACATCTCAGGATTAAGATGGGGAGAGCAAAGGAAAGTCTGCTAAGACATTTATGGTTTACAGTGATCCAGGGAAGCATTCAAAACCAGCTCACAAAGCCAATCCACCTCAGAAGTTTGAAAGGCTAAAAGGAAAAATACATACTCTTATGAAGAGCCAAACATGTTCAACCACTCATAGAAAGATCAACTTGTTTGCTTTCTGCTCTTCTCTCTCCATATTTAAGCAGTTTTTAAAGTCTTACTTCTTGTCTGAGTAAGTGTAATCAGAAACTGTCATCATACACCATCTCTGACAGAAAGAAATCCCAAGCGAGGCCGTGTAATCAACGTTCCTTCCTCCATTAAGGGTTTGGGTATTATACTAATTAATGTTTATCTCACTTTGATTGCTCCTCGAGCCTGATTTGCAGGTGTTTCAGTATTTGCATATTGCTGTGCTCCTGTGATGCCGAATGGCTTTGCAGATTGGAGAGTGATCCAGGTTGCCAGGTTATCCTCAGCAGGATGTGGCATATATCACTTTCCACAGGTCATGTTCTGACGCAAATACCATTTCATTTTGATTTTTAATCTCTCATTTCACAAGGCACTCCTGCTACTGTGAATTAAGTTTATGTAAAACTGGAAACTTAGAATGTTGACCTATCATCACAGCATCCTCCTCCCTCTTCCTCTGCAGCTTGTTCTCCTCTCCAGAAAAGCAGCTTCTCTTTTTCTCTTAGTAGAAAAAGGTCACAAACAAGTTCCTCTTTAACCTTCCAAGCTCTTTACTTGCCTCCCACCACCAACTGATCTAAAAGCAGATATGCTTTTGGTTCTTTTAGAAGAAATATATACTACGCAGAAAGTCTGTGTTTGCAAATAAAGTACACCGTTAGATCTTTAAACTACACAGGCTACTTTTGGTCAAACTACTTCTCCATTGACAGAGTTATTATACATATACAACACAGGTTCTACCATCACAGTGACAACTTTTGGGAAAGATGACTTTAAGAACTCCATTACTTCTAAATGAAGAAACGGAAAAAATGGTTCTTTACCAGTACTGCTGGAGTTTCACAGGTGAACTTTTGAGCTCCTCCACTGGCAGTGGAATTGCTTCCCAAAGCAGCAGCCACAGGAAGAGTCTTGAGATACGAGGCAGCAGATGATAGTCAGTATAGAATCACAAAATCATAGAATAGTTTGGGTTGGAAGGGACCCTTAAATACCATCTAGTCCAATGCCCTGCAGTGAGCAGGGACATCTTCAGATGATCCAAGCTGGTCAGAGCCTTGGACAACCTGATCTTGAATACTCAGAGCAACCTCTTCTGGTGTTTTACCAGCCTCATCACAGAACATGTCTTCATTATATTTAGTCTGAATCTACCCTCTTAATTTAAAACCAGTACTCCTTGTCCGATCACAACAGGCCCTGCTAAGAAGTTTGTCCTCATCTTTCTTCTAAGCCTCTTTTAGGCACTGAAAGGCTGCAATGAAGTCTCCTTGGAGTCTTCTCTTCTCCAGGCTAAACAACCCCAACTCTCTCAGCCTTTCCTCATAGGAGAGGTGTTGTAGTAACTGATACTAGTACTGTAACTAGTAAAAGTTATTAATAAAGTATAGTAACTGGATTGTTGTCTTTAGAGTCTCCACACATCCTTGCAAAAATCTCCTAAGTATTTACTCACTGAAGATCAATCTTTTGTAGTAATAGCCTTAAGTGTTTTCAGTGTTGTTTTTCTTCTTTTTTTTTAATCACTTGTGAAAGGAAGGCTAATCCTGTTTGGACAGAATTTTGCAAGACTGTCAAAAGTAAATTTTGTTTTCATGTTGCTTGAAGTAATAGATCTTATTTGGCAGATAGCTTGAGAAGGTGTTTTGGCACCTTGTAACCTTAAATTAATCAACTGTGTGTACACAAATACTAGGTTTCTCTTTCTCACATCAAAGCTCCATTCTCAGACTAGCCAAAGATCTTCCTGCCTGTCCCCACTGAAAAGAAAATGTGTATCACTACAGAATCACAGGAAACACAAGCAGTGGAGAAACATCCAGGTCACCCTGTGGTGAACTGTATCAGGCGGCAGGGAGAGCTAACACCTTTAAAAAGATCTGAGATTCCTCTGGATCATTGAGGGTACTGTGTCTGATTTTACATAGACAATATTTCTGTTACACAGCTCACTCTTAATCGACATTACGCTCCAGTTTCCTACCAGCAATAGTCACAGGAGACAGATCAGCCTGGAATGAAATGTCTGATCTGTGCCCTCTCCCAGGTGGGACCGCAAGAGAAATTCATAAGCCACCAGCCAGAAATGCTGTTTCTTCTGAGCTTCACCTGAAGGTAGCGATGGCAGGAAACGAGCACTGACAAGCGGCCGCCCCAGCCCTTTTAGCCCGTGCCTCACTTGACCAAAGATACACCCCCATGATCATGTGGGAGGAGTGACATTTGCAGAGCCTTCCTCTCCCCCAGCCAGGCAGTTAGGAAGTTTCTCTTTATTCCTAGCTTTCCCCCATACCTTCCAAATACTTTTAAATCAGTGTTCTTGACCAAGGTAAGTAGGACTCAGTTACACAAGTGTAGCAAAAAACAATTAAGTGATCATCCCTACAGGTCCTGCCCTGATGTACAGCTGAACATATCAGGAAAGCTGAGCTCCCACTCCTTCATTGGGATGGAGGTTTTTTATACCGTGACAGCACACAGCACAAACACTGCTCCTAGTCTGTTGATCTCACCAAAACAAGCCATTGTCATCAAGAATAAGAATACTGAGCAAAACATGCCTGCCTCCAGAGCAGAAAATGATTTCTGGTGATAGGAGTTCACACTCTCATCGTTCTCCAAGAAAAGCACTGCTTTTCTTTGCATTTAATCAAATATCCTTAGAACTTCATAGCTTTTCACCCAAAGATCTCAAAGCAATTTCCAAGTGTTAATTAAATCTCGGCTTCTTGTGAAACCAAGAGCGGAATCATTTGTCCCCAGGAACAAAGGAAACCTAGGGAAATTCACAGTACAGTCTCAGCAGATCAGATTTTCAGTCCATAATTCACTAACTTGAACAATTTTGCATTAATTCACAGGAATTAGCACATACCTTTCAGTAGTCGCCTAATTTTCCATTTTGCTGAGTTTAAGGCCACCTGTGCAAGTTCATCTGCCTTTTTCAGTGCCTCCCCATCGCCAAATCCATCCCACTGCTGCTCTGCAGAATAAACTACAGCCAGCAAGGACTGATACAAAACACTGACCATTCTCTCACCACCACCACTTCTTTCTTGGGATCCAAAATGTAGCTTTTACCCACACTTAGAACACATGTTTACAAGCAAAGGTTTTTGCATTGACTTTAAATTTTCTCCACTTCCAAGTAGCTAAAGGCAATCACACGAAATTTTACTTGCATATCACAAGTTGAACCCTTCAGTCTCCTTTTTAATAACATATATCAAAAAGCTATCATTTACAAGCTAGTGCTTACTCTATAAAAACTGTTGTCCTGCACAATTGGACTTGAATATTCAGGAGAAGGAAAGCCTAACTAAGAAAAACGACTTGCTACCATAAAATGTCTGTTTCAAAGACAACTACACTTCATCTCTTCTCAAAACTCTTACTTCCTTTCTGACTTTCATCACATAATAAGGATCTGCCTCTGTGGTCTTCCCTCACTGTGCTGGACCTGCTGAAGTTGTAATCAGATACTTGGTAAATGACCAAACCAGCCTTTGAAGCATGACTTGGGGTATCCAGGTCATTTTGTTTTGCACTCAGTACTATGTTTCTGGTTATCATGTTTGTTGCAGCGATCTCTGTACTTTTCAACAGCTTACATCTCAGTGACATTTCTTCTATTTCCTTGCACTCACTGCTTCTGCCCAGCAATGATCCTCTTCAGCATCCTGTGAGGAGCAGCATGGATTCTTAATATTCACCCAAAATTTTGCTACAATTAAAACAAGTCCAACCACATAAGATACACTCAGAAACATTTATCAGCCCTTTGCCAGTTACAAACCCTCCTTGCTAACAGCTTTTCCCTTTCTCACCCTTGCTTTCAAAGAAAACTTCTCTTAACGGATCCTCCTCTTTCAAAACAGGCCTTCTTCTCTTAAAGGAAAGATTTCTTCACATATTTTTTGCAAATGAAGTTTTTTATTTCATAATACTTACTCTTCAGAAACAGAGGTTGTTTAGTGTTACTGCTTCATTTTCCTACAATCAGTTGCAGTCGCTCAAATCTCAAAAGGCACCTTCTATGATACGTCTATCAACAAGCTAATTTGAGTGTGCTTCTTCAACAAATGAGAACAACTCTTTATGATACCTTATCCATCTAACACCTTTCCTGAGTGATTGCAGCACTTTCTTACTTTCTTGAGGGATTTCTAATTACTTTTCCCCTGAAAACTTCAGGCCACGGGCAGAGATGTTCCTAGCAGCATCAAAAAGCAGATAGCTCTCTGCTTGCACTGACAGCTGCTCTGTCATTTCAATGAAACAGTCTGAGGCACATCAGTGATCAGACACCTTTAGAACTGGTCTAGACACATGATTTCATTTTTCCCATTGCCATTTTAGAAATTATCTTTCCCATGCACTAACTCACAAATAGTCATTAAGAATGGAAAGACTATCTTTACAGTAACACCAGAAAAAATTCATACAGTGTACCTTCTAAACTTCCTTCCCCACCCCAAAACTGCCAGAACTGTAAATTCATACACTTTAATAGCTTAACCACTCTCCCTGTGACATACATAGGAAATGTTCTCGCAACCAATGCTTTAACAGCAGCTAAACCCCTCATCCCAGCTAAAAGTAAGCATGAAGTGTAATGAAGGGCACGATTTTGGCTGTGTGGTTGGTGGTTTCCCATCCCCTAAATTGCCCATGTGCTAGAAAAAAGAAAGAAAACCCTGCCAGGTGCTCAGTTGTGAGCTTCTCACCCTCCCTTCCTCAAAAGAAAAAAAAAATTACACGGAGTCTGAATTCATTCTGGAATTAACAAAATCCAGGGTGTCACTCCAAAAGTATTGTTGAAGCAAAACCAAACTACCCAGTTACAGGGACAAAGCAACAGAGAGAACTGCACTGTGGAGACCATGAACTTCCTTGCTTCTTGGTACTGAGCTATTGGAATGTTATATGTGTGTGTATATATATATATATTGGAATGTCATATATATGTCATAGATAATCAGAAAGGATATTCCTACTGCACTACCACAGAGCAGAAGTGCAACAGCTTTACCTCCTCTTCTAAAAGGAATCTCTTGTTATGCCTCTTAGGCCCATCAAGCATGTTTTCAAATTCAGCTTTGCTGGTTGATCTAAAACAAAAGTCCTAGAAGTATATTAAAATGCAAATACCTGGTTTTATAATGCACATTAATCCAGAATAAGGATCATATTCTTAGATAAATTAAGAAAGGAATCCAATTCACCATGCTGTGCCAGGGAGAGGAGGGGATAAAAATTATTAATGGCACAGCATGGTGAATTCCTTCAACAAAATATATGTCTGGAGGATTTAGAGAAGGGGATGAAAGTTTTTGGAGCCTGGGATAGAAAATTTGGGTGGTAGAGTGTGTTAAAGAGAAACCCCAGGTGGTTAATTTAGGTTCTGGAGGATTTAGATGGAAGAAAACCAGAAACTCCTTCATTAGCATCTACAAATGGGCCTGCTGTCTCCAAAAGCACTGTTCTGTCTCAACTGTCAGTTGCATTTATACCTAAACCTTCATAACCTTCCTCATTTGCAAAACCCAGCAACAGCACCACAGCAAGTCAGAAAGAAGCACCATGGAAAGGGAATTTAATCTGCCAGTCAAGTGTGAAGAACAGACCTTTGGCACTGGTGTTCCTCCCCCAACTCTCCCCTTGGTGTGCACACTTCCCACTTCCATTGGAGCGAGCCTGTAATACACATTTCAAGCCACTCAGTGTTATTTTCTAGACAGTTTTCTCCATGCTGGATCCCTAATGGAAGTCATGCCTGTAAAACAAAATGATTTGTTTGAATCTCTCCCTCCAGGGCTGACTGAGTACACAAAAGTCATCCATAGGAACAGAAAATTACTCCAACACATGTGTGAGTCTCCGGTGTCCGAAGCTGGTTGAGAAGGTAGAGCTATCACTTTGTGTAATAAAAGAATAACACGGCAGTTGTGTCACGAATAGCGGGAGAATCCAACAATATTGCTGAAATTGTGGGCTAAGAAGTAAGGGAACACTTCTGCTGTGAGGCACACACTTTGTTGTTATGATCTGCTTCTCCTTTCCTATTTCCAGAGAGCCACAGCCACTTGCGCTCAGGGACTCAGGGGTAAAGGAACGACTCTCTGGATGGGGAAGTTCATAAGATCTTTGCCAAAACCCTTTTAATTAACAGAGATTTATCGCTGGACAAAATTAGCTCACAAGAACCTGAAGGCTGCTACTCAATATTGAATTTTCTCCAACAAGGAACAGAGTACAAACAAGATACTTCCCTGTCAGGGTTAAAAAAAGCACAAACTAAAATAAATCAACAATTCATATGTACTGAAATTACCTTAGTTTCTCCTTACTGTTTGCCTTTCCTATTGCACATGCCATCTGTTTTGATCAAACTGTCTCATATTTCCACAAGATATTCCATTACCACTGTAAGAGTAGAAAGAATCTTCTCAAGAGCTCCTTAAAGTCTGAAATTGTTGTGTGCCTCCTTTTACTTAGCAGCTTTGAGACCAAATCCAGAAGTAGGAGAACACCTCTCCTGCAATTTTGCACAGGTCAGATTGGATCAGGTCCCAGATGATCTTAAGCTTAAGGATTTTAGCAGCAACCAGAAAGAGTTGCAACCTGGTCTCTTGCAGAACAGTCACTCTCCCTTTGCCTCTTCTTGAGGGTGTAGGATGCCTGTTAGTGCCAGCTGCTCCCAGCCTTCCAAGCATGCTGATCATACCCTCGTGTCACCTCCTAAAGTCTTCTTCCTACAGTCTGGGAACCTCTGAAGCTTGTCTTGGTTTGAAAGACAGGTGTCTGTTAAGGAAGGCAGGAGCCTCCCCTGGAATGGAAAATGTAACCCCCTTCCCTCCAAATTATTATAATTTTGAAATTAAGGGGCTTTCAGGCAATTATATGAGAAATAGGAATAACAGTTCTTTACTAGCGTGTATAACGAGGCAATGCTACAGGAACACTGGCTTAACCTGACAGAGTCAGGATACGACCTGACACCCTGTTGGGCAGGGTGGGGGTAGCAGTCCGATTAAGGGGTGGCTGCATCCTCTTGAGGTGAGAGATGGTTCTGTTGAAGCCGTGATCCTGTGGAAGGGTCTGGTCTTCCTCTGAAGGTCCAGTGGTGGTTATGTAGCTCTTGTCCCCTGGAAATCCTGTAGGTAAGGGCTGCCTGTGGTGTTCCAAACCTCAGATTATATCCACGTAGGAATGCTTGGTTCCTCCCCCTGGGCGGAGCATCTCACAATGGCATGATGTAATTTTATGAGGCCCATTAACAGAAGACATCTCCCAGAGGGAGTTATCACGGATGTGTCACCGAAGAGATAAAGAACCCTGCCCCACCTGGTTTTAACAGATGGTGCTAGAATACATACTTTTGGTTACATCTTACACTGTAACCTAAGACAAAGCTACGTCTTTACAAGCTGTCAAAGTTAGCTTCCAGAGGATTATGGCAACCATGACAAATGAATGGTGCCTTCCAAAGTGTGTGCTACACTTAAAAGGAAAATATATCCACATTACTTGGACATACATCTACAAGAATAACAACTACCTGCAGGCAAAATGTCTTCCTCGTACTCCATCTCCTTATGTCTGCAGGACACTCCACTCACTCTTTACCACACTGCTTCTGCTTAATCTTCCTGGCAGCAAATGACTGCTCCCACAGCCTCTCAAGAGAGGTATCTGAAACTAAACTAGACCTAGCATGCTCTTTCAGATGATCCCTGGGACAACTTCAAAGTGCTATGAAGCACTTTGTTGTTAAAAAAGAGTCATAACAATTTCAAATTAACTGGAGAGAAATTAGTTCCCTGTGCTACAGTGCATCTCTTGGTGTAAACTCACCTGCATGGTGAGCCATCCCAGTGGACAGCTCTCCTCCTAGAAAGATCCAGCCCTGGCAGCCAGCAGAGGAACCAACACCATGCAGTGTCCAAGCAGCATTCCAGAACCCCACTGCACAACAAATAGCACAGTACAGCTTGCAGCAAGACCCTTCTTGGCAAGTTTCCATTCCACAGACCTCTAAATTAAATACATTTACACTGATGTATTCAGTCCCCCACTTCCATTATCGATCATCATGACTAATCACAGTAATAAGTTCAAAACAAGGAGGGCTTTAAAACATCCAAATGCACCTCATGATTAAGATTCTGTTGGTATTTTCAATTTCAGAACGACTCACATCTCAGCTCTGCTCCTGTCCTAAACATCACTTAAGGCTCTGCTGCCCAGCCAGCTACTCCTTACCTTCCCTTATCACAGCCCTACCAGATTTCTTTGCCACCCCTAACAGCATTTCCACAGTGCTTTTGTTTTCCAGCTACGGTTCTCAGAAGTGCGGCTCTCAGTTAAACTTTTGCTTAATATTAAAGACCTTGTCAAATACGTAATATGAAATCAGTTTGAATCCAACTGGGGAGGAAACAGGATACACTGCCTTAGAGAAATATTATTCCAGACAAGCAAAAGACACTGAATAAAGATTTTCAAAAATAACAACCAGAAATTCTTCTATAAACTGAAAAAAAGAAGTACAAGGATGAGAAATTTTGTACACTGGACAATTTGGGGTTGGATCAC
Organism: Lycocorax pyrrhopterus obiensis; assembly: GCA_014706295.1. NCBI lineage: Eukaryota > Metazoa > Chordata > Aves > Passeriformes > Paradisaeidae > Lycocorax > Lycocorax pyrrhopterus. The sequence continues at coordinate 73,995,395 of JACSVZ010000015.1, read as the reverse complement.
AAGCAAAGGAAACCAGGACCTTGACAACAACATTCCAATCCCAAGTATTTGATTTCTTTCTACTGCTGTAACACTCCATGAGATAACTTGCAAAAGCAATTTTCCACACATCTATTACTCAAAAGTGAACGCTTCGAATAGCAAACTGACAGTAATAGAGATTATTAACATTTCCTGCCAACACAAACTCCTCAGAAACTGAGAAATCCCAAAGGACAAGCCCACCTAACTAGGGGGGCATATCCGGAAACCTAAACCCATCACCTATTTCAAGTACTTATCACAACAACATTCTTGTAAAATATTCCAAAGCACATGATTCTAACACAAGCTCCCACCCAGAAAATGCCGGTAATGAGAAAACAAATAGATGAAAAACTACTGTTAACTGAATGTTTAAACTGGTCATTCCACCTCCTGTGACCTGTGTCAAAAACCCTCCTTAAAAGTCCAGGAGTTAAATTCAAATAGGTATTATGTCAGATTGGCTATGTTAAGTAAGGGTATGTATTAATATCTCAGTAACTACAGGCAGAGAATCTGATCTTTACTGCATCTTCCACAACAGACTAATTACTTGGATTCAGTTAACACACACAAGCTTAAAACTTCCATTACTTCAAAGCATAAACCTGAGAAGGACATGAAGCCTCTTGATCTCCTCACAGCACTGATATCAGCACCAAGAGGAGAGGACTTCCTCAGAGGAAGGCACTGCTGGACAGCACTGGCCTAAGACATCAACCTGTATTGCCCAGCAGCCAAGAGCTTTGATGTTCTCCATGTGAAAAAAGTCAGGTGGGTCTCTGCTCCTGAGGGTTAGGAATACGATGGAGAGGGATGCTGAGCTGATGTATCCCGCTCTAAGCGATTCCCGATTGCAGTCCAGGCCTGCTCTCCAAGGCTGGGCCAAGTGGGGATGCTCTGGGTCTCAGGCATAGTTTACCTGTGGTTTTGCACCTGCACATCCCTTGATTGTCTACGAACTAATGAACTCTCCAGCGTCACATTCACCAAGTATCTTGGCACAGTTAATAGCAAGTAAGCTTCTTTGAGAATGATTGGAAAGAAGAGAGGCTGGCAGAGACTTGTCACATGGGTTATTTCCCAAATTGCCCAAAAGAGGGGAAAGAGGAGGAAAGCTCCTTGTATTTTCTTATAATTCCCTAAATGGAAAGGTATCTTTCTTGCATCATCTTGAAGAATTCATTTTAAGAATTCATACTCAATTGTCATGTCAGCAACAACTCTGAGCAGAAACTTTGATTAGCTAAAATGGAAACAAAGATCTGGTTGTGGAAATATTCCTTTCTTCATAGAGAGTAAGAGACACTTCCACTCCACCTTCAACAAAGTACAGATTGGCTTGCCACTCTTAAAAGCACTGTACCAATCCAACTGTTCCCACAAAACAACCTCAGAACATCTGCATCTTTGTAGTACTGAAGTAATGAGTTTGACACACTCAGCCAAGTGTCCCACAGTGAACAAGTTTCCTCTCCATCAACACTGCAAGCTGCTATTTTGCAGATCAGAACAGTCAGCTTCCCCAGACAAGGCAGCTCCTTCCTGGAAATGGAAGACAGAGCTGCCTTATCTCAGGAAAGGGAAGATAAAAGGTCACTCTTCACTAAGTGGCAAAGTTCTCACCTTGAAAGCTTTGCCCCTTGATTGACATGGAACAACCAAGGTCACGGAACTTCTAATCAGATGCCTGCATAATTACTAAATCGCTATTAATTATATCAGAGAGCCAAGACCTCAGCAGAAAGGCAAAGCAAACAAAGAAGCCAATGAAGCCTCCTCTGTTGTTGGAGAAAATTGGTAATTAAAAGTCATGAGTGCACCAAGAGTGAGGGAACAGCATCACAGTCACTGTTCAGTACTCGGGAGTGACTTGCATACAAAGCAGCAGGCTTGACTCCCTAGGGAAATTACAGGGTACTGTGTTAGACAGCAGTGAGGAGAGGAAAAACAGGGACAAAGACAGAGAAAGAGCAACTCCTGTATTATCAAGAGCTTTATTTGCCCCACAGAGAGAGACAGCACGGCCAACCAGGCCCAAGTTTGAGAGGTGCTTTCCACATGTTTATGGCAGCTCTAGAAAGCCTTCTCCCAGCCTTAGATCATGAAGTGTTCCCCTACTTTGAAGAGCACAAATGAAGGAGACCTTGTCTTCAACCTAATCCTGCCCACACACAGACCTTGCCCAAACAAAGACTATTCCAGCGGAAAGCCTTTATTTCCCTCAATAACCCGAGCTCAGCCTTGGTGACTGCTCTTTACCCAAAGGCTGCCCTTCAAAGCGGCACTATCAGAAACCAAAGAACTTCAATCTACCCTTAAAAAAACCCTCCAAAACTCAAAAAAAAAGACAGAATGTCATGACCCTGCTCACACCATAATAAATTAAACTGGATAGTCATGGGACCTTCTGAAACCAAAGCATGTGCTTTTACTAATTAGGCTATGAGAAGATAAATGCTGATCTGTTTCCTTCCCAAGGATACTACACACCATCTCAGAGCACTGAGATGTCAAAGATGGCACTGGATGGAAAAAGGCACCACGTTATCTATCATCATTTGCAAGCAAACACAAGAATCTCTCTGATCTGCTATATAGGCAGTCTTATGGATCCAATCCTAAACATGATCATATGCAAGAAGTGCCAAGTCTGGACCAAAACCTTGAAGAGACGGGCTCAGATGGATTATGATACTGTGGCAAGAAACCCAGTCTCATGCACTCAGCCCTTCCAACACACCAAAAGGGAAGTGCAAAACATCAGAAGCCCAAAGAGAACAGTTTGTATGTCACAGAGATCAGAACAAAGAGACATTTTCTACTTTGCTGCTTCAAGTACAATGACTCAAAAAGACGTATCTTCAAGATACTCTAAATAACAAAGCCTCCCCTTTAATACATGAGCAAGAAGGAATAAAGGATAAGTGCAGCAGAAGCAGTAATGCAATTTGTGGAAGTCTGCCACTGAATAAAAAATTAATAACCAACAATCTCTGGCTAACTGCAGCCATTTCATTATGCTTAACTTTGACAGACTCGAATCTAATAAACTCGTATTGAAGTGCATCTGGTCCTTTTTCATCCCTTTTCTGAACTCCCATTGCTTACCAACACAATGCCCTTTCACTGCTGCAACCTAATCACAGCACTCTGTTTTGCAATGCTGAATGCTGAGCACCCAACCCCTCAGGAGAGCACTTTACCTGTTGAAGATATCACCCGATACCTTTTGCAGATACTGAAGTGCATCTGCCACCTGCTGCACAGCCTCCTCCCTGCGTAGGTCCGGCTGGATCAGGGGCACTGAATATGTCTGCCCTTCCAAAAAGTGCTTCTGGGCTACTGTGGCCATTGTACCTAAAGGAAAGAACAAATAGGTCATTACAGTAAACACACGGCCATTTTATCACAGCAGTTATTCAGGGACTTCTACTTTCTGCTCCACTAATTATTTTAGGAAAGCATTTGCAACAGAATTGGTGAGCTGAGGAGAAAGGCACAAATAGTAAGGTTGACATATTGGATTTTTAATAAATTCAAGGCAGCTACAGTGAGGTGGGAATCTCTTGCTTATATGAATGTTCTTGGAAACCATAATTTTATTTTAGCATGCTACTTAACAAATCTCTGCTCAGTACTGTGCTGAAAACAAAGACCAGAGTTAGAAGCAAAGTCAGTTCAGAGTGGCAACAAGACTCATCAAAAATCACCCTGCCCTCTCCTCCCTTTCCTCCTATTCCAAGTGTGTGGATATATTTCAGGTCATCCAAACCTATTAGCAAAAGGCAGTATTTCATCTTACACTTCTGGTCCAAGAAACACACCATCAGTCCCTTCTAAGAACAGAAGCCATGAAATTACAAGGCATGCATGTGAACACGCCCCTTGCTCCAAGTAGGTTAATGAAAGTTCTTCCATTCTGAGACTCCCAGGAGCTTCTGGTGACGGGATTTTTCCTTAGTAACTACCTTGAAAGAAGCCTCCTTATTTTAGAATCCTTTCACATCTCAAGCCTAACCAGTCACTGAAATGTTTCAGTTGTGTGCAACACACACACGAGAGCAGTATGCACACTTTTGGATGCAGCTAGGCCACTGCACTGCTCTATAGCTCAGCCAGGAGATCACCCATCACTCATGTTTCCATCCTGAGCCTTGCTCACCTCTCCCTCAGCAATTCCCAAAATGTCTGCCTCCCATGTCTTTACTTACAAAAATAATAAAAATGTTCCTGGGACATGGAAGAACATAAAGAGAAAAAAATCCATTTCTCTGAGCACATTAGAAATTGCAAACTCACAAATACATTACTGTTAGGACACTCTGAAGAATGAACAGAGTAGAGTATCCATAAAGTTTTCTAACCCAAACTCTACTGCTAGGTCTACACAACTCCCTTCAAACTTGTTTTCTCTGTGTCTCTTCTCATTCAGGCTGTAAAAACCACACAGTTTACAGGTGCTCATGACAGGGTTTCATCACACAGAGCTCTGTACCTCTGTATAAGAAAATATTCAGTAAGTTGAGGAGAAGCAAAACAAAGGAGGATCAAAAAATGAGGTATAAGAAACAGACAGTGATATCTCAGGATGCACCACATTCCCTCTCTGGTACTTGGAAGTCTGCAAGAGCTAGTCCAGAGAGCACTGCTGTGTGCAACCTGCATTCCTGGCTCTGTGGCAGCGCAGGCTGAGAATAACATAGAAACACAGCCCACACTGGAGAAATTCACAAGACAGGAGCCTGAAGAGATAGTCACAACATAAAACAACAGTTAAATATGTGAAAATTAGAGGGGTCTTCACACATTCTTTCAATGTCCTATCTTGCTTCACAAAATGAAGATATAACAGATTAGACTTGCCTGCAGCCATTTCTGTACATTTAAGAAACACCATCCACCCTCTCCAAATTTATCCTTTAAGATGATACCACAGTAGGGTAGGAAAAGCTTTCTGTAAATGTGATGTGGCTGTTATTAAAGGGTATTCTTTTGGGATGTGGAGTTTACTGGGTTGTTTTGGGGTTTTTTTTGGTGGGGGTGTTTAGTAATGTATCATATGAGATGTAAGGACATGTAGAAGCCTTTCCACAGTTAACAAATTTGCAAGATCAAGCCCAGCCATTAGAGAGCTGGCTCTGCTGCCTGTCTAGGAAGCCTAGACCTATTCTGTTTCATTTCATGCATCACTGGCAGCCAGACTCTGTATCTGCACTCTTTAGCGGCAATGTTTGCACACTGATTAGTCTTCTTGACTGGGCCTACTCAGCAGACAGGAAATTATTATTTAGAGCTGTAAAGCATACAAGTTAATCTGAGAGGAGTACAGCTAATTTTGAGACAGCAGTTTTTGATCTGCTGACCACAATCAAGCTTCAATCCTTTTCCTTTCAAATCTACTGTTTGACTGCCACCACGGAATAAAGCGACCAGATAACACAGCAAGGACGTGGTTACGAGTTACTCTGGCCCCAGCAGCAAAAGGAGTTTATGATCCTCCCTGCCACTGGCCACAACTCTGCTGTTGCATCAGTGCTGCTGATGTTTGAGATGCCTATTTTTAACTCAAATCAGTTCAATGACCCAATTTACTGCAGCCAGATAAACAGCTGTAATTGTCCAGTCATGAAGCATAGCAGGAAGCAGGGGCAAGAAGGAAACTTCTGAAACTTGCTTCGTTATCAAAACCATTCCTGTGTAAAGGTAATGCTGAGAAAGCCAAGCTTTTCACCTCTTGAGACCAGATGAGATTATACAGCCCCAATATGATCTCTCAGACTCTCACCAATCCTAATTCTCCTAGTGACCTTTCTAAAACCAAGCTTGGTTCAGCTGCTGACTGACAGATGCTCGCACTCGGGAACAGCGCTCCTCTAGCTTCTCCCAAACCATTTCCTTCTCTGCAGCCAGAAGCTACAGACTGTCCTTCAGGTCCCACTGCTCCCCTGCAAAGAGAGGAGCACCCAGGACTGGGCAAAGCAGGAAAATCCCTGGGTGCTCCTGCTCACACTGTTACAGTTTGTCTGTAGGTAAACTTCACCTTCACAGGTTCTCAATGAAGACTCTCAAACGAGCATCAGATTCTCACCTTTCCTAAAAAAACCACAGTGGAGAAATATGGCAGACTCTGGAAACTGCTGCCAGAGACACATACAAGAGATAATTCTTTCTGTGCAAGAGAACAAGTTCAAGATCTACAGCAAGGAGGAGGGAAAACAGAAACAACTAAATGACTAGGGAAAAATCCTATGCTACAGCTGCTATTTGTTACCTCTTAGGATCAAACTAATTGGAGAAACAAGCCAGTTTTACAAACAATTTGAGTAAGAGCCTCACCACATGCTTAGAATAAAAGGAGAATTGCTTCACATAACACAGAGGGACTGCAGGAATAAGGAATATTTTAACAGGGAAAATTCAAAATATTCCCAGCAGAAGTCAAGAAGGAAAGCAAAGACTGAATGTCACTTAGTAAGACTGACTCTTCCTTTATCTCAAACTCCAGTGCACTGAGAAGGAAGCAGCACATTTTCTTGTCATGCTCCACTATCAGAATTAGTACATAAAAAACCAAAAAAGGTGAGTGCTGCATGTGAAAATATGTCAACTCTTCTACCCTATCCAATGGGTGCCAAGTCTTCACGTAACATAAACAGCAAAGGTGCAAATAAACTGCTTATATCTTACACATGGAAGGGACTTTTAGCAAAGCAACAAACTGGTTCCAGCATCACTCCAGAATCTTACAAAGGGAGCTGGTGCGTTTCAGCAGGGAGCACAGCATGCTGGAATTATGACAGCTGATATGAAATACTTTGATGCTACAGTGAGAAATGGGCACACATGCCCAAAGCAAGTATGAGTCATAAAAACAGATGTCAGATCACCCAAGAGATGTAATCATTAGTGCTGTGACCACCAATGGGTCACACAAAGCAGAAGAAACAGCAATACAGAGCTTTTACTTTTTTGTGATCAAAGAGGCTCTGGAAAAGAGCTGCAGCATCTGGGGGCTCCAGCCATTCTTTATTCAATTATTTTTTCTATGTCAACTTTCATGCTCAAGACAAATATGCTCTGGTGTTATATAATAACCTCATTTACCTTATTAAAGTGAAAACAAAGAGAAAAAGGTTGTTTTCTCACTGCACCACCTGCTTCCAAGTGATATGTCCTGATTTGGAAGTTCTGACTAAAGCTACTGACTGCTCAGATTTGCACTTCTGCCTTAAGCTGTCTGTGCTTTTCACCTCAGGCAAGCTGGTCCAAAGCTCCTCAGGGCTAGTGGCTGTCCCTCTGCACTCAAGGCTGTTCTCTCCCTCTCAGTTCCAACACTCACACTGGCAAAAGCTGAGAGAAACAGCAAGAGTGGGAAACAGAATCAGTCTCCACCAGACTGTCTCGCCTTTCCAAGAGACTTAAACCAGGCCAAATATAGGCTGAGCACTCCAGGGTTTTCAGGTATTTGGAACCAACAACTGGGCTTACTGTTCACTCACCACAGCCAAGTCTAATACTCTGAGAGATATGTGGAGCTCTGCACCTGGAAAAGGAAGTATACAATTCACTGCTCTGGACAGGCAGAGAAACACTCCACCTGCTTTGCTCACCTCTCTCCACAAGAATAAAACTTCTTACGTTAAGGCAAGGCCAAAAGAACTTGTTACAGAGCAAACAGAGTTTGTAAAAGAAGCAACTCTTCCTAAGTTCTTTAGAAAATACTGCTCTGTGGGGGATTGACCACTGGGATAATTATCTAAAAAAACCCCACCCCACAACCTTAAAATATCTTAGTTTTTCAAACAAACATAAACAAAGGCAATATTAAGAAAATAGCCTGTCTGCCCTCAACACAGGCAGAATGTAAAGCTATATACAAGCACTTACCAGACGTGTACTTTGCTGTGAAAATAAAGGGAGAGTAAGGCAAGCCATCAACAATACCCACTTCCTTAACATGTTTCAAGAAACTAAAAAGAGCAGGCTCAGGGGAGAAGAGGGATTAAATACTTTGAAAAAAATCAGTGTGTATACTTCAAAGCTACAAGGGCTGCTTTAGCAATTACCGTGCTGCTGCTTCTGTCACTGCACTGGAAAGGCAGCAAGAACTGGAGGCCTTTAAATCCCACAGGCAGTAACATCTCCAAAAAGAAGTGACAGGCTATCTCTAACCCTATGTCTCTCTTTTGTAGGATCCTAATAAAAGATCAATGCCTTGTGAGGACATAGAGATCAGCAATATGCAATAAAACACAGGTCTGCATATCCCTCACCACATATCACTACCCAACTACCACCAGTATGGTTCCACAGTGGGAACAGACCAAGCCACAAACGAACTACAGGTTAAGATTAAACACACTCAAAAGATGGACTAGACAGGCTCCGGGCATAGCTTATCAGAAAGTGCTGTTTCCTCTGACAGAGGAAAGTCACATCCATAACTTGGTTAACCATGAGAAGTCATCCCAAATTCTTCACTCAGCGTAATTTCTTACATGTAATACTTTCTACCATGTTTACCTGGACAAACATTTTCCCACAGTCAAATCTGCTGGCATATTCAAGTCATACCTTGACGGTTCTGGAGGCTTGCCTAGAGGCTATCCCAATAAATATCAGAATTAAATCTTCCAAGGGAAAAATAAGAACAATAAAAAAAGATAATTGTATCACCTTGCCCTCCAAAGATAAAGCACACTCCTATGAGTTTACCAGCTGCAAAAACAGACAACTGTATTTAAAAAAGACTTGAAAAGCTAGAAGAGCAAAACATGTCATTGCACATGCTCCTCCTGTTCAGGGGCAGGATAAGGCAGTGTGTGCACATACACTCACACAGATGTAGACACTGAAACAAAAGCCAGAAATCGCTCAAATGCAGCATCAGAGCCTACATACAAGTCCTATTATTTTGCAGGAAAAAATCATTCTTCTCTGTGTTGACATTCACAGGAGGGGATGAAATTTAGTCCTCCAGCAGAGCACACAAGAGGTAACTATCCTGGAGAGCAGGATGCATTTCCAGCAGTGAGATGAGAGGTTCACCACAGTCCCTGTACTAATCCAACTTCAAGTTTTTTTGGGGAAGCAAGGTGGGGGCAGGAGAGAAGCACTTTGGTAAGTTAAGAGGATGAAAAGTCTATTTATATTTTTTAATTAACCATCTTCTACAGTGTTATTAAGCAGCAATCAAAGATGCAGATGCTACTGATTTGATTGGCAAGAAGTACACTGTGCTGAATATTAAGGAACTCTGCCCCTATAAATAGGTCTAATCACCATCTGAAGGCTGGAAGGCAGTGATGAAAGAAAGCATTAATAAGACCCTAATTAGGCTCCGTAGCAGGCTGTACTCCACCAGGGTGCTCATGTTACTAGATGTCTCTTATAGTAGCGCCCTCAAACTCCATTGTAGATGTTACCGCTTTGGTCTCAAGACCTCTAGTAGCTATTTTAGACAAGACTGGGGTTTCTTCATCTTTGGAGCACTTGGCATTGGCCGGGATTTTGCCTCTGAGTGCTATTCCTGGAACCAAAAGGCTCTCCATTCCAGCTGTCTCACCCTGCCCACTCTCAGGGAGTGAATTAAACTGAGGAGCTGGAGTTCCCCAGACACAGAAACTGGCAACAGGTGCTAGAAAGTGAAAAGCTTGAGAAGCCATCATTCTCCCTCCCTCAGCAGCAGGAGCACGCCACGGCCACATCTACATCACAAAGTTACTTTAGCCACAGCTGTAAAAGCCATTTCTGCTCCTCTCCTCCAGCTTTAGAGGATACTTACTCAACCTCAGTCTTTCAGTCTGTCCTTACAATATAGCATTACCTCAGAAGAACACCACCAACGAAAAGTCCACGTAGAAAACGAATCCCACACGGCATCTCCTGCTCCCATGACTGCTAGTGATACGGAACTACCTGAACAGCCAAAACCTTTTCAAAAGGAGTCAGCCTCACAGCATACCATGGCCCTGCAGAAGCAGTAGAGCACTGAGGAGTCTGACAGTCAGCAGGACTACCTAAAGAAAAGCACTGGCCTGTCAAAAATCTGCTCCTGAAAGTGTGAGCTCAGCATTTAAGGCAGCTCCTTCTCAAGAAGCCAGGGCCTGTTAAAAACACCATTGGCTCAGACACTTTGCTTTGAAAGAAACAATACCTGTGGGAGCTACTATAGGTGAAATCTGGAGACTCTCCCTTTCCCTAGAAACTACTCAGAGCCACTTAGATTTGTTGGTTTGTCACATAATGCCGTATTCCACTTAGGCTTAAGAGAAAGAATCAAAATTTGAGATCTCAGAGCCCAGCTTTACAATAGCATACGGCAACTCCTTGGCAAATTGCAAAATACCTGACATTTAAAGATGAATCAGGTACAAACAAATTATATTGACTCTCCAGAAGGGAGAATGCTATTACATGTTTTTTAAAGAGAATCTGAAAAGTAGAGACTTGAAAGAATTTAGAGGCACACTTCAATCCTGCCAGCTCCATAAGCTAAGACTCCCTTTAAGCCACTACTGTCTTCAGGACAATATTTCCCCTCAACACAGAGCTCCGTTTTGTGAAGCACAGGCAGCCTCCCTCACCGCATCACCTTGATGAGAAAGCCCTGTCCTCTAAGCACAGGCTGAAATTGATTTCCTCCAGCTGGATACATAAAGCTCATTTTGACAGACAGATGTTGATATCCAAAGTTAATCAGATAATCCTCTCTGTGACTGCCACCTTTGTCTCTCATCAGTAATGGAGACAATCAGATGCTCTAATGAACAATTGATCGATTCTAGGGCAGCACATACAACTGACCACAAACACTCTGCTAATTGCCTGCCTTCCCTTCCTATCACTATTTATTACAAAAGAAGCCTAAACAAATAGCGTAGCTACACCTACTATACAGACATCATAAGTAAAGCTGAGAATCCCATCCCAAACATCCAGACACAGCTCTTTCTTTGATTTCCTAAACAGGGCCACTTCGGTTTTGTATGCCTGAAATACACAGAAGCCACTGGCTATGCAAAGTCCTCTAGAGAGCCACTTCTCTGCAAAAAATTCTCTTAAACAATGGAATTGAAAAACCAGGCTAACCAGATGCTGCTGTAGAGCTCCCTGCAGAACGTTTGGAGCTTCTCATTCTCACTATCAGACCACAGGAATACTTACTTCCAGAAACACAGCACTTAAAAAAAACCCCAAAAAACCCTCAGCTAGTTTTTCCCTCTAGTTTTCTGATGCAATATCAGCTTCACCCTCCTGCAGAGGGACCTTAGCTGCAGATCTAACCACTGACACATCTCACTGCCACAAACCCTAACTCACAATGTCCTGTTTTTCACCTCCATGTTCAGTACTCCAAAGTTCTGGAGTTTTACAACCCCCAGGCTCCACATGCACTATTACAACAAATCCTTAAACATTTAGTTAAGGAAACAACCAAATCAAAGCCGCAACCACATCAGTTTCTGCCTGTGTTATACATTCAAAAGCAAAGGCAATGTTTGCATTTCTAGAAGATGACAGGAGGGGAACTCACTAAATAAGGAATGTCTTCAAGTCTGTCACATTTGCTAGAAGGAATATCCCTACAGAGCGGCCTGATTGACAGGAGCTGGTGAAAAGCTGGGTCAAAAAAATGACACCTGGATGGACTCTTTTCTTGGAAAGGCTATCTTGTGAAGGGGTCTAAGCAGAGCTGATTAGCTACAGAAACTGCTTTTCTGATTGATAAAAATGTTTCCCTTCAATCTCTTACACCACAGCCATGGGAAATGTAACAATTTCACACATAATCCTCTTCTTCCTCTGCACATTACCTTTAATCTAAAAAAAATGTTATTAAAGAAATCTGCCTTGCTTTCAGGATTACCTCAGTACTGTTTTTCCCCAGCCCTCAGTTTCTACCCTTCCCTTTCACTCCCAAGCTGAGCTTGAAGTGACTACAGTTACCCAGAAGCCAGATCGCAGAGTAGTTCCCAGGAATTAATCTGCTTTCAGTTTTCTGGCCCATGAACTCCTGAGCTGAGAGAAGAGAACAGCACTTTTTATCTGAAGGAATGAAGATTTAAAACTCAGTTTAAATATCCAGAGCGATAGAAGAAGGACAGATGCTAAGAATAGCAGCCTGTGCTGCTCTGGGAGTGCCTCAGGCACTCTTCTGCCTCAGGGCTCTGGAGGTGTGGCTGTCTCCCCCCCATTCAACACATCCAGGAATACAGAGATAAATAAAACAGGCAGCCTCTACATCCCAGCTTTACTACTCAGACAAGACAAACATAATGAAATATCAGGAGAACTTATCAGATAACCTTCCTAAAATAAAGTCTAAGCAAGGGAGAGTTGACTGGAGCACCTCTGATTCCCAGAAAACTGTCATGTAGAAAAGCTTCTACAAGGACATGCCAAAGCCACTTTGCTTCCAGGCCTTGCCTCTGGCAAGAGCAGTACTCTCGGCTCCGCTTCCTTTCACTGCTCCAGGAAGGCTCCGTGTTTCAGGGAATTGGCAAGGAATGGGGGCAGTTTTAGCTTCTACCTCATCTACTCCAGGATAGGTCAGCCCAGACTGCAAATCACTGCCAGCAACACCCGCCACGCAACCTCCACGAAATAAAGAGGTCATTCCAGGCAAACTCCCAACTGACATTTGCCTCAATGACGTGAAATGCCACAACCACAGTCAGCACTATCCCACACTCCTTGTTGGAAGCTGCACTGTGACTTGCACAGAGTCAAGAATTAGCCTCCTCTCTGGAAAGAGGCCTGTGGGAAAATCCAGGTGGTATTCAACCATTCAATATCTGAACCACATTTAATAACAAAAAAAAAAGATAAAAAAAAGAAAAAAAAAAAGAAACCCACAAAAAACCCCACAAGCAAACAAAAGAACAAAAAGGAGTGGGGAAAGCTTATCACAGGATTTCCTGTTGATTACTAAAATAAATACTATCCACGACCATCACTGCTGGATGTGGATTCACAATGTTCCCTACATCCATCAGGATCCTTTCTTCATGTGCACAGCTAGGTCTAGTAGCCCTGTGGTCTTCTTACTGCTGGCCATTTCATTCTTTATTTTGAACATAGAAAAAGATTATTCCAATAATTGCAATTATCACATCAGCGTTTGGGTTCACTTGCAAACACTGACAATATGGGTTCATTTTACGAATCATTACAACAGCACAACTACGGGCCTGGGAGTGTACTTGGAATAGCACAAAACACCCAAACCCCATCACAAGCCATTAGCCGACTTTCTGAGGAAAAATCACATAAGCCACAACACAGAGTCCCATGTCTCTCTCAGACACCTCCTTCTCTTTTTTTGTTCCTCCCTTCAGGCTGCAGCATCTCTTGTCTGTCCCCGCGGGGTACCTGATCTACACTGAAAAGAGGCACTGCCCTTGCCATTCCCTGGAGCACTGTGTGGGGCTCAGGAGTCCTGTATGTCACTGCCAACTTGAGGTTTCCATGCTCCATGCCTGCCTGGCAGATTTCCCAATCCATGTCATAGCTCAGCACCGAATGGTCAGGTTGGAAGGGACCTCAGTGGGTCATCTGGTCCAACCCCCTGCTCAAGAAGGGCCACCCCAGAGCACATGGCACAGGATTGCACCCAAATGGTCCTTGAATATAGCGAGGGAGGCTCCACAACCTGTCTGGAAAACCTTTTTTCGAGGCTGAACAGGCCCAGCTCCCTCAGCCTGTCCTCATAAGAGAGATGCTCCAGTCCCTTAATCAATTTTGTCGCTCTCTGACGGAACTCCATGTGTCACATGCCCTGGGGAGCCCAGAACTGGACACAGCACTCCAGGTGTGGCCTCACCAACACTGGGCAGAGGGGCATGATCACCTCCCTCCACCTGCAGGCAATGCTCTTACTAATGCACCCAGGATAAGAAGCGCAACAAACCATTTTCCAACCCTGCTATCCTTTCTAAACGGTCGCTGCTAAGCCCTCCTGCCCAACAGCTGGCGGGGTTCCCGACGGGCAGCGCCTGTGGCCCCCAGACGTGACGGGCCGCAGTCCCGGCACAGCCGCCTGCGGGGCCCCGCTCGGGCCCGGGGGGAGGGCACCCACCGGAGCCGCGGCTGCTCTCCCGAGCTGTTCCCGGAGCTGTTCCCCTGCACTGCCGGCCCCGCCTGGGTCCGCCCGGGTCCCCGCGGCCCTCCCGGGGCTCTGAGGGGCTGGGGCTCGGGCTGGAGCTCTGGAGCTCGGGGGCTCTGAGGGGCTGGGGCTCGGCCCCGCCCCCCGCGCGCGCTCCCCGCCGCGCCGCGCGCCCCTCACCTGCTGCCCGCGGCCACGCCCCGCACCTCGCGCCGCTTCCGCCCTCACTCGCGCGTCACTTCCGCCCGGGCAGGGCGCCCCCGCGGGGCCGCGGCCCGAGAGGCAGTGACAGAGTGGCTGGGATGTCGTGGGCTGTGAGGGACCCACGGAGATCACCGAGTGCAGCTCCTGGCCCTGCGCAGGACAGCCAGCAATCCCACCGTGTGCCCGAGAGCGTTGTCCAAACGCTTCCCGAGCTCTGTCCAGCTGGTGCTGTGCCCACTGCCCTGGGGAGCCTGTTCCAGTGCCCGGCCACCCTCTGCTCTGGGGAAAAACCTTTTCCTGATACCCAACCTAAACCTCCCCTGGCACAGCTTCGGGCCATTCCCTCAGGTCCTGTCGCGGGTCACCGCAGAGAGGAGATCAGTGCCTGCCCCTCCTCTTCCCCTCTCAGGGAAGCTGTAACTGCACTGAGTCTCCCCTCAGCCTCCTCCAGGCTGAACAGACCAAGTGCCCTCGGTCGCTCCTCGTAGGCTTCCACTCCAGACCCTTCACCATCTTCCTGGCCCTCCTTTGGACACTCCCTAATAGTTCCAGCCCGACTTCTGCACCTGGACGCTTCTTTGCTTCCACGTTATCTGGCACAAAGCATGGCAAGCAAAAGGGGGAATCTCTGACTCACACTCCAGTGCTCGTGTTTAGGGTTGGGCAATTTAAAAGCTGACTTACCAAATGAGGAATTTTAAAGAATGTTGCACTAGTTTGTTATCGTGTTGCTTTCACGCTTCTCTTTGTGCACACATTCAAGCAACCAAGGTTTCCCAGCACAAACGCTCATGAAAAATGAATTGCGAGAGCACATCTGTAAACATTAAACCCACACTTTAAAGGGCTATGTGCTGCACATGACAGAGGTATTTGAATGCTTTTCCACTTTAGGATCAGAAACAATTTCTCAAAACTTATGTAAACAGTTACAACTTCACACTATTTGAATAGCAAATACCAGCTTTTGGATGCACCAGGGAACACTTGTGATTGATATGTAGCATTAAAAGCAGTGCACAGGAGAAAAAAATGAGGCAAGCCTCTTCAAACAGGGAATGCACTTGAAGACATCAGCACCCACTCATGCATATTCAGCTCAGAGGAAAAGGGTAAATTCATTACATAAATTACCTGTTGCAGATTGTTTGCTCAGTTCCACTCCTTTGCAGTGGGAAGTGCAGACTGAAGTGGGGGAGTGATGTTGGACCCAGTGGAGCTGCAAAGGAGATCAGGAGCCAGCAGCAGCAGCAGCTTCCCTGTTTCAGAGCCCGCAGGAGGTGCAGTTCTTGCCTTTGTGATGTTTTAATGATGGGCCTGGTAAGACCTGTAAGTATGGAAAGCATAAGGGCACAGGGCCTGAGCACTAAGGACCAGGGTAGGAGCCATTGAAACTCTCTATGAGGAATGGAAAATCCTGCCAAAAACTCAAAGCAGACAAAAAATCAGATCTAGCCGAGTCTGAGCAAGGAACGTGTGTGTGGGTGTCAGGACCTGTCAAGAATAAAATGGGGAAGCGGATGTAAGAAGCAACAATCCAATCTATTCTGATCCATTTTTATTTATATACTGCTGACGGAAAGCCCTCCAAGTGCTTTTTGCTGCTTGGTGAAATCCAGTTCAAACCATTTACAAAATTCAAGAGAAAGCAAGAGGTGATGGCAGGCTGACACAGTCCCTTCCCATGTCCCCCTCCCAACATGAGGAAGAGGAGCCAGCAGGTTTGCAAAATCCATCATTAAAGGACAAAAAGAGAGCTAACACAGAGAGACAAAAGGAACACTGGATCATAGGCTGGGTGGGCAGAGCAGAAGGGATACAGCAAGTCCTAGGTGAGAAGCAATAGCAGGGTAGCACTGGACTGGATAAAGCACTAGGAGGACTCTGGTAATGGGTGAGAGGCTGTAAACGATTGTGAACTCCTGGGTAATATTGTCATGTATCAAACTTCTTTCCTGTGCAGACAAAACCTGTCTAACCAGGCACAAGTAAGTGTGGACAACAGCACAGAAAGAATCTGGAGGCAAATCAGGAGAGCAGGTGCTTCACAGTGTTTAATTCAACTGCAAAGGCACCAGTCTCCATCTGGCTGCATGGCTTGGCTCGTGGAACTGGCTGGTGGAGATGGAGGAACACGATTCCCAGCCAGTGGAATACAGGACACAATTTCTTCTGTCTCCAGAACAATGTTTACTGGGTACATTTCATAACCTTTCACTGGCTATTTTTTGTGGTCCTGAGGACAGGACCCTTTTAGTTCAGCAAGGGCTGCTCTCAGGGAGCCAACTCGCGCCCGTCACCACCAAGCTCACCCTGCCTTGCATTGGCAAGTTCCAGCCAACAAAAAGTCACACACGGTATCCTTCTCTTCCAACAAAAGGAGCACTACTGTCTAGAGTCTTCTTCTGTCTCGTAGCTTTTCCATCACTACAATATTCAAGTGCTTCCACCCTGTCCAGAACTCTTGCATAAAAGTACTTTTTTCCTGTAGGCTAGACCCATTGCAAGTATCTATACACAAACTGATCACTCATCTATTGTGTCACATTCACAAATTCGTGTGCAGCAGCCAATCCTTTTAGATTCACATTGTATTTGAACTCATTTTCACATTTCTGAAACTGCTTTTCCCACCAGGGTGCTTTTTCTGAAGTAAAAAAAGATGCTTTTCCTGAAGTAAAAAAAAAAACAAAAAAGGCAAAACAAAACACTCAACCTTCAAAACACTAAATTAACTTGCTCTTTCTTTTGTTATCTTTTACTGAGCAAAGTCACCTTGGGCAAGTAATTAGTGCCTCAACTTTTCTCACTAGAAAAAGAGAAACAGTAATATTTTTCCATCTTTGATATTTTTAGGATGGAAATTGTTGCTGCTTAATATTCATTATAATGTTTTATACCAAAATTTAATAACATAAAACTCAGAACCTGAAGGAAAAATGTAAAAAGTGAAGGTGAGGAGAATACAGAGTGCTGCTGTGGTTGTGTTTTGAAGGTGCTGGAAATTCTTGTAGTCTGTTGAACAGCGTTTGTCAAACATTCAGGCGGAACTGTCTGAGTTGCTTTTGCACAAGGTCAGAGCACAGATCAGCTGTTACTCCAGACATCCCTCTTGTTTTGGGGGTTTTCAGATCTGAGGGATGTTTTGCTATTGCAGTTGGATGTAGGGTTGAGCTCACCTAACCTTTAGAAGTGTTTGGAGCTCAGGTTTTGCTTCAGGTCTGACTCTGATGCTTTGCTTGTAGTGTTGCCTTAGAAGAACAGGCAGGAAGGAACATCTGTCCCTTGTTCTGTGTCTGGTGACAATTAGCACCTCGTCTGAGTGCACACTAATAATCAGGATATGCTCACAAGATGTTGAAACAAGACAAAACTAAACAGTGTATTGTAATTTGGGAGTGAAAAGTAAAAGGCAAAGTACCTTTATTTCCCCTAGACATATAGATGCTTTAACTATAACATTAATATCTACATTACCTCTGAGGTATTCTTACTGCAGGGGGTTAAAATAAGGGCCAAGTGCAGCCCCCTTTCCTTCTGCACAAGTTTTCTTCTGACTCAGATATCTGGAGACACTTTTTCCACACACTTCCTCACAAACATGTGGCTTTCCTCTTCCCCTAGAAGTGGGGCTTTGGGGTAAAATGCAGTGGAGAGGAACAAACTAGAGCCTGAAGTTGATAGAAGTACCATACCTGTACCCCCTCTTGACCACTCTTGTTTCTTCTCCTCCTCAACCCCTTCTGCTTCTACACTTTCTTCCTATCATCCAAGCCTACTGCTCAGCCCTGGAGTCACAGCTTTAAACATCACTCACCAGCATCACATTACTGATTCCTCATGAGTGCCAGAGCCCTTCTGATGCCCTGTGCCTGCACTGCCCGTCAGACTGTAAGTTCTCCAGGGCACAACGCACCACAGTGTTTCACGTAGGGCTCAGGCTGAAGCATTCAGGCAATGCTGGGAAAAAAACCCCCATGATAAACAATAAAAATGCAACTTTTTCAGTGCAAACATGAGTATAAAATCATTCCTGTGTTGCTGCCAAAGGTTAAAATGGTACCTCTCTGTATGACTGCACTGAACTAGTGTCTCTGATGCACCTTGAACTCGTTGGTAATGAAAAGCTGGATTGCAAAGTTCTCTGGCTTAAGTGTTGCTGGGAAGACTCTTAGGTGTGAACTCCAAAATGCCGTTCTTCACATTGCATCCACACAGTTTTGCATGCTCACAGGAATAGCCTTGGTTGACTTAAAAAAACCCCCCATGTTTTGGAAATAAAGGTGTATCAGTGAAACAAAGGTAACAAAAAATAGACCACAAAGAGTAGAAAGTCCCTGGAGAGGAGCATGGATGAGGACAGTGTTCCATGCACATTCTTTTATTCTGTTATCTCCTTTCCACACTGCCAGAGCACCCCCAGCACTGATAGTCCTGAGTGGGGCTGACCTCTCTGCCCACGTGAGATCTGTGGGAGCATAGCACAGCAGTGTGGCTGCAGGCTAATGCTTTTATTTCTGTAACGTGTATTCCTAAGAGCATGGTAACAGGAGGTAGGGATCAAATCCATGTTTCTTGCATAACTGAACAGAGCATTCCCGCTAGGCTACCTGGCAAGAGATCAAACCTCCCACACCAGGGCTTTATAAAAAAAATAAATGAAAGAGAGAAATATTAGGAACAGCCATGGCTAAGAGAAAAGCAACAGGTATTCTAAGGTCATCCATTTAGCCATGCTCCCAACAGGCCCAAATTACTTGTTTAACTTTAAAGTCAACACATACAAGACTCACAGAATCTGCAACATTCTGTTACACCCTCACATTCTCTAACAACCATGCACACAATTCTATACTCACAGTCTATAACACCCAGCTATTTGCCATGCAGACTCAACTACCATTTCGTATTCAAGCCAGAAGCCAGCTATCCAGAGCTTCTCCCCTTTGTTGCAGCCATGAACCCCATTGCTGGCTGTCCTTCTGTTGCCATAACAGTCAGGAGTTGTCAAAAATTCAATGCCCTCTGACAGGTGAAGAGGGCATGAACCCAAGGAGGAAGGAGCCAGCTACAACTCCCAGCCACCATGTTAGTGAGTCATCATGAAGATCATTCTTCTTTCGATTCTGACATCCATTAAGTTCATTTAGAACAATGTGAGTGCTAAATATTAGATGTTGCTTCTAAAAAAATTGAAGATTGATTTTTTTTTCCATCCTGAAAGGCTCAAATAAAATTCAGCATTCTGATGAAAATTCACTGCGCTCCCTACCCAGCTTTGGACATCACTTTTTTTTTTTTTAAATTCTTCTGGACTTTTAATTCCTAAAAGGAGAAGAAAAAGGATGAAATTCTCAATAATTTTTCTTCCTTTTTATAAAAATAGCTTATAAAAATTAATATTTTTCAAATCACGTATATTTAAAGTAGGAACTTTAATAGTATTTTATCAGTTTCCAACATTAGCTTCAATGTTTTTAAATGTACATTTTAATGCTTCAAGACATAAGTCATTGCTGGATACAAATTAGGGGATTTCTGAATATATTTGGAAAGTTAATAAAAAGAGAAGCATGAAAAGAGATGCAAGACTCTACATTACAGATTAGAACTAAAAGGAACTGGAGAGAAAGATGTTCTATTAAAAGTCTACTGAAAATATTGGTGTGTATTAAGACATTCTGACAAATGCTTGTCTGAATAGTGACAGCAGGACACCCAAATCATTTTAGGACAGTCTGTTTCCAAACAGAATAATGAGAGGTAAAAGCAGGGGAAAAAAAAAGCTTTCATTAAATAATTCATTTTCATTATTGTCACCATCAGTTAGGACTCAGTCCTGCACCATTTAATTGTACTTTTGACATTGCCTCCTAAAAACATATTTCAGAAAATTAAGTAATATGTGGTTAAGAAAAATTTGCACTTAAATGGAATTTGCACTTTAATAAAAGCTTGCTCCCCCAGAGTTAGTTTCAAGCTGGAAACAATTTTTCATCTTTTCAAACATAAAAGCTAAATAACAGAAATCAATATTCCCTGGGAATGAGACTCACAACTGTGAGAAGTTCATCCAAATTCCTTGTTGTCAACAGCAAGCTCCTGTTTTAGGATTTAAGGGGATGTTCAAATAGTTGGTTTGTGCAAATAATTGATTATTTGATTTAGTTGTTGAACCAAAAAATTGAACTCTGCTTTTTTCCCAAAGACATGCCCAAACCGTTGTTTTCAGTGTATTTGGTAAATAATAAAACTTCCATAGTTTCAGGATAAGTTATTTGCTATTTGTTTGGTCAGAACCAACATTAGTTCTGTAACCTTTTTTTTCCCAAGTATGTGCAATAAAAGCAAAGGACTAGATTCATAGAAGAGCCTAGGCATTCCATTCAGAGATTTTTTCCCAGTTTCTACTCAAGTGGAAATTTAGTGAAAAACTTGAAATTCCTACCTGAAATAGTTTCTTTCTGAATGAGCAGTGAAATACATGTTAAACATTTCCAATGAAGCCATTAGTTTTGCATTTCAATCTTTCAGATGCTTTGTATTGCTCTTCAGTATTCACATGAAGCTATTTCACTTCAAAGCTTATTGTATGAGTCTATTATAATTCCTCTGTGCTGCAGGCCAAATTTCCTGGTGGTCCTTAAAATTATGCCATATTAACTGCCTTGTAATAGCTGTATGCCAAGGTGCCATGTTAATTCCACAGGATTTTTCTCTAGAAACGTGAAATTTTTTTGTATTTGTGTTGTAACATCAGGTCCCTACTTAATTCTAAGACCTACAGATGTAATCTTTCTTTTCATTTACAAAGCAGTAGGATATGTATCTCCCACTTCAGCGTTTAATTCCCCTTCCATTTTAGAGTGACGTGAAGAGGCCAAAATAATAGAGTGCAACACAACATCTATTTTAACTGCATTTTTGTCATTGTTTCATAATAAAACCAGTGCATTTGTTTAGTAAATACTTCTATCAGTATTTCTACATGCTAGCTACACTGCATAGCTCATTTTAAAAAGAAATAATAAAGCTAAGCATCTATAGATTACTCCAGGCTTTAATTTTTTCCTGTTCCTGGGAGAAGACAAAGGACTTAGAAAAAAACCAACCCGAAATGTTGTCCTCATTGCTTTAAATCTAAAAAATATTCAGTAAGTGCATTTCAAATTCACAAATAATTTTTCATTTTCATTTTGACAAATGAACAATTTATGACTACAACCATTTTATCATGGCCTTCAGTTGTAGGTGAGCACATCCACTAAAATGAGCCAGGAACCAAGGATTTTCATTAGGAAGACACAACCACAGCCAAGCTCCTAACCTCCCATCTCAGGCGGAGCTGCAATCAACAACAAAAGATGTTCTCAGAGCTACACAGAACATGAATATGAACAGAACTGAGCCCAGAAGCCCTGTAAGTTTGTTTGAAGAGGCCTCTTTGTCTATTTTTATCCAAGTATTTTGCTGCCAGGCAGAGGTGCTGAGTTGGACTGCCGAAGACAGGCTGCATCCTGCCCTGAATGGTGAGACAGCAGCCGTGTCCTCTGCCTGCAAAGCCTTGGGGCACTCCTGCCTTTAACGCGGGCGGTTGTGGACGTGCCCCTGTGTGGAGCAGGGACTTGACCTTTCTGGCATGCAGGGAAGTAGGTAAGCACAGAAATGGCCAGGACAGGCCAGTCCAACAGCACTGGGAGCAAGAAGCTGGCTTGTAAGGAAGAGTCAAAGGGCTCAGGACCTTCACAGAACAACTGCTGCAGGGGAGAAAGAATATCTGAAAGGATCCAGTCATATAAACATAATGAAGAGAATGATTTTTGGGTGTACCTCAAAATGAGTATGTAGGACTCTTCAGAAGGCAAATAAAAATATAAACCACCTACAAGAATATCCCTTAAAATTCAAATTGGTCTAGCAGTGGTGGCACTATATCCAGAGGACAATTGGGGCAGCACCTACCTCTTATTATGCTGACTGGGATTTACAGTTGAGAGCTCCCGACTTTATTTTGGGCTTAATTCACAGAATCACCGAATGGTTTAGGTTGACAGGACCTCTGGAGATCATCTGGCCCAACTTTCCTGCTAAAGCAGGTTGCACAGGATTACATCCAGCTGGGTTTTGAATATCTCCAGAGGAGACTCCACGGGCTATCTGGGCATCCTGTGCTCATTCCAGTGCTCTGTCACTCTCAAAGTAAATGAGTTTTCCCTCAGATTCAGATAGAACTTCCTGTGTTTCTGTTTGTGTCCTGTGCCTCTTATCCTGTTGCTGGGCACCTTTGGATAGAGTCTGGCCCCATCCTCTTGACTATATTCCTGATAGTCATGCAAATGGTGGCACAACTCCATTCCTCCTTTGAATATAGGCAGCAGGAGCTTGGCCTTGACTACGCACCATTACCTTCACAAAAGGGAAGGAAATACAAAAAAATTAATGCCAAGCCCAATATTGTTTCAGTCATATGGATGCTGAAAAAACTCCAGCAGAGAATTTCTTCAGCTCTCTGCAGCATTTTTATGAGAGTTCTGTCTTTCCCATGCCAGTAACTCAAAACAATGTTACAGTTTTGTAAACTTCTTGCAGCTGCAGGTTGTTTTGCAGAACTGTTATGGTTCCAACTAGAAAAACATTCAGAGATGTGTGTCTTAGAACTTGACCAATCCCCTTAGGGGGTGGATGGCAAAAACCAATTACCTTATGCCACTTAATACACTTTGCGAACTAACATATAAAAGCCTTCTGAGAATTCATTAAAGCGCGTCCATCTATCCCTGAGCCTGGACTTGGTGTCGTTTCTCTACTCGTCCGTGGGGAAAACAGCGACACAGTCACATTTGGTATCTTATAGGCCTGTTTTGTTCAGTTTGGTATAATACTGTTTATGTCCTGAGATCTATGGTCTGAAACACAGGAATGTATGCTATGGAAGAATCCCTTCTGCTGCAGAATCTCAGCCTCTCCATTTCCAGGAGCTCAGGACAACATGACAAACTAGTGCCAGCTTTGCATTAAGAACAACTGGTTTTATTTAGGTCCTCCTGAAAATTAATTGTGGTCTTTTTAAACTGACTGGCTTCATTCCACAACCACCAGAGTTAAAGAATAAATACTCTATCACATTTTTTTCATTACATCAAAACTCATGCCATATCAATAAAATGTTATCTGCATCTGAAAGACTGGCAGAAGGAGGTAAGTGGAAGCTGCAAGCTGATGCTCTGGCTAGACAGACTTCTGTGCTTGGCTTGAACTCACTGATTTCAAAATAAGGCCTCATGCACCTGCTTGCCTGGAGCAGCTTATAGGATTGGGGTCAGAACTGCAGCTACCAGGGAAGCCTCTCCCTCAACCCTGCCTCCAGTATTTTCTTATCATCATCATGCTTATATCATCTTTAGTAGCACTAATGCAGCCTGATCTCTCTAAACTATGTCATACTAGTGGAAGAAAAAACCAATGCTTGTCTGCCCTCTCCTTCTCGATACTCTCCTTCTTTTTATTTATTATTATTGTTGGTTTTTTGGTTTTTTTGGTTTTTTAAATGATGACTCTGTGAGAATGCCAGATTTATTTTGGCAGATATGGCTGCTAATTCATATCTACTATCACTGAGAGAGACATGATCTGAATTTGGGATGTCTCTCTATTTATAATCTGTTAGTTATCTTAATAAATATTTGTGATTTGTTTATCTGACACAGATGACATGTTTAGTATTACAAATATGCTTCTTGGTCATGATTCACATTGGTCTCTATTATTTTGGACTGTTTTCATTTATCTGTAGGCAGCTCATTCTGTTTTACATATTCTGTCAAGGTTGTGTTTTGCCTTTTTGTGCTGATCTCTGTAAAAAAAGCCCAAAACATCACATAAAAAATTAAACCCAATGAGAATGTGTCCAAACCCACCACTTTACCACATCCGTCCAGCAGTAATTTCAATGTGAAACAGAATAGAAACCTGAACAGATGGGAAGCTTTTAAACAAATCATAACTTAAGTCATCAGCAAGTAGCTCTGGCTCCTTTAGGATCCAGACCTATACGCTCTTCAAGTCTTACAAAGTGGACTTCAACCCAACTTTCAAGTTTTGAGTCTTCCTTTTGACTGTACTCAGCATGTCTTTATAACAAATACTCGGCCATTTTCTTCAGTTTACTGAGAGCACTTTAGGTACCTTTCTGCCTCTTTTTGCACACTCCCTTCTCTTCCACAACTTCCACATCAGTCTTGCCTGCAGACCAAACATCAGCCTTCCCCTTGCCTCAGTTCTGCCCAGCAGAGTGACTGACCTGCAGCCTGTGCATCCTCAGTCCCTGCCCTCTGTCAGTTCCACCAGTCTCCCTGTGTGTCATGCTGCCCAATTCACATCAGCTTTTTTTCCCCACCATCCAGCCACTGTTGCTGCTTGTGGCTCCTTAGCCCTCCCTCCTTCCAGGGACAAGACCTTTTATCCTTTGCCATTTCTTTGCTTCCCAAGGTGAGCACTGCAGAGAGTGCTACAGAGGGAACGAGTAACTGAACTGTTATCTCTGCAAGGGATGGAACGACAAAGCAGTGCTGCTGTGAGCTGTGGGGATTTTTTTCTTTTTTCCCTCTTTTAAAAACGAGTGTAGTGTTGTTTCAGAAGGTACTTCTGCTCACTATCTGAAAAGGTCTGCTAGGCTGCTCTTACTTGAGAGGCGTGCAAATAAGGTAGCCAGAAAATCAGTGGGGAATTTCTCTCTGGCTAAGGTAAATATTGTAAGTTTTCAGCTGCTTGCCTTGTCACCAGATTGGCTTCAACCATTGCCAAAATCTCATCAGTTGTGAAGAAATTCACAATATTGAATGGCTTGCACTCAGAACTTAACCTTATGTTAAGCTTATTCATGCAACATGAAAACTAGACCTGTGATCTGCCACCGTTTGACCTATATCCTGCTCTTTACATCTGGGTCTCCCAAAACAGAGGGGTCTTTTGTGTGCTTTGCATGAGGCAGGGGTTCTACCTCGTGGAGTCAGTTGCAGCAATGTGGATGGTGGTGGATGTCTGAAACAATTCTGTTGTGTTCCTCAAAGAGAAGTCTGAAGGAAGTTCTTTCAGTTTTGGGTTTTATCTCTTCATATGCTCCTTGAAATTCTTTCAGACACCAAAATAGAATACAGAAATATTTGTCACAAGTCAGCATGTCTGAGCAGAAGGGATCCTGTCTGAAAGCAGATTTGAAGGCAAAGGTTGACCTGAGCAAAAGCCTGACCCCATAAATAATGAGCAACAAGAGATAGGAGCACATCTCAGCAGCGACCTCTTCAGCAAACATTTGGGCTGCCTCTAGTTAGACCATGCTGCATATCAGGAAGTCTGAAAGATTACCTCAAAAACCAAAAAACCCCAAAGAGTCAAGGTTTTAGAAAATTACATCATTTAAAGAGATCAGTTCATTTATCTTGCTAAAAATATTATCATCAGGTGATTTGATCAGTCACCTTCAAGGAGAGAAAAACTTTAGGACTAAGGAGCTCTTTACTTTGGTGGAGAATGGTATAATTACTCATGTCTGGAAAATAAAAAGGATAAATTCATATACGAAAAATATTCCAACTTGTCAACAATGAGAGAGATTAGCCACAGTGACAAAATACCAAGGAATGAAACAAATTCTCTAACTTTTACTATCTTCCCAGTGGTACCAGAAGCATTTCTGGAAATAGGTTTTCCTTAAACTCATGTTCCAAGATACATGAGATTATACAGTATGTAGCATATCAGGCCAGATGCTTTATTGATTTGCCCTGGCCTTAATTTCCCTGAGAAGTCAGCATCTGCTTAGCCCTGTTATGAAACCTGAGCACAGACCAAACAAGCCACACTGTCAAGGTGAAACAGGACTGCACTGAGGGTCTGTAGACAGAAAAGGCTCTCTCTGCTTCAGATGAGGATTGAGTAAAGGCAGGAAGAGTCCTCTGGTATCTTCATCTTTAATCCTGCAGATAAAAGCCAGGTGTTATGGTCTGCAGTCTTACCTTCTTTAAGCTGAATTCTGCAACAAGGTGAACTGTCTTGTGTTGGGGCTGTTGAATTGTTAGTTCATACTGATAGCACAAAATTAGAAGCTAAGGGAAAATCTCTTCTACATACCAAACATAAAGAGTTGAAATGTGGTAAGGACAAATGCTTCCTCTCCTGTCAATTTTTTTTCTCTTCAGTGGAACATAGCTAAGCTGACGTAAATATTTTAAATAGCTGCTCATCAGAAAAATGCTGTATTGTAGC
Source organism: Lycocorax pyrrhopterus obiensis (assembly GCA_014706295.1). NCBI lineage: Eukaryota > Metazoa > Chordata > Aves > Passeriformes > Paradisaeidae > Lycocorax > Lycocorax pyrrhopterus. The sequence continues at coordinate 73,968,793 of JACSVZ010000015.1, read as the reverse complement.
CTGAGCTGAAATGCATCCTGTTCATGAATGTTTTTTGTTTTCTTGACAGTATTTGATTTCTGTTATTGCAGAAAAAACTTTTAGTTGTATTATGAGTTTAGACTTAACATTATTCCATTTGTTTTTATTTTTTCTCTTTTTTTTCTGTGTATCTCATGCAAGGTCAGATCACACAAACTTGTCCCACCTGAAAATTGCCATATAATTTGAAGGAGCCAGCCAGATAATACTGGGAGAATCAAGCTCATATTCAGTTTTTTTTTTTCATTTTACTGCAGTATTTACAAAAGACTGAACAACTGTCAGCTCAAACAAAAACCTGATTGACTCTGAAGAAAATGTCTCTGTGTAGCTTTTGCTCTCTAGAATTAATCAATTAAGTGGTCAAAGCTTAATTTTGTGAAAAAGGCAGGAGATAATGTAACATTTAGCAACATGAAAAGGGGAAGTGCAATCTGAAGAGAGACCTTGATTCCTTTTAATTTGCAGTAAATAACAGAAGGCTGCAACAGCACAGTTCAAATACAGTCAAGATTTCAAAATGTGTCAAAACCACACATCTCAACTAAGGCTACAATCCAGAATTTGTAGCTTCTCCTGATAAGCAGCTGTTTTAAATATTTATATGGCAGTTTAGCGGTACTCGACTGAAGAGAAAAAAAGCCCCAACCAAAACTGAAAGAATCTGAAGTATTTGTCCTTACCACATCTCAGCTCTTTATATTTGATTTATAAATTGAGATGTTTCCCACTGCTTCTGGTTTTATGCTATCAATATGAATTAACAATTCAACAGCCGCAACATAAGAGAGACAGAGAGATTTCACCTTGTTGCAGATGTCAGGACTGCAGACCACAACACCTGGCTTTTAGGTGCTGGACTAGAGTGTGCCTGAGAACTACTCCCACCTTTACTCAGTGCTCACCTGAAGCAGAGGAAACACTGCTGTTGATTCCAATGTCTTCTAATTACAGGCACCGAGTGGTGTCCTGTGTGCTTGGGGGCAACACGGTTCTCTTGTGTTAGCTTCATTTTATCCATCTGTTTAAAAGGTGTAAGGAAAGAGTGACTTGGCTTGGACTGAGGATGGTGAAACATCTCTCATTGATCTGAATAGTTTTGGATGCAGCCTCAAGTGAAAGGAGCCTGAGTGAAAGAAGCATTGAGGAGATGCGCCTTTTTTTTTCTCTGGCCATGAATTATGCATGAGAACATTATGATTGTCTTGATTCTATCCTCTATTTTGAAATTATTCATCTAATTCCTGCAGATTTTTTTTGGTCTGCAGGCTGTTTGCAAGCAGTTCTGAGAATTTCTACTTGAGCAGCTGCTGACTTTCAGGTGAGGCTGAAAATGCCCCTGCCTTCCCCCAGAAATCAGAACGGAAGATGGCAACACAGGACTATGATCCTTGCATCTCTTACCTTCCGTCTTTCACTCTAGTTATGTGGGGTTTTATATGGTTTGTGCTATGCTTCCTTGTGTGTACTCCTTAAGAACTTAGATCTGGTGGGAAATATCAGCTGTGGGGATTTCACTTGCGTTTCTGACAGGAAGAAGGGGAGAAAATGTTAGGTTAATTAAGGTGAGTTGGCCAACATTAAATGTGCCTTTCCTTTAGTACCAAGGACTTGACCTTAAACACCAGTAATCTTTGTTGTATTCTGTGTCCTTGTACACACTTTGCTAAATTCTCTTTCTCCTCAAACAAAGACAATAGAAATGCAGGTCTTACAGAAGTATAAAAAACCTTATCATAAGCTTATGATAATAAGTCCACAGAATCATAGCTGAGAACCTAAGCTATATGCCCTGCTTCTCCAACTGGAAGCACTTTGGATACTGAATTACCACGGGTAAGTGGTTACCTTGCAAGGCTGAGGCATGGAAGGTGGAGGAAATTGGGATCAAATGCAAGAAATGAGGAAAAGACTGCCTGGGTTTGCTGTCATGACCTCCTGTTCAAGAGGAGATAGTGTAACAGAGGAAGGGAATGCCTCAAACAGAATTTCAAACGGAAAACCACGGTAAGTCTCTCCCTGTCAAAAGGCTGGATTGATTTGTTTGCATTAAGTTTCAGTGAGGTGTTGAAAATTAAAGTGAGATTAGGACCTCTCAGAAAATGTTACAAGAACACTCTGCAGTGAAAGTTTTTCTGCAGCTGAAACACTTAAACGTGTTACTACCTTCCCTATCATGTATGCTTATTAGTAAACCTTTATTTATGGATTCATTTTACTCGGAGTAAATAGCTAAAGAAATAAAAAATAAATAATGTAGTATTAGATCTTTCCATTAAATCCTGGGGCTTGACTCATTTGCATTTTGTTGTGGCTTTATAATGCATGCTTATTTTAATTACTACTGCTGCACTTTATTTGTAATTGTGTGTGCAATGCCCAAGCACCTTTATAAGTGGATAAGAAAAGCACTTTATTCCATAAGAACATAATTAATCCATTATTATTCATTATTATTTTTTCTGGAATGGACTGAAAACAATCAGTACTTTGAAAAATACAATACCAACAAATTATCTATGGCAAAAATAATTTTAACAGAATTCAGGCTTTCCTTATCTTCACCACTGTTTCCTTCTAGATAATATCTTTCCTAAAGAGAGAAGCAGCAGCATTTAATGACCTGAAGTTTGGGCTAAATGCCAAAGATGTTTGAAGTCAGAGATCTGTTGTGTTTTGTGCATGTGGTGTCATCATGTGTTCCCCCCTCCCCCTTCCCTACTGCTGCATCGTCTCTCCTCAGCTTCCTGCGTGGCCTTGGACAAATCATTTAACCACTCTGTGTCTGCATTTCCCTTTTTCTGATGGCTCCAATCCTACCATTCACCTTCTACAGAGCAGTACTTCACCAGTGTGCAGAGCTTTGCAAATGATGTATGCTAGGTATTGTGGCGGCATAATCAAAGGGCCACAATGATGGCTGGACAAAAGAAGAGGTGTTTTCCAGCTATGCAGGATTCTTGCTCACAGAGAGAAAGAAGACATTCAGTTTCTGGTGATGTCCTTGCAGATTCCTCCTGGATGAAAACCCCATCTTTACTGAATTTTCTTATTACAGAGGATTATGCAACTCTATTAACTCTTGAAGTTTTGTAAGGAGATCCCTGCATAGTCCCTCACGTTAGGCACAAAAGCATTCTGCTGCATCTTCCTTTGGCACATGCCCTCTATAGAAACCTGGAAGGTCAGGGCTAGTCATAGCATTTTTGTCCACCAGTCACCACACCTGCACAGAAAGCAGGTTTGTTTCTGATTCTCCTACTAATCTGCTTGGTTTTAGCTTACCAATACATGGCTGTAGGTCTCTGTTTAATTTATGACAAAGATTTATTAGTACAAATTAGGCTAATGAGGCTGGTCAAGCAAATTAAAGGTGCAGAAACAGTGAGTGACTACATCAGGTTCACTCTGTGCAGTTAAGGTCACATGTGATAGGCATTGAAGCACCATGACACAAGACTTCCAAGCTGTTTTGCCCCAGCCCCAACCATGCAAATCAGGAATATTTTTTCTTTTTAGTTAGTATTTCCTTAAGAATACATCCCACGACCTGGCTGACTTTACCCAGATAGGCCAGTGTGATGCCTATGACCCTTATTTCTTCATCTCTTTTATCCAGCTGTGCTGCAAAGGAACATTATGTCCACTGCAAAACCAGAACTCTGCAAAGGGCTTGCCTTAAGATTTAAAACAGCCTCTTCTGTTCTGCCAAATAAACAATCTGTGCCTGAAGTCTCTCCTAACAATGCTCTGTGTATGTGTGTGTGTGTACATACATGTATGAGTGTGCACAAAGCCACCCCTGTTTGTATCCCAGAATCTACTAATGCCTAAAGCATGTTATTTCCACTGCTGTCCCTGGACTCTGTTCCTGTGAGGCAAGACTGAAATACTGGTGTTCAGTAGTGCCTTTGAAAGCAGACAGCATGCCAGTACAATTTCTCAAATGATCACTTCCACTCCTCCCCAAATATAGCTTAGGTGTTTTCACCTCCTGTCTTCCTCCGTGTGCCTTTTTTCACAGTCCCCTATATCCATCTCTCCCCTTGCTAAATAATGCCAGTTTCCGCTCAATCTCCTGTCATAAAACATTAATGACACACTAGGCAATGAGATGGAGGAAAGTTTCCCCTACAATTTTCCAATAAAATCATAAGTGTGTCGGATTTGAATGCTCATACTCCTTAGAGTTCACTCTGGGGTCTTCCCCCAACACACAGGGGACATGTGGCAACGTTTCATGATCCCCCAAAGCCACCTCTAAGTGCTTACAAGAGAACCGTGAATAGCAGTTCTGATTTAGAAAGAGTCTGTGAACAGTTTCTAATCCTGGTGATTCTGTTTGCATCAGTTTACATTCCTAAGGCTATCTGTGAACAGAAGAGACTGGAAATACACCTTTCGGCTCATCTGAAACAGAGATTCTCTTTCACATTTCTTCTTTCCTCACTTCATGAAATCCTTGCTACAGTGCAGGTTTTGCTGATCTGAAAAGACAAAATGAGAGCAGCTCTACACTCAAAATCACTTAAAACCAGTTGCTTTTCATTCTGTGGCCTTGCACTTTTTGTACAATCAGTCGAATCTACTGACATGCTTGTCTAAAACCTGACTGCTTGTTATGCCTCCTGGATTTTCAGCACCCACAGTGATTGGATAGTATTTTAGCCATTACAGAAATACCTTCATGGATCGACACAGAAGTTCCTGAAAGTAATTTTATTACCCTTAGCCAGGTTATTTACTGATGAATGTAAGAGAAAGCACACAGTGTCTCAGACTCAAGGCTCTAAGTTTACAAACACTGATGGCTGTGGATGAAGAAGGGCAAGAGAAGGTATTTACTGAGAAATGAAGAAATCCTGCATGGAGTCTAACAGCAAAGGCCCTGCCTGTCAGCTCTCACACCTACAGCAAAACTCCACAATAAGCCCTAGCTTTTTTCCAAAGAACCTAAAAGGACACCAAAAATTCGAAGGAAGAAGCAAGTCCGTTTAAACATCCATTTTCCTCAGAAACTCCTTCCAAGAGATTTAACCCTGCATTCAGGTTACACAAAGGACATTGAGGTGCTGGAGCAAATCCAGAGAAGGGCAATGAAGCTGGTGAAGGGTCTGGAGCTAAAGTAATGTGAGGAGTGGCTGAGGGAGCTGGGGCTGTTTAGCCTGGAGAGGAGGAGGCTCAGGGGAGACCTGATCACTCTCTTCAACTCCCTGAAAGGAGGGTGTAGTGGGCTGGGGATCAGGCTCTTTTCCCAGGCAACCAGCGACAGGGCAACGAGAAAAGACCTCAAGCTACGCCACGGGATGCTTAGGTTGGGTATTATGAAAAATTTTTCACTGCAAGAGTAGTTAAGCATTCGCACAGGCTGCCCAGGGAAGTGTGGAAGTCCCAAATACAAGCAGACATGGCTCTTAGTGCTATGGTTTAGTGGGCATGGTGATGTTCAGTCAAAGGTTGGACTTGCTGATCTTGGAGGACGTTTCCAACCTTAATGATTCTATGTTTCTAACCAGGTAAGCTGAAAACAGGGACGTTATGAACACGGCAGCCAAAACTAGACACAATTATTCAAGTCACTTCGGAAAAAAAACCCCAAAGAAATCACCGAGCCACCCTGGGTAACGAAAGCACAGCAACACAACACTCAGAAACGCCAGTCAGGGAGGAGGAGAAGACCGGGTGCTGGAGGGGCTGCAAAGGGCTCCGCAGAGGGCTCGCCCCGGCACCGGCCGCTCCGCTCGGCAGCGCAGCGAGGCGGCACCGGCAGCCGGGCGCGGCCGGGCGGGCAGGGGCCGGCGGCGGGCAGCGCTCCCGAGGGAGCACCGGGACGGGACCGGGGGCCGGACGGGACACACGAGACGCCCCCGCCCGCCGCCCCGGTGCCCCCCGCGCGTGCGCGGTGCGGCCGGGGACGGACCCGGGCGGGGGCCCCTCCCCCCGCTCCTGTCCCTGCCCCTCCGCGGGAGCGCGCGGCCGCTGGCGGCGCGGATGCGCGTGCCCGTGTGCGCGGGACGGCGAGGCGCGTGCCCGCATCCCGCGCCGCTCTCGCCGGAGCGCCGGCGGGCGGGCGGGCGGGCGGCGGGGCCCGCGCCGGCGGCCGGGGCATGGAGAGCCTGCTGGAGAACCCGGTGCGCGCCGTGCTCTACCTGAAGGAGCTCACCGCCATCGTGCAGAACCAGCAGAGCCTCATCCACACCCAGCGCCAGCGCATCGACGAGCTGGAGCGGCGGCTGGACGAGCTGAGCACCGAGAACCGCAGCCTCCGCGGGCAGCAGCAGCAGCAGCAGCAGCAGCAGCAGCAGCAGCAGCAGCCGGCCCCCGCCGAGCCGCCGGCGGCCCCCGCCGAGCCGCCCCAGGGCCCCCCGCCCGAGCAGCCCCCGCCGCCGCCGCCGCCGGGCCAGCCCGACCCGCTTCAGCACCACCAACAGCTCCCGGCTCAGCCGCCGCCGCCCGCGGGCAAAGCGGCACCGGCGGGGCCCGGCGGCGGCGGGCGGGCTGCCGGCCACCAGCACCCCCCGCCGCAGCCCCACCAGCACCCCGCCGAGAAGGACGGCAGGGACAAGGGCTGCTGCGCCGCGCTGCTCCAGCACAAGACCCCCCAGGCCATCGGCAAAGGCGTCCTGAGCCGGAGAGCGGAGTAAGTGCGAAGGGGGAGAGGGGGCGGGCAGGGGTGGCGGCGGGGAGCGGGAGCGTAGCGGGCTCTCTGCGGGCCCGCATCCAGCAGGGAACTGGGTTATACCCCCCTGCATCCTCGCACGGAGGGAGAGGCAGTGTGTAGGTGGGTGGGGAATCCCTCCCTCGATGCGTTCTCGGGGAGAGCAGGCAGAGTGCAAAGAGGAGCCAGGATGCTGCTTCCAAGACGCATCAGCCTCCCGGTTCACCGCGCTCATTCCTGTAGACAAGTGTCTGTAGCCCGTTTGGAGCCCCTCGGGCAGCTCACCCGCGGTGCTCACACACGGCATCGTGCCCTCATTGTCTGTCAGAAATAAATAGGTCCGTGATCGACGATGAGTGCGGTTTAGCCCAGACACGGGAAGCCTCGCAAAGCACAGCAGCGTTGTGGTCGCTTCTGTTTGCCTTAAGTTGCTGGTATCTGTCAGAAAAACCCCATCATCCCTGGAGTGAGCTGGGGTTTTCCTGCCCTCACTGGTGTAAGGGGTACATTATATTGCATGTGATGTGTATAGGTTCATAGCGATATAGATGCTGTACTTAGGTTTGACATTTAGGGTGCTTATCGCACTCGTGTGTGGGTTGTCTTTTTTTCTGGTTTTTTTTTTGGGTTTGTTTTTTTTTTTTTGTGAGTGGCACCTGACACTGATCCAGCTCTTCAAAAGGACAAAGTATTATTTGCTGGTCTCTCATCTTCAGTGAAGATAGCTTGACTACTAGTACTGGATACTGAAATGTATTGTATGTGCATGAATGCATAGTAAACAAAGATGAGCATTCCAGCACTATAGGTGGTGGAAAAGGCTACTATTGAATAGCAAAATTCTCTTGGATTATGTATTCAGTATATGCCATCAGTTCACCAGCTGGTAATTACAGCTGCAGTCAGTATTGTAATTTCCTTTGTTTAGGCACTTCGAAGGAGGGGGATGTTTTCTGGTTGAAAGCCAGTTAGTGAAGTTAGAAGGAGAAGGAGGATAGTTTCTGCTGTGGCTTCTTTTAGATAAGAAAGAAACTAATATAAGTAGTAAAGCTAGATTGAAATGTCTTTCCTAGAATTGTCTCTATTGTCTTGGTTATAGTAATGTCAAAACAAGTGAAGTGCACAACACACAAGTACAAAACGTCTTCCTTGTCTCTTTTGATGATTTAAATAAAGGGACCCTTATCTCTCATGTTTGTTTTGAGTACACAAGCAGAGCTACAACATGGAGCTGGATTTTCCGCTGGTGTAAGTAGAGTTACACCACTTCATAACAGCTAAGCATCTATCATGTGATTCTATGAAAATCAGAGAAGATATTGCTATTGAAAGAAATGCTATTAAAGGAATAGGTACAGTCAAGGCATGCTTGAATCCCAAAAAGCATATGCTTGCTTCTAAAATACTGCACCGTAGGACTCAATTTTGCAATCACAACTTAGAGGAAGTGAGTGGGCTCCTCAGAGTATTAATGCAGGTAGTAAGCCTTTGCAGGATCTGGCTCTTATTCATCATGAAATAGCTGGAGTTTAAAAAAAGAAGTGGGGCCAGATCCTGAACTCATGCCAATTGGTGTAAATCCAGAATAGCATGGTTTGAGTCCCTCAAGTCAAACCAGTAAGAAACTCAAATAAAAATGCATAATCAACCTCATTGTTTTTTCAGGAGTGACTCCCTGCAGTGAAGGCTGTGTAAGAAACATCATCTCGGCAAGGGCTTTCCTTGCTTCTGCACAGAGTTTCTAACATACGTCATTACACGAACTGAAGAATCTATTTCTATGCATAAGCCTAAATACTTCCTCCTTATCTGAGCTCTTTTCGCAGTGGGGTTTGACCGGTGGAAGAACTGTAGGGTTTTTTCCTTCATGCCAAAATGCACAAAGAGAAGTGCATTAAGAACACAGCTGATTGCTGGTATATCGTATGATGATCTTTCTATTTCAGATAGATGGATAGAAGGTTGGATGGAGCCTTTTTTGTGGAAAGTCAGGGCTGCTGCTGGGGATAACAGAGCAATCCCTGCAGCGTTCTTCGCTCAGGAAGATTAAAATAGACTGCTTCTGTTTCCTTCTATAGCTTAGGCAAACCGAAATCTTTGTATAGAAAAGGAAATATGAGAGATGCCAAACAGTCTACATTTCTCACTCCTGCAGGTTCTTTTTTTTCCCCCACTGATTGTATATACTGGGTTTCATCCTCTCTTGTCTCTGACTGTTAGAGGGAAATCAAAGAGACTGCAAAATTTAACTTAAAGGCAACTTGGATGGAGGGTGACAAGTCTTTCACCACCTATTGACAGGATGCCCAATACACCTTATGATTCAGCTCGCCAACCTGCGAGTTGTATTTTTGCTTTTGTGTGACAGCAGGGGACATATATTTTAATACCTGCATGGACCAGGTATCTGGTCTGTCTTCCTTCCTCCCCCCGCCATGTCCAAAAATGTTTTTCCCTCTGTTATAAACCCTAAAATTCGATGTTATCTATTTTTTTCTTAGCCAAGTATAGAAGACTGACTGCTCACTACAGAAAATGGCCACTGTAAACAGAAGAAAAACGATATTTTAGCATGTTGGGATGCGGTGGCTGAAAGCAGGGGTAAAAGCAATGCCTAGGCAGTGCCCCCCGTCACTGCTCAGTAATGGAATTTCCTCTGCCCTCACAAAACAGGAGGTTCTGGCAGCGTGTTTAAGTGTGGACTTGTGCTGGTCCTTCTCACCTCAGACATGGCCCAGGGATTTTGCTCATTTTGAGTCAGGTTTGAGGTTTTTTTGCAGCCCAGCTTATCTCAGGCTCTGGATAGAAGGAAGACCTGAGCTTTTGGACACATATGACTATTCATGTCAGCTGGGACAGTCTTCCATAAGGGATGTCTTCTGCAACTGAAACATCTCTCTTATTTTAAAGAAAACTTCAGTCTTATTTTTGCTGTTAGTTTTTGTAAAAACTGACAACTTTTCTTTCTTTAAAGCCTTTTAAAAAAAACCCCAATCAAAACCTACATTTTAAAAGGGAACAAAAGCAAGCCTGTCTCTGGAAATTGAAGAATTCCTGAGTTATGCAGAGGCCCCTAGTTGTTGCTGCATGTCTTTGTGCGGGAAAGGTGGTACTGAGCTTACCTATGAAAGGAGAGGAGAAAAAGGAGAAAGATTTTTGCAGAGATTTTCAGCAAGAATTAGGTTGATTATTATTCCACGGCATCTGTCTCTTCCTACCTTAGGAGGCTATTGCATAAGCACCTCACAGCTTTAAAAACAAAAAATAAGGTCATTCGTCATGGAATGTTTTGCTTCAAAAACACAGGTTGCCAAATTAGCATAGCAAAGATCACCCTTACTAGGAAGCCTCTTGTCTTAAGGGACCATCCTAAAGTGTCGGCAAATCCTGCGAGTATAAATTTTCCATCTTTTCTTTATCAGAATACAACCTTCTTTGCCAATCCCCAGTACCCTTCATTGAGTATCAGGGAAATGCCACAGGGTTGAATTTAGCAGATTAAGTCTAAATGACCCAAATCCTGCTGGTTTTTATCAGAGAAACTCTCAGTAGGAGCTGTCTATGGAAGGACTTCAGATTCTGAGCCCAGGCATTACTGGGAAAACTCACTCCGATAAATACAATTAGAATAATAGCTAATAATCTGTTATAGTTCCTTCCATCAAAAGACATGGCTGCAATTCACAAACATTCTGTATTAAAGTGGCATTAAAGTCTTCTTTTAACCATGTCATCAACAGTGAAAAGAAGACATAGAAACACTATTTGTCTAGCATGACATAGTGGATCTAAGTATTGTATTTAAATTATTAGCCTGTGTTTGCTCTGCAAGATAACTCCTCATGCAAAACAAACTCTTAGAACTCTTAGAAGAATTTTTCTAAAATCACATTTTGCCAGACGTCTTAAAGCTCATTTTGGATTTGCATTGGACTGAAATCTGTATTATTTTATTTTGTATTGGTTTAGAATAGAATTTTTTATCTTAGTAAAGAGGCAAGCTTTAAAAGATGATATTAAAGTCACTTAGTTGCTTTTGTGTTCTGAGACTGTTTGCTGTTTTTTTGTTAATTTCAAAAGCTCAATTATGTAACTTTAAAATGAAGATATTGCATATGCAGGGGTGCTGTTTTCCATAATTTTTCTTTTAAACTATGCGTTGATGTTCTATTCTATGGATTATCTCCAGGGTAAAGGCATTAGAAAAAATTCTACAGATTTCAATGGGAGCTAACAATAACTGTAAATATTATGGTTTACCATTAACATATTTTGCTATATTTGCGCATTGCACCAGCACAGAAAAACCTCCAGCAATTAAAAAAAAAGATCAGAACAATTCCAAATGGCTCGCGTACCCCAGATATCCATTCCTTTCACTTTGGGTGCACAAGGAATGCTACTTTTGCCCTCTTCTTTCAGTCTCTCAGTTTTCCTCCAGCATATTTCAGGGTTTAACTCCCTTGAGCTTTCGCACACCAGAAATAGTTGCATTGGTGCTGCCCTGTGTTCTGCAAATCCCTGCTAGCAATGTACTGTCTCAGCATCAGAAGTTGTTTGGAGTCGAGTGCTGTAAGCGGGTTTCAAATGACAGAGGTCTGCATTGGCACGGCTTCACAGATGCTAAAGTCCTGCTTAGATGATTTTAGAATAAAGAGCATACTGAGAGGAAAACAGAAAGAAGGCTCTCTTTGACTACATCCCATTTAAAGATATATCCATGCTGCTTCCACTGCAATCAGCTAAGACATACCTTATAACACGAACACACCTGCATTGTACCTACAGCAAGGCCTGTAAAATCCAGGCAGAGGAATATGGAGTTAATGATTCACAACAATATTTAAGAAATAACAGACGAAGTGAGAGATGGAAAAGGACGTGGCTTAGGAAGGGTTCAGGATGACGTTCTAGGTATAAAATTGCTGAGTAAGGACAGCACAAAGACTTCCACCCACAGGGATAACAGTACTGCAGGAAGCTGTATAAAGTCCCAGTCAGAGCAATACAGTGTCAAGGCTGAAATTTCTATTGTGAGAAATCTCCTTGGTGGAATGGGAGCATTAGGAAGTAATAACAAGGAAGGAATCTTTGTGAAACAATGTCTAGCAGTGCTTTGGACAAACACGTCCTCTCTATCTATGTCCTGAGCCCAGTTAGAGCAGTACCCGGAAGAGCAAAGACTTGTACTAATCATTTAGCAAGAGAAGCTGGGGGCTGAAAACAACAGCAAAAAGATGAAATTTAAAATTCGAAATTTAAAAGAAGGGATGCAAATGCATTATTTTGGGTTTGTTTTATAAGATGGTGATATTTTTATGTCGCTCAGCTGTGTGTTCTGTTTCAACCAGGCTGGTCTTCTGTGGTGGCAAGGGTACCTTTCTTCCATACGCTTTATATTGACCCATTTGCTGTCACTTCCCAGGCAGATCCAAGGTAAGGCTCTGTGAGAAGGCTTTAGGACCAGTAGACTCACATGGGGAGAGTGTTAGCATTCAAAATGATACACACATGGCTGTTTGGAAAAGCATTAAGGGAAACTTGTCCCAGCTGAGTAGGTGGTAACAATGCCCTTGAGAATTCCTGCCAGGGCCTCAGTGCCAGGTGGCTCTTGGGCTGGCTGTCCCACTCGTTGCAGCAACTGGCACTTCCACATCCTTCATTAAATGATGTGCACAGGAATATCCAGTTTAGGCATGGTTCAGACAGTTTATGCACGCAGCAGGTGGCCACTTATATGAGGTAGACTGTACACATTCCCACCTACACCGTATTTGAAATTATTTACACTTTTAGTCATAATAAATCAGAGAAATCTCACCTCAGGATGCTCATGTAGTCCTTAGATAGAGTCAGACCAGAGCTTGTCAGCGGGAAGTTGGGTTTGCTATTAATTATCGTGTCTACTTACTTGTTAAAAAAAAAGTTCACGTGATAAAATGATATGCACTTCTGCAAGCAAAAATACCTCTACAAAAATCTATATATTAGATTGTAGGAATTTCTCAGTTTTATTTTTTTCCTTCTACCTTGGAATGCAGGTTGAAACAGGAAAAAAGAGCTACAGCCTGTCTACCATAATCTTTCTGTACATAGGGTTTATTCATCTTCTGCTTTTCTGTTATTTTCCCTATAAATGACATTTTAGGTTGCTTGTTTTCTTCTTTCTTTCGTAGTTCACCGGTGGTTTATTTCTCTTTTCCAGTCTCAGTTATGAAACCTTTTGTTTTTCTCCCTTAGGAAAACGTTATAGAAAGCCAGAAATAATTCTCTGTTTAAGAGACGGAAAATATTTTATTTGCTTTAAAATTACCTGTAGCCTGTGCTTGTTACTTGGTCCACATTCCATGGAACCAGAGAAAAGCAAATAGGAAAAAAAGAAAAGAATAATTTATAAAGACAGAGTCTGAAATGTGACCCTTTTCTCTATTTTTCCTATTAAAAAATATATATATGTATATGTTTTTTTCCTCTCAAAGAGATGTACCTTGAAACAAACTAGTATTGTTCTTGTATTCATCTATTCTGATATATGTAATTTCATATAGTTAAGCCCTAGGTGAGAAAATGAGAGTCTTGACTGTTGGATTTGTTCTGCCCAATGGCTCTGTTTGAGATCTCAGTTTGAGCATTGGACTAGCAGTCCGAAGATCAAACTTTAATGCCTCCTAAATTTATTTTTAACAGACGTGTGGTGCTGGACTGACCCTTTCGTCTCTGTGTATTTTAAGATCTGTAACAAAGCAGTTGGAGATCTATTGTTATAGACAGGAGTGGGCAGGTAGATCAGGAACAATCCTTTTTCTAAATTCCAGCATAGGAAGAAGTCTAAAGCTCCTGTCCTTGCTTGCAATGTGTACTGCAAGGCAATATGTATATTTGCACATAAAAAAGAGAATGTATTTGCATGAGCATTTGTCTACAGAAATGTCTCGGAGCCAAGTTGAAACAGCACCTAGTTTCTGTGCTTTTTACATACAGAAAAGCAAATCATCTGCTGGAGGAAATCAGTACATCTTTACTGACGTCAGTACAGCCATGACAATTTACATCACCTGAGGATCTGTACCAGATTTTGGGTATCTGTCCTCTCACGCAAATACACATCCCTCCGCTGGTGTAAATGAGTGCTGATAATAGCAATGGATAGCAATGCATAGAGATAACAGTGAACAATGAGAAAACCATTAAGCAGCATTCTCATTCCTTCTGTAATAGGTTTGTGATGTTCTCTTACGGTATTTTAATATAAGGTGGTAGGAGTTTTGTTGCTTCAGGGTTATAAAGATATATTTGCTCTTTTGATAATGTTTTTTTTTCTTTTCTCTGTGCTGTGTATGCACAGCCTGCTTCTCACACAGGTATTATTGTATTATTTTTATTGTTTTTGCTAAGATTATGCTCATTGCTCAGTTCTTATTTTCATGTGGTCTGAAGTTGCACTTTCTGAGAGAGCTAGAAGTGGATCAATATTTTCCATGATTAGTCACATCTAAGAGAGAACATTTTGATGAAATTGAAGTGATTTTGAAAACAAAATTAAAAATGGAAAGTCTCATCCTTCCTGCCCTCTTCTAGCTGAAAACAAGGGGATCTGTTATCTGCAGAACTAATGAAGCTTGGCTTCCAGAAGCTTTGTGTCACATTTTCTGATGCCTAACAAGATGTGAGTTCTGATCTAAGCTTCTTCTGGTGTTGAGGCTTTTATAACATCTTGCTCCAACATGGAGACTTCTCTGTGGAGAAATGGCCTCAGTTCACTCAGCAGCCTTTTCCTCATAGGAGAACCTACAAAGTTCTCTCTGTTACACCTGCCAGCTACTTTATGGAACTTGCTAGAGGTTAGTATCTCTGAAATCACTGTAACTGACTCAAACTTGGTTGAAGCTCTCTGTGAGATTTGCAGTTACAAAGCAGAAACCAACATAGACGCAGAGAGAGAGAGAGACACACACACACATAGGAGGAAAAAAGGAAAATATTATATGATCACAGAAATAATGTTTTTCTTAGGAACTCAAGGAATAAAGACCAAGTCCTAAGATGTTTTTTTGAATCAATGTACCAATACATCAGAATGGCTGAACAGTCCACTCCAATTCTGTGACCCTCTCTTAGAATTGGTGTTCTGTTTGTACAAGCCACTTAAAAGTCTTGGAATATTAAAGTTATGATGAATTGGGAAATTACTGTAGGAATTCGGGGGACATACCGGTAGAGGTTTACCACTGGCAAATGGAGTCCGTTGCTCCCCTGGCTTTGCATATGAAGTTGGTGGATCATCTTGTTCCACCTGCCAACATTTGCATGGCATGGGCTGCTGCTGAGGCTGTTACTGCTAGAGAGTTTATATTTGCTGAAGCTCACTAAAGCATCTCTGTCATTCTCAAGAGAAGTAGAAAATTGACACTGAAATTATTATAGCTCTTAAGGAGGCTTGGGATTTTCTTCAGGTTTTGCTGTACTTTGAATGTTTCTTCAAATTCTGACCTTTATATTAAAATTCAGGACATTGCTGTCAATCTGTTTGTCTCTGTCATGTTGCTTTCTAGGCACTCCTCTGAAGTGGTTCACATTATCCTGCTCCAGTGTGAGAATTGCTCTGACACTGTTTCTTCTTCAGCCTCAGCATCCAGCATCTTGGTATGGCAGTGCCTGGGTGGATCCTGCCTCCGTGGAGCATCCTTGGATCTGCCTCCTGGAGCAGTGTGGTTTTGACCCTAAGGTTCTTCACAAACTTTTTAAGTGACAGCATTTTCAAAAAGAGAGGGTATTTCTCCATATTTATAGAGATTATTGCCTTTCTTTTTACCTCAGTTACAGAACCGAGCTCAGCCCTGTCTTTTCTTGATTTTTTCCTCCCTGTGAGGAATTGTGATTCTGCCTCTTTTGGGCAGTTCAGCTTTGCAGTCAGTTCAGAATTCTCACAGATGTCCTTGTCTTTAATTTTCTGGGTTTTAATTTGCAAATCTATTCCCTGTAGGACACCAGTAAATTGCCTGTGTCTGCCTAGGTACTCACATGGCCCCCTTCACCATAGTAACTGAGTATCTGGATTTGTCCTGATATCCGTGGACACTGGACCACCAACCTTCATCTGAACTAGCAGGGAATCTGAAGAATCTCCTGCCTTTGCTCTGAGCATTCACTGATTCCCATGCCAAAGAACTCTCTTCAAGTAATTTTCTTCTATAATGTTTTAATCTATAAATAAATTTAGAATAAATCTATAAAAGCTAATAAATCTATATCTAGTCAAACTGTTGAAGTAGGTAGATGGCATGGCTCAGTAATTTGTGCTCTTTTACAATCTAGGCAGGTCTAAGAGCCAGATTCTGTCACCACTTAAATGTAAATCTGCGTGGCTGAATTCACTTAACAAGGTGGCTTCAAATTTGAAGAGACATGAGATAACATCATACACATCTTCTGATGTTACAGATCTTCTTGAACTGACTTCCATCCCACCACTGGAGCTAGTTAGAGTTAGCTATTAGCCTGTCAGATTCTCTGCATACTTGCCATGACATTCATTTGGGATGGCACAGCCAAATGCTGTAATGCTTCCCCCAAGAATTCTTTATTACTCATTTGGGAACTCTGATCCCCATGTTAGCTTCAGGAACATCCATTGCTGGTCCCTTGTTTCTGCTGAGAAAGGGGTGAGTTTCTCCTTTTTGTTAAACTGAATACAGAAATATTTTCTTCACTAGACATGCTCTGACTGGAACTATTATACCACCTTTATCACCTCATTTACCATGGCTCCTACACAGCCATGTGTACAAGCTGATAGGGAGTACCGGAGTGTATCCTTGATGGATAAAAAGTGTTGGCAAAGAGTTTGAGTCTCAGACATTTAAAGGTATTTAGCCTCCCCCAAATGGAAGAAAGAATCTACTAGTTTTTAAGGCAGGGATCAGACTTCTGCCAAACTCCATTTACTTTCAGCAAGTTATTTTACAGGCAAGCAGAAGAAAGGAAGTACTGTGACAGGGGAAGAGGGGAAGAAGAGGATGAGAGGCATCTAAAGTGTGTCTCTACTCTCTGCTAAGGGCAACCCTCAGGCTGTTTTTAAGTCTATATTAGCCCAGTCTTCAAATCCGAAGCCCGGAAGCATGGCTGGAGCATTGCCTCAGGAGTACATCCCGGTGGTGTGCACATCTGCATGCTCCCTGAAGCTTCTGCAGCACTCAGAGATAGGACATGCCATAATGTGGGCTTCAGCAGAGGTTATCTGTGGAGGAGGATATGAGGTGGTGGAAGAGTGGACAGCAGTGGGAAGGAGTTAAAAGGGGAAGGGGAGAGGACCCAGTGGAAATTGTAGAATGCAGGAGGGCCAGGAGCCCAGCAGAGGCTCCTGTGAAGTTTTTGAATGCGTGGTTCATTTACATGTGCGACTGTAATGATACTTTGGTGTAGCTGGGGGAGGGATGGAATGACAGAGGTTTATGTTCTATTTTTATGAAGCCTCTCACTCAGGAGACATTAATAATAAACAGCAAACACTGAACATTATCCTTAAGAGATACTGACTGGTTGAAGGCCAGTAGGCAACTCCTGGGCATAAGGAAGGAGCCCACTACTGTATGCCCAGAGTTTATGTGATTAGTTCTCATCACCATGGGGTGAGAGGTTTATCAGATCTCATAAAGCAATGCAGTTTAACCTGGTTGAGCTGTGCTTGGGAGATCTCCAAGAAATACCCAGAGTGCTAGGAGAGGACAGTGGAGTATGTCTGCAGATAGCACAATTTTTGGGTTGTCTCTGCCTGCCATTAATACCACTGTTTATCAGATTAAATGTTGGGGGTTGACCACCCGTGTCCCCTCACAGGATACACACACACAGAGCAAAGGTGTTATCCCTGTTCACATGCCAGAGTAAATTCGTCCTCACATGCCTCTCACTGTTTTGTCTCACTGACAACAGGCCTCCTTCCTTGTCTTCTTCTTGTGAAGTTGTTTTCTTTTGTGTGATGTAGGTTTGAGATGCTGACAAATCCTCACTAAACAATTTACATCCTGCTACCTCAAGCACAAATAGTAATATAAAATAAAAGGAATCAAAGCAATTTTTCTGCTGCAGTTTTTTACAAGGCTTCATTGCAGTCTGCTATGGCCAACTCTCAGATCTAACACCAGAAACACTTGCATTTAAGAAATGAGCACAAATACACATTGATGTTACATTTTAAAGTGCTTTAGGAAGTAAAGCACTTATTCACAGGAGGAGTATTGCTAGTAAATGTTCCCACCAATATCTAAAAGCGCAGCAAATAGCAAGTATGTAAGCTTTTCCTCTAGTATACCTCTGACCATGGCAAGATCTTGTGGCAGGATGAATAACAGAAATACCACGCAAATGTAAGTAATAATAATAACAACAATAATAGTAATGCCTCGTCTGCATTACTGTCTAGCAGTAGAGCCTTCAGTTCTTACAAAGGTAGTTCTCATTTGACACGAGGGAATGAAGACATGGAAAAAGTTTTGCTTGAGTTCACCCAACCAGTCAAAGCTGAGAGTAAAACCTGTGTCCCAGGGCTCTGATCTGTCAAGTAGGTGCAGTGCCTTGAAAGAGAGGCAAATGGGACAAGAAGTGTTAAACGTTATGAGGTCATGTCTATGACATAAATAATATTGCTCTAAATCCTGAAATCTGATTTACTCCCTGGACAGTTTGATATCAAAGAATTTTTGCCAATTAAAGATCTGTAATTTGATTGAAAATCCTTAACAGCCATTCATGATTGGTGTCAGTTATGTACACTAGAAAGAATGAGCATTGGAGGCTGGACACAAAACTGAACATTGAATTTGAGGAGGAACTGAGACACGTGATTTCAGGTTGGCTGGGCTGTGAATGTGTATTATGTGCAACTCCAGCGAGGTTTACAAAAGCAGCTAGTCCAGCAAGAAAATGTGTTGGAGTAAAAAACTACAAGAAACCACACACACATACTGGAGGTGTTTTGTTTCTTGCAGCAATGAACCAGATATGTGTTGCACAGAATGATGAGGGGTAGAGAAAGAAGGTAGGTTAAGAATCTATAGTCTGCTGTTTCAGTCTGCTTTGATGGCAGAAAGCTCATCAAGCGCATGGAAGACAGCAGAAATATTCCTCTCATGGAAGCCAAAGGAAAAGCCTCTTACAGAGGCAGGCACTGCATGCAGCCTGGGGAAGCAGAAAGTAATTATCACATACAGAAGTGCATGTTAGTAAGTTGACAGAGTACCTTCTTCAAAAAACACTGCCTACCAAGACACAGTTTCTTCTTCCCACAGCTCTATTTCCCCTCCCCCTTGTTCTCCTATTAAGTACAGAGCCATAGAGGGGTCTGCGGCCTTGTCCCCTGGCACAATCACAGCAGTACATGCAATCTCCAAGTCATGCAGACAAAGTCTTGTGCTGTCAGATCTTTCCTGCCTCACCCAAGGAAAGCTCTTGCATGATGGATATGTCTGGCTTAATTGGATTCTGGGCTGAATTTTAATGTCCAGTAATAAGAAGAGCGTTTGTGTTCGCCCATCCCTCCTGGTTGTGGTATGGGGTTTGATGGTAACAAGTTTCATTAGCTTACTCTGGTTAGCTTTTACCCGGGGACTTCACTTTGAAATGGATTGTCCATCCTACCTGGTTTTCCATTCTGTACTGGGGCAGACCCCAGTGGTTCACAGACCCAAGTGCTCTGTGGCATACGCTGGTGCATGGATGATCATGGGAACACCCTGGAAATTCTTACAGAACTTGTACCACAGTCAATAGGAGAATTCGGTGAAGACCCAGGCTGCATTCGTTAACAGCAGAGTTGGCAAGAGAGGTCTGGAATGAGGGCTAGAATGCCTTCAGGATGTGAATGTGCCTTGGATGTTTCTGGAATTCCTGTCTCTTAACCAGCAAGGAGTTATTTGTGTTTGTTACTTTCTCCTCTCAGCTTGTACTGTACGAGGATACTGATTTCCTCAATTTGAAAGGACTTAGGATCTTGGAGTATCACGATCTCACTCTGTCTTCATTATCTTCTAGCTCTATTTTTTTATTTCTCCATTCTGGTGTTATTTGCTGCTGCTTTGAATCCCCTGAGGTGAATGCTAACCAGAGGCACAATTAGTAACTGTTCCCTGGGGATCCAGTGTGGCACTAGCTGAAGATATTTCACAAAAATAGTTAAAATATGACCAATTTAATGACATTGCTCTATTAGTAATCCTTTTGTTAAAGTCACAAAGAAAAGTTAGGACCTGAGTGGCTCCTGATAGTACAGTGACGTTTGCAAAGATAGCAAGAATGAAAATGGCCTTCAGGAAAAGACCTTAGAGCCCCTCTCCAGACTTCACTGACTCCTTCCAGACAGCACGTCCTGTTTATTCTTACTTAGTTCACCCTTGTTCCTCTTTCTCACTTGCAATTTTAACCTCTCTTTACCCCAAACTTCTGTTCTACAGCTCTGCTTTGAGAGCACAGTGTGAGAGCTACACTGTAGGGGCTGTGTTTGAATATAGCAGTGCTGAGAACAAGACTATGAGGAAGGTTTCTGCTGCTCAGTTCCCAGAGAGCTCTTGGGAGGACAAGAAGCATGGCATGCCAGCATGTACTGAACAGTAGGATAGGTAGGATGAAGTGGCACGGGGATGATACACCTGAATCCTTATTAGAATATGTCTTCCTTTCCCTCTAGATATACATATCTGGCAGGCAAGTGAAGTCTGAAGGAATGAGGGATTCAAAAGTGCATAAACATATATAGTCACTCACAGTTGTCTATGAACTGTCATGTGCTTTATGTCACCTCTACTCAGTTTTTATAGCTGGTGACTTACACGGGTTTCAGAAACCCACTGAATTAACAAAATCATCAACAAGGAAAGATGGAATATTTGCCCAATGGTTTTTTTAAAATAACTTCACATTTAATTGTTTTATTTAGTGGTGCAGTGATGACTACAGAAAAAAAGTCAGCTCTTTTGACCTGTGTTTTCTGCTTCAAAGAGTAAGTGAGCACATTCTGAACCTGGGACTAAGAATGCCCCAGAGATAGCTTAGGAGAAACTCTGAGTAAGCAAAAAAGAAGTCATGCTACAAAAATGAAAAACTAAGGAGTGCCTTCTAAGCAAGAGGAGTCAAGCTTGGGAAACTTCTGACAGGGCACAAAAAAACACAGGTGGGAGCTCTCAGTAGGCAAGCAAAATGCAGACTGAAGCAAGCCAAATGCTGTCTACCTGTCACCCAGTTCCTGCCCTACACTAAGAGCCACAGTTACACGTGCTACTCAAATCAAGCATAGCCTTCTTCAGTATCAACATTCAGACCACAGCCTGTGGAGCTAAAAGACTCCTCTTTTAGGAGGAGTCTCTGTCTCACTCTTTTAGACAGCCTCTTTTGCCTCTCCATTCCTGAGCTGTTGTAGCAGATAGTGCGGCAGGTGCTGTAGGATCAGCAGCAGCCATGGCTTTACTTTGGCACAAACTTCAGAGATGTATTTATGCTTCAGCAGAGGATGCTCCTATTTAAACTGAAATAGTAGATTTTGTCTACTACCACTATCCTCTGCTAGCTGGGGAGATCTCTGATGGCAGTCTGACCACGGAGTGGCTACCATCCCAGTAGGCTACCATGTGTTTGAATTAAGATAAACTGAAGTGAGCTTAGTGGTGTTTGTCTACCCTTTATGAGGGTATTTCTGTGGGTAACAAATCCAAGTTTGCTCAGCAGAGATGCTGTCCAGACCTGCGTTTGTGAGGTTGGAGTTGCTGGGCAGAATGAATACAAGGGGTCTGCATTTTAAGAAAGAGACATGGGTAACTGGAGGAAGTGATGCTGCAGGACTCAGATGAAGACTGAGTGTTGTGCAAAGGACTAGCACATGCTGCATGTGGCAAGATGGGTGAAGGAGAAAGACTGGAATAGCACAAGAAAGAGTAAGAGAATTCTAATACATCTAATCCACCCTGGAAGAACAAGCAGTATATAAATTATATACTTATATGTATAAGTAAATATACAGATATACATCTTTCTGCATCAGCAGCAGAGCTATGTGGATGAGTAGGTCTGGGCTAACAGGGTTTGGGGGTACTGGCAGCAATATGGGTGCTCAGGACTAAGCCAAAGCAGGTGCTGCAGGTGAGAAGAAACTGCAAAGCTGCACAGAGGAAACCTGCCTGCACTCTGCTTGCCACAGACAGTTGCTATTAATCTTTTGCTTCCCCTAGCACTGATATTAACATAAATTATGAAGGAAAAAGCGAAGTTCCTCAAATGGAGCAGGAAAGGCTCTGTAGCTTCATATTTATGAACTTAGATAAAAGAGAACTTGATAGGGATCTGGAAAAGTGACATCTCAATTTTATCCTGCCCGTCATGATGATGAGTGCAAGCGTTGGCTGATTACTTGCTACTGACCCCTCCCTTTCCCTTGTCCTCTGTAAAGTTCCGTTTCTCAGGGGCTCCTTTTCACTGAACAGTTCAGGCTGTTCTTTGTCCTTACAGCCTTGTGATCTCTACTAGCACCAAGCCAGAAATTGCCTCATTTGCTAATAGGCATTGTAGTTAATAACAGCAAGTCCATCCACTGAGGATATTTCTGGCCTGCTTTGCAAGATGGGAATGCTGTTTCAATGACACAATGCTGGCATACCTGGGGGGATGCTTGTGTACCTGCATGTTGCACACAGTCTATGCACCCCTGAGAACCTGGGATGTCCCACGACGCTCACCAAGCCATAATTATAATGGTGGAGAGAGCATGACAATTCCATAGACGGCTGAAAACCTCCTGGGTAGAAAGCCTTGCTGAATTTCCATGCACAGGATTTCTCTGTGTGTGTGACTGTTTGGGGATTTGACTATGAAGAATCTAAACCAATTTTCTCAATCAGTCTTTTGATGTTGTCATTTTAATTATTAATTACATAAGAATAGGTTTACAAGAAAAGATAGATCAAGCTATCTCCCAAACAGCATTCAAACCAGTCTCCAAAATAAAGATTTTCCACAGAATAAACTCTGGACCTAAAAAGAAAATGGCTCACATATTTTGTCTGTTTCCAGTGTCTTCCAGATGCTTAGTGTGGCACTCCTGTTCTGTTACTTTGCCACAAATGGAGAGTAACCATGGAAGGCAATGAAGCCAATCCAGTGGAAGTCCACGGCCATGAACAGGCAGAAGTAAGGAGAGAGCAGGGGCCCCTGGTGTTCTAGTGGACCTGCAGGCAACAGATTCAGATTTAATTAAACTTTTAGTAGCTGGATTGAGCAGTTAATAGAGGATGTTATTTCAGCCTTAGTAGAAGTACAGGCTGCATTGCTAACTGAAAAAAAGATCTTGAATAAGCAAACAAGAAGGGTAGTACACTGTATCAGTAGAGGCTGTTGTCTGTGTGAGAACAATTGGCTGTAGTAATGGACATGGCATGGCTCCCAATGCCACTGCAGATTTCTGTGCACTGCTGCATATCTCAAGGTTCATGCCCATCCTGGTCCTACCACAAGTGAGACAAAGATGCATGGGTAAATTTTTTTTTTCTTTTAACTTGTGTTGTAACTTTTAGCCCCAACAAATTTTTATTTTCTAAACACTCTAAGTACAAAGTCTTTGTTACTGTTTCCTCCTTTTTGTTTAATTCAGTCAAGGATATTGGAGAATCGCAATTAAGAATGTCAACACACTTCTTTCCTTCCACACTCCAGTATTTAAATAAAAAAAACTCAAAGAAACTCATCATCATCAAGACCCTCACAAAATGGAATGTAAGTTACCCTGCCTGTATCCCTCTTCCCCTACTTCTTCCCTGACACACACTGCTGAGAACAAGAGCCTCAGGTTCCTTTTGGTAACGATCTGACACAAAAGAAGAAGGAGGTAAGTTTGAATAAAAACTGTGAGAGGAAAGGAGATATGAAATTAAAAATACAGTGTCATATGAAGGCATCCTTTATAAAGGATAAAGAAACAAAAAGCAAATCACTTTATTATACCTTGCATTTCCCCTCAAAGTATGTAGAGGGACACAGGAGAGCAGCAGTCAGTCTGTTGTAATACATGCATAGTTAAGCAGTTGCCTCTGTTTTGCCTCCTCCTTTAACAGACTGAGGGTCTTGAGACAGACTGCAAGCCTTCCCAGGGAGAGATAATAAAGAGAACATTGATACAAGAACATGTTAAGAAAAATGAGTTTCAGGAGAGTGATTTATGTAAAGGATCTTGTAATCACCCCAGTCCCAATGCTGCCTGACAATTGTGGTTTTTATGAAGGAAGTTAAACATGAGAATGACTGCTGCATGGCCCTCTCCTTCAGAAGACTGGGTTAATTAAACAAAGCAAAGCAAAATAACAAACAGCTGGAAGGAGGAGATGAGGTAGTAGCTAATGCTATCAACTGCTACATTTCAGAGGCACATGCCGTCTGGGAGCCACAAAGCTGCAGCACATTGTGCAACATGGCACTTAGTCATCCAAAGTTTCTGCTCCTGCATCAGATGGCCTTACTGCTTTGCATGTTGAGTAGTCCATTCTCAGATCCAGCATTGTTGTTTTGAGCAGAGCTACAGGTGAGGTGGAAAGTTTCCCATTCTCAAATGTGTGAGTATTGCTTGATCCCAGAGGTTCACAATTACCTCACAGCTTATGGAATTTCATATGGAGCACATTAGTGCAGGAGCCTCTGGATTTGTCTGTTGGTCTGGAGGACCAGCCTCCAGATGAATTTGAATTTCAGTTTGTTAAGGTGGTACAATTTAATTTTTTTCTTTCTTCTTGACCATATTCTCCATTTCCTTCCATTATCAATAATTCTTCATCTTACCTTTCATTGGAGTACTCCTCGGATTAATGTAAAGGTCCTAACTTAATTAGTTGCCAAAGCAGAATTAGGATGCCCAAGCCCCATTGTAACACTCCCCATCCACCTCTTGTACTTCCATCACACTGTTCCTTTCCTCTTTTTGTTTTGCTCCCTGAAGGTTTTTCTTCCTATGAATCTCCCATTGGTCAAAAATGTCACATAGCTAGAAAGGGGATTTTTGTTTCATCTGGGGTCAAACAGTAAATGTAAGTGCCATTCCCTTGATCTTTTTGAGAAGCAGAGGTTGCCACAGTCTTTCTGAGCCATTGGAAGCAAGAGAAAGGCTGAGGAAGGTGAACAAAATGCTGGCATCTCCTAATTTCATCCTGACACTTGGAGCTCTCAGTACCAGCTGTAACAAAGTGACTGGTTCTAGTTCCTTGCAGACAAAAGCAGCCATGCTGTAGATGTCTAGTGACAAAAATCCACAGCACTTTTATTCTGTGTGCGCTGCAGGCAGCAAAACCCTTTCCAACAAACTTGGAGCCTCTAGCAAAAGAGCAAAAGAGCAAAAGAACAGAAGCCAGAACTAGAAAATGTCACAGAAAGAGAGCAAAGGAAAGCAAGACTATTACACAAGTCTTAATTACTGTAGGAATAAAGTGTGATAACTCAAACTCAATGACCCTGGAAAGCAAGCCAAGCTGTCCGTGGGAGAGAGTGAGGATTAGAAAACACAGATAGGCTGAGGAACAGCGATAAAGAATGCAACAAATGCTTTGGGTTTAGAATCTCCCAGAAAACAAATGGAAGAAAGGCACAGACTTACATATGCACATCAAACTCCTCCCTCCCCAATCATAACACCTCAGCAGCCCACAATTAAGGAACCTGTCTATTCCTAGGCCTTCACAGAATTTTTTTAGAGCACTTAGCACATGAAAAGATCAACCTGTTGAGTTGGACTTAGATGGCCTGCATGTTTCATATCTACATAGAGACTATGAAATTTTGGGTACTCTATAAAAGAGAAAAAACCCCAACCCCACAGGGATTCAAAACACCATAACTCCTTCTCTGCTTGCTAACATCTCATTGGCACCTCCTGGCTTCAGCTGTGGTTTAGCTTCTAAAAGTTGAGTCAGTCTAGTTGCAGACATACCTTCAGAGGTTTTTGAGTTCAGCTCTGGATTATGGAGAAGAAGGTGATAGGAAAGGTCACAAATAATTGTCTTTCCCAATTTAGGGATCATGACAGAAAATTTCAGGCTATGACACTGAACTGTTGAGTGAAGAACATCAAAGAATATCCTTCCAACCTCTAATATCTTATCCGTTCCAGCTAGCCACTGTTAGATTTCCAGAATCAGTGTAATATGGGGCTGTACACAGATGTGAAAGTTCAATTCACCCTTAGTCTCTTTGCTATTTAATATTCCTAAGGAAAATCAGGCATGCATTTCCTTTCTGCACATGGCCCTCAGCAGTGCCCAGCCCCACAGGTCATCCCCACAGCATCTTTTTGACACAACCAGGCAACACCACCTACTCCAAGCATGCTCTCAAGGTGCCCATGACCATTCCAATGGATTCTACTTCTCTTCCTCTATGATCCCAGTTCTATGGTCTGCTAGAGGCTTTGGTTTGCACTTCACAGGGGCTCTTACATAGCAGTGCAATTAAATTTCCATGAGTTTCCAATAGTTGTGTGAACTTTATCAGGGCGATTCTTGGCATTCCTGCCTTGCACTGAAGCAGTAGCTGAAGCAGTTAAGAAATTCTCTCCCTCTATACCTCGCCTTAACAAGGTTTTTTGAAAGCTTTTCCCCTTAGAAAAAAAAAGAGTTTGTGAATTAAGGACTTCAGAGCATATGTAATTGGAAACAGTTCCATCAAATAATGGCTGTAGACTGGAATTCCCCTGTTGCCCTGAGGGACATAGTACTTTTTTTTCCAACCCAGAAGAATATGAATTTCCATTTACAGAATCCTTTTTCTTTCTGAGCACTCAGACTGACCATTATTTGCCACTGAGACACAGCTGCCTGTAGGACAGAAAGCAGCAGTTCTCTGTAATCAGAATTGCCATTTATTCCACAAAATCTGTTGTACAGGTGTTGGGCTGGCAAACTGAGACCAGGCTGTTACTGGTGCCCCGGTGATTTTTGTTAACCAAATGGAGTTTGACAGAAGACTCCAAGTTTAGACACACAAGCATGAAACAGCCATAACAACAACAAAAATCCATTTAGTCTTACCAGGAGTTTGAGTGGCTTCAGCATTCCATCTTGCTGGGGCCACTGAGCCTTACAGCACCATGCCACGGCTCAGGTGCAGTGGTGCCTCAGAAGGAGGGGTACCACTTACTGCAGCATCCCCTTCGGTTTTTGTTGGAAGTCTTTAATCCAGCTGCATGCCCAGAGTGGCTCATGTATAACAGGCAAGGAAGCTTCTTCACCTGTGGGCCCACTGCGTGTTGCTAAACAGACCTTTCCAACTTGGTAAAGGAGGTCTAACAACTGCAGTGAGAATTTGTCGCAGTCTGTCTGCTTTGGAGTCACCCTGAATATGACCTTGCTGTGAATTTTGTCATTCTAGACACAGGGATCTTACTCCAGTCCTTTTCAAAGGAGAGAAGCATGCCTTTGAATGTGGCAAGGATACGACACAAGTAATGCCCAGTCTTATTCCTAAAACATTTCTAAGTGCCAGTCTTGAACTAGCTGAGCCTCAATCTGTGCCTGTTTCCACATTTTTTCTTGTATAAAGGCTCCTCATGCTGCAGTTTCCACTGGTGAAAGGAAACAAAGCTATCAAACACAAATGAAATGGTAATTTCCCTTTTTCTAATCCAGTCAGCTGCAACAACATAGTCAGAAGTGCAGAAAGGCTAGTGCAAAGTGATGAAGAATCACACAGAAGCTTAGGGAGGTCTAAAAGCAGTAGAATGGCATACTCTTGTGGGAGCTCACAAAATCCAGCCTGTACACTTGCTTTAGGACAGCGAAATAATTGTAAGGAAACCAGACATCTTTCCAGGAGCATTGGTTTCTGAGGACATGCTGCAGTCATGTGTGGTGTCTTTAGCTTATCTGCCATCTACAGTTGAGCAGGGCAGCTCTTAGTTCCTATCCAAAGTGGCTTACTGATCTGAGCATGTATTTGCAAAGAGAGTTCTATTCAAAGGCAAAGAAACTGTCTTCTCGGGGGCTCACGGTGGAGCAGCACATCTCAGATTTGGAATCTGAACAGCAGTGTTCCCATCTGCTCCAAATGACTTTAAAAGGCTCAGTTTTCCAAAGTCACCAGGACATTTCAGGTGCTCAGTTTTCATTAACACTCATGCAAAAAGAGCAGTTAGCTCTTCCTAGAATGACTTAAATCCTTAAATAATCTTCCAGTATATTTTGCAAGAGAAAGTGTTTAGATATCCCTGACTCAAAGCTCCTCCTCACACAGCTCTGCAGCATACTGACTGCCAGATCCCACCTGATGGGATCCCACCGGATGAGATGGGTAGGCATCAGTGGCACCCCCTCTGTTTTTCTCTCCCCACTACCTGCCTCATAAAGCACTTAAGGGATTAATGGGAGTATTTTAAAAGTTGCCTATTGTTCTTATTTCAAACAGCTGCTCTACCTTAATTTTATGAAATATGTTAGTAGTCCCACAGAGGACGAGGTAGCTTCGCTGCTTTTTTTGCCCAGCTATGCTCCTCACACAGGTTGGAGTCTCAAGACACTTAAGTTTAGCATCCAGACATTAACTTTGATCTCTTTCACATCTTCTCCAGCAATCAGGTTTCTAACATCTCCCCCTCCCCAATACGAATGCAGTCACATTTGTATCCATAGTCACCACTACTGCATGAGGAAGACCATGATATGCCCCAGATCAGTGAATAGCTGTGCAATGTCTTTCCCACAGCGACAGTATGGGAGCAGACATCAGAATGCCTGCAGATGGGATGGGTGGGGAAGAGGAGGTGAGTGTCTTCACAGGCAGTTCTGAACTGTACTAACACCCTTTTACAGGGAAGTAGACTTCATTTCTCAGGAAGTTCAGCCACCCTAAGCCAAGCTGGATCATGCTGCTAAATGAGGGAGAAAACAGTGCACTCAGTCCATGATGATGGGATTGTGCTACCAGAATAGCAGCATCTAGTGGCTAGTCTCCAAGATGATGAGTTAGAATTCAGAATCCCTTTCCACTGAGGACAAGAATAAGTTCTTGTAATGTCCCTCTGGCAACATTTGAGAATATTTATGAACACTAAAACTAGCTAAGAAACCACCCACACATTTTCAATGTATGATAAGGTCTCATGAGAACCTGTATCTTTCAATAAAATGTGATGCTTAAGAATCAGCAAACTGTTTTTTGTTCCTGGGTTGTTCATTGGAAGGTCATTAAAAAAAAGTTAACCAACACTTAGAAGTCTTTTAGTATTCCTTTTGAGCCAAACAAGCACTTCTTGCCAGGAGGTTGTTTGGATTCTAGCAATTTTTGACTAGTTGATGTTTAATGAATTGTCATTTAGACAAAAGCCTGAATGCTTTGACTTCTTTTGCTTCACCCAGAAGTGATATGGGTCATGGCATCTTTGGAGCAAGCTGTCAGAAAGCAACTCAACAATTTTTGCCTCTAATTGGACCCATTAACAGAGCAAGGAAACTTCCTACTCATTATTCCAAGAATAGCAACAATGCCTTTTGAAAGAGGATTAGCAGAGTATTCAAGTGTGGCAGTACTCCTCAACTCTGAAAGCTCCTCCATTGATGCCAAGCAGCAAGATTAGTCTGCAGGAGGAGGGAGCCTGCACAGCACTGATGTGGTGGTGTTCAGCATTGATGACATAAGTTGCAACAGGGTGAAAACTCATAGCTATTCCATGTGAGCAAGCACAGTTACAGCAATTCCTACTGGCAGGCTCGGCAGAAGAATTCCCGTCTGCAAAAGCTAGCAAATTCCTTGAACCTAAAACCGAAGACAAGGCAAAATGCTAAAACAACATGGAAGGAGGGAAAAAGGCTGCTTTCCATTCTGTGTGCATGGTACAGCCTGTCGCTTTTGTGTTCCTTCCTCATACTGTAAGTTCCACAAAAAGGAATATGTATTGGGATCAAGCACAGAAGAGGATAAACCTCATTATTTGAGGGCTTTATTTTGTTTATGTGAGTTGTTTTATAAGGAGAAAATGTCTCAAATGCTTATGTGGAGGTTTGCTGGTGTTTGTTCCTGTTGGCTGGCTGAGGTTTCCATTTTGCTGGCTCTCCATTTTATTTTTCCCTTTGCTTGCCGTAGCTATTAGTGAGGATCAGTTAGTAAAAGAGATTTAGTATTGCTTGTTAGGGCATGCTGCAGCTTTTCAGTTTGATCACTTTATTATATCAACCCAAATTATATTAACCCAAATCTTGCTTATGCTGCACTTCCTGCCTCTTGATATACTTTCTGCCTGAATGGAAGCAGGCAAGGTGTGAGGACTCAAAACATGTTAATATGTGCCTTGGGAAAGGTAACATTTTTAATGATCCCATGAAATAGACCCAAGTTCTAGACAAACCCTTTATCTCTAGTTTTCTTTGAGCATATGTGCCATCTGCTTTTTGCACTATAGTGGAATAGATGGAGAATGTTTGGTTTAAGTAAGCCTGAAAACTGGAGGAAATAATCCTTTATGACACCTACACATTCTCATGGAGATCCTCTTTTATCTCAATCAGGAAAAGGTTCTTTCTCCATAAGAAGATATCAGGGGCTCCACTTCTCTACTCTCAACCTACAAGCAGATGTTTGGCCTCGTGCTGCTCTGCCCATTTGTGTGCTGCTGCAAGACTTCCATGAGCTTTAGTGGTGATTCCAACAGAAAGGTATTGCTTTCTTGGTGTGCTGGAGGTTCTCACTGCGTTATTGAGGTTCTGTGTTTTCATCTAGAAAGGAGGAGACTGGTTCAAATACCTGTGGAGCTGGCCTGTTAGTAACAACTGTGCAGCACAGGTCAGCTTCGTTCCTGTGGTTTATTAGTGATGTGAACCACTTCATTCCAGTTCATTTTGTGTCGCCTTTGCTACTTGCAATGAATGGCTTGCTTTGCTCAGCCTGTAGGGTTTACACTGCTCAGGTTCAAGGCCTTTTAATGGTTATATGAGCTCATTTGCTATCCCAGTGACAGGTTACATAGCATCTGCAGCCCTGTAAGAGCAAGGATAATGCTTAATCCACACAGACACAGCATAATGCTTTTGAGACAGACACACTCTGCTTGGACCACAGTTTAGGTTATGTAGTAGAGCACCAGGATTCAAATGCCATTCTTCTCACAGAGAGGTGCCCAGTTCTGTTCCCTGTGCTGACTGCTCAGTAAAGGAACTTACTTTAGGGAGACCTTTAGGGGAGCTACTGGGCAGAAGTGAGTTGCATTCTGTTCTATAGGAAGTTTCTCCCTTATTTAAAGAGTCTTTTTGGTCTGCAAAGTATCACAAATCAGGAGTATGGGAGGGCTAGATTTGACAGCTACAGGCTTTAGCAGTTAAGTGTAGGTTGTTTCTGTCTTTTAATCAGCACACAACTTCTTCACCCCCCTGACTTGTTGAATTCTTTGTGCTGGTTTCTTTCTCTCCTGTGAAATTAATTCTTTTGGCTCCTGTTCAATATGGTGTTAAGTGCCTACTTAATCCTTTGCAGTAGTTTAAGTTGCTGAATAGAGAGGAAGTTTGGGCTATTGCTTAGAAACCAGGACTGAGGTGTTAGAATGGTAGGAGCTTCACGCTACAGACAGGTTGCCGTGTGACAGTGGGCAAATTGCATTGCCTCGTTTCCCTTCAGCATCCCCCTGTGTGAGCAGATGAATGTTACTCATTCCCCTTGCAGGGGGTAGCACGAGGTGTCTGCCAGTGGGGTTTGTGGAGGGCTTTGAGAATGCTGCCTTTGAAAGATGAACATTGTCGCTGCAGTGGGCGCTGGATGGCTGTACATGTTTGACAGCACTCTGTGGAGCAGAGAGATGAGTGGGACTGTGCTTTGTAACAAAGGGGAGACAGTTTCTGAGACAGCTTTTGAAGCTCGATTCTATATATAGTTTTAATATATTTTAATTTAGACACAATTCAAGGTGCCACAACTTCAGAAGTTAAAGTAGGGGCTGAATCAGGCAGACATACTGGAACATTCCTGGTGCTGTCCCAAAGCCAGCACTGAGATTGGAACTTGAGAGCCTCAGATGGAGAGAATCATATACTATGCTTAACAACTCCATTTTCTCTTTGAGTCAGTTTAGGTGGAGCAGTTTGACTTACAAACACTGTTTGGTGAGAGAGCTCACAGGAGGGCAGTTTTAAATTGCTTACACATAATTCCTATTTTTCCAGCTGCTCAAAGCAACAAATATGGGTGACAAAACAACTTCCTCTCCCAACAGGTGGAAGATGGAGCCTGAAAAGAGGCAAGAGAAAGTATGAGAAAGGCCAAGAAAAAAGAACAGAGAGAGGATTTTGCTAGTGTCTGACAAAGATTGTTATTATTTTTGGTATTTTTTTATGTTTTGATGATTAGATTTATAGAGGTGTATGACACTCCAAATGCAGTGGCACAATTTGCCAGTGAGAATACTAAGAAAAAAATGTGGAGGCTGAAATTCAGATCCAGCTTAGCATTTTTTGCAGGTAAGTTCTTTGGATTTAGAGCTCATTTGGGAAGGGAGAGAGCCGTAGGTTCAAGTTCCCACAGATTCAGAGCAAAGGTTTTCCTCTCCAGTCACTCAGAATTAGGCAGAAGAGGAACAAAGCTCACTCAGTCTTCCACAGGCCATATCAACAATTGGAAAAGCCTGTTATGCAGGTCATTTATACAACAGTCAGAGGTCTCCTTTTGGCCTTCTGGCACACTCGTAAGAGGATGATGTAAGACAAGATATGAGATAACTAAACATAGAGATCATTCCTGCTGCTCTTTCCCTTTCAAATGGAATTTAGCCCTGCTGAGAAGTTCAGAGTTGACATCACTGAGGTCTGAGATTTACTGTTTACCTCAGAAAACAAGTACAGCATGGGCTGTGGTGGCTCAGGCTTCCATGGAGTGCCTCAGCAAATCATCATCACCCCTCACCCAAAGGGACGCGCCACAGGAGCATGGGGCTGTGTTCCTGCATCCACCATCACTTCCCTCTTTCAAAGTGTCTTCAGCCCAAGGATCAAAGGTCTTTCCAGACACTCCTAAATAATGTTCCTGCCATCCACAAGAGGTTCACTGATCTCAGTGATGAAATGGGGCAACTACTTCTTTTTTTTTTCCTGAAAGTGAAGTACTTGCCACCTGCTACTGCCAACTGTGCCTGCTCTCAGCATTGACTTAGTGGGACACAGTAAGTCAGGTAGGACTTTGTAATACTGGCACACAGACTGAAGAGAGATTAAGTGGCACAGTTGACACCTCTCTTGCTGTTTCAGTCTTCTTGTGGCTCATGCTGGATGAGACTGGCTCAGTTGGTTGGAGCACAGTGTTAATAACACCAGGGTTATTGGCTCAATCCCCGTATCGGCCGTTCACTTAAGAGTTGGACTTGACAATCCTTGTGGGTCCTTTCCAACTCAGAGTATTCTATGATATGGAAATAAATATTATGTATTGTGAATTATATGTGAGCCATGGATTTTTCAGAACTGTATGCCTTGCACACATAGTCTCTCTCTAAACCCATCCTCAAAAATGAAATCATTAGGGGCTCTTAAGATCAGGCTGTCGATTCTGCCACCCACAGTAAAATATTCCCATTTGAAAGCGTTTGGTTACAAATGTAAAAGGATTGAAGACAGGGAGGACAACACAGGCATTGCAATGAGAGGCTGCTGTGTGGGAAACCATATTGTTTACTGATTCTCCCACTTGCAATGGCAATAAACGACATTTCTCGTGCTACAGACAGAAGAATAAGATCTGTTCATAAGTAAGAAGAGCCTTCATTTGGATGCAGATAGTTAGCATTTGAGTCAGGACAACCCTTAAGAGCTGAATTGGCTAGGATTCACTGCATGAGACTTGAAATCAGATTATATACAAACTCAGTGGAAATACTGTTTTAGTGGGAGCTGGAGGAGATCCCAGAGGAATAACAATCAGATTCCCTTTCAACCCTTGCTCTTGGACAGCTGCTTCTTTTGTATGTGCTGGGAAAGATTAAAAAGTTTGGAAACAGTATTCACATGGTGCCTTATCACAGTTCTGGGGCATTCTCTGTCCTTCTCACTGCACAGAGGTGCTAGCAGCTTAGTAAGACCAAGGTTTGGCATTCAGGAGTGTGATGTTAAAGCATTGTGTATAGCCAGCCAGGGTACATTCTGTTTCAGTCAAACCTGTTCTGCCTTGGGAAAACTTAAAGGACAAAGGATGATTAGATGTAGAATCGATGCCTACACAAGCAAGTAGGTGGTCAAAGACACTGCAAGCTTTATTTACCCTTCTCTGGCTGGCATATTGACAGCAGTTATTACATGTTTCCTCTGAAAAGAGTAAGAATTCCATAGTGGCCTCCAAACTCCTCCCTTACATTCTGTACCTTGGACTCTACATGGAGGTCTCACTGTGTGTCATGGGAAACTTTTCAATCCTCTGGAATCCTTCCAGTTTTTTTGCTAATGGGGAATCTCTCGGTACATGTATGTTCTCCTAACATTTTATTTATGGGGTAACCTTTATGGTTAACCTTTTCTAGACTCTCTGATCATGTGAAAAGCCAACTGCTCCGGGCAGCACCTTAACAATGGTACCTGAAACATGCAATGGAGTCATGGCCAACAGTTAAACCCCATGGCTGAAGCAGCAAACCCCCTTATTTTTTTTCTCTACTGATGCCTTTTATACAATTCAGCACTGTTTTGCAAAGACTTGAGGTGTCCTATGGCATTAATCACTATGAGATCTCAATAAATGCTAAAAAAGCATGGTCCATTCAAGTGCAGCCTAACCACAAGACTCCAATCTGTAATACAACCTGTTCTACAAGATGGGAAAATCTGTCTCCATCCAACTGAGAGTGGGTCACTGTTTGGAAGTGAGAATGGGAATAGAATCCAAGTCCTGCTATCATAAGGCCTAATGAGACAGACTCTTTTACTTAAGTTATTTCAAGAGCATAACTTTGGCAAGGAAAAATATTGCTATTCTAAGACCTTGCAGGTTCCAAAATAACATCCTGCTGGAACATCTCACCGAACTGTTCCACTGATCCTTGTCTGTCTTGGGTCAAAAGTAGCAATATGATCTTCACTGCTTTAGTACTGTGTTAGTGTAGAGACACAAAAATAAAATTGTTATGACAGTGGTTGTTCCTAGAAATAAAGGAATTAAAGTACCTAGCTACAAGGACATAGAAATAGGTTCTGAAATATCTTATGTATTCCAGTTATTCCGGTGAATTACTTTGAAAAAAAAAGGGATGGCATTCTTCAACAAGCCTAAAAGGGTGGGAGAATTTGATTGTTCTGCACGAAGGTACAAAGCCCGATGACCCCAAATTGGGCAGGAGTGTTGATCTGCTGGACGGCAGGAAGGCTCTGCAGAGGGATCTGGACAGGCTGGATCAATGGGCCAAGACTAATGGTATGAGGTTCAACAGGGTAAAGTGCTGGGTCCTCTCCTTGGGTAACAGCAATCCCCTGCAGTGCTACAAGCCAGGGGGAGAGTGGCTGGAAAGCTGCCCATCGGAAAAAGTCCTGGGGGTGCTGGCCAACAGCAGCTGAACTTGAGCCAGTGTGTTCCCAGGCGGCCAAGAAGTTTATTTTTTATTAAAAACTTATTTTGATGAGATTGTTTTTCATGCAAGAAGCTTCACTGTCTCTTCATGACACCTTTTGTACAGCTCTGGGATCTCTTCATACACTACACACTTTTTATACCACACAGCTGCTGCCAAAAGTGGAATTTCCCCCACCACACAACTTCCAAGGCTAAACTAGAGTCTAGACAGAATGTGTT
The DNA here is from genome assembly GCA_014706295.1 of Lycocorax pyrrhopterus obiensis. NCBI lineage: Eukaryota > Metazoa > Chordata > Aves > Passeriformes > Paradisaeidae > Lycocorax > Lycocorax pyrrhopterus. The sequence continues at coordinate 73,933,356 of JACSVZ010000015.1, read as the reverse complement.
CACCACAAGAATCAAGATTTCAACAGCTCCAAGTGCTAAAGTAACCACAGATGCAGATACAGCCACTGCTGTTGCCTCTTCCCAAGATGGGAAGTATTGTCACATCCCAGCATGCAGGGTCTGGAACCATCGCTGATGTAGCTTCACAGTTGAAGTGTGAAAGCACAAATAGCACTGCCAGCTTATTCTGAGCCACATGGTGTCATCTTATGCTACAGCCCTGCTGACACCAGGCTACTGAAGCAAACTTGTTAAATCTCAGTTGCTAGAGAAGACTGCCCAGCTGTAAGTACCACGAAGTTCAAAAAGTCTGCATCAGCCATCTTGTTTCAGGAGCAGAAACATAATCAATCCCACAGCTCCTCACTCTGAATTCTAGTAATTGTTTATGAAACTCTCCTGAAATATCTCTGCAGAAATCAGGCTCTTGCAACAGAGGAAAATATCTTATGTTTATGCTTCCAGAACCACATTTTATATGTATTTTTTTTCTCCACATACAAAGGGCTCCAGCACACGGTGGAAAGTTCCAAGCTTCATTAAATAGAGAACAGTAGTGGTTTTGTAAGTGGAATGCTTTAGCAAGTAAAGAGTCCCCACAAGACACAAGTTAGCTGGAATAAGGCACTACAGAGATATCCAGTAGTACAGACAGATATAAGTAGCTCATTGAAGTCCAGGTGAGCTGCATATGGTCGCAGGTGCAGGCTGTATAGGTTCCTATAATCATCACTGACTGAAGAACTGCTCCTTTGGCCAGGTATATATCTGAGTGTTAGCTGACATTGGTATCTTGTTCTGAGATAGGGCATGGATGAACAATTACTGTATGCAAGGCTAAGAAGAGATGCCTTCTCCATTTTTGTGGTGGTTTTTTCCCAGTGCTGCCACACCAGAGAGCATATAAAATAACCCAACTCCTGCGACTAAGACTAACCTAAACTGTCATGGTCTTGATAAATTGACTTGACAGAACATTGTATGTCCTACTGGTTATAAATCTCAGGAATTATTGAACAGTTAAGATGGGCAAAGGGAACAACTTTCATATGTTTTCAAAATATTAGAACACCTCATTAATTCCACCTGTTCTTCTGCAACTTTAGCAAGGCCAGGATTTTTTGAAGCCCCAAGAAACTGTGAAATCTCCTCTTCACTGAAAACCAAGTATCTGTGATGGTCATGTGCTGAGCATTCAAGTTGCATCCTCTCCCCATTTGCATTGGTGCCAAGTGGTACTTTCTTTCCAGGGCAATTACATATGCAAATACAGCTGCTCTTGGTGTCAGCCAGCTGCTGTGTCCACAAGGAGCCTCAAACACTGCCTGCTTTCCATATGTCAGGGCCCTGGTGGAAGCATGTGGGTGTGTTTGGAAGGGAAATGGGCAAATTAAATTTCCCCTGAAGCAGTGGTGACTATTGCTAACTGTCCCTTGAGGCATTACAGTCAGCTCTGCAACTGGGCCTGCACTTTTCCTCTGCTCTTCTCTTTCCCACAGCAGAAGCAACTCAGCTCTCCAGCATCAGGGAACAGCACGATTTAGCCTTAGGTATGCCAGCAAGCAGCCTGTGTCCAGTTCTGCATTCCTAATTCTCCTTGTGGTCCTTCTGCTTTACGAAATCACTCCTTTTTCAGGTATGGGTGTCACTGATGCAGCAGCCCCAGATACCTGTAGGTGTGGTGGCAACTGGGATTCCAGAGCCAAGGCTCCAAACCAGAGCTCTAAAGCCTTCTGCAAGCCAAGCCCTGAACTTTCTCACTGCATTCAATTGCATTCCTTGTGTGTCAAGCCCCAACAGCAGAGCTGGGGCAGATCAGCCCTTGGCAGCAGGACTTACTGCACAGAACAATCCTGAAATTCTTGGTGAGTGTGCAGAATAACATCACCACTGACATTTAGTGCACCAGCCCAACGTGGTAGGAATGAGCTTTTCAGCTTGTCTTTAGTTGCTGGTGCAATTCACTGTCACGCTGTGCTGGTATCCAGTGTGGAACACAGAGCTGCCTGCGGGGTACCAGCAGCACATCTGGCCATGCAGTGCCAGCCAGGGACAGGTCTGCAGCGGGCAGTGTTGCCAAGGGGCACAGAGAGCTCAGAAGTGAGCTGTGGATGCAGCTAATTTACATGTTTATGAGATTCTGCATTACTGAACAGCGCTCCTTCATTTAGATTTCTGTCATTCTCCAGTGCTAGGGACACTTTGATTTTAGCCTCTGGAAAATTCCAGGGCTTTCTTCCTGTACTAAGGGGTTAAGCGTGAGTGAGAAGCCAGTAAAAAGTGTAAGCTTGATTAAAAACAGATCAAATACTCAGTTATAATAAAAATCCTTTTACTGAGTCCAATTCTGACACTTATTCAAAAAGTAAAAATAATTTATTCTTACTGAGGAAGAGACCTAAATTCCCTTTATGTCTCACAGTCCCAGTAATTATGAAAGGGGTTGCCAATTCCACTAACACAAGCCTTTGCTTTTTTTTAGTGTTCATACGTATTGGCCCAAAATAGGAGAGAAGAAAAAAGGTGTTTGCTCTGCTAGCAAAGCACTCAGGCAGAGTGCTGGTTCTGGATCTCTTTAGAAGGACCACATACTCATTGGTATGAGGCTGAAAAACTGTAATTATTATATGAAGAACTGGAGGGGATTTGGAGAATGCTTATCAGTGTAATTAAAAGTGAGCTTTTGCCAGTTATTTCTGTTTTATGTGGTTATAAATCTGTTATTTGAACAAAGAAGAAAGGGCCTTTGCATAGTACAAAATAGAAGAGGTATGAAAAGGTGTTTCAAACTACAGAAGATCACTATCAGCATGCATTTGCTGACATGTAATTATTCCATTACATATATAACCTTTAAAAAAATGATGATATTGAAGATAGTTGGAAGTGAGGGATACTGTCTTGGAAAAGGTCACATGTTATCTTGGAAAATAGCTTTCAATTAAGAAATTAATTGACACAGTTTCTGTTTGTGGTAATTATTTAACTGAAATTTTTTCAGGAACTGACACAGACTCCCCCTCACACATGCTTTTGATTTATAGCAGCTTCCTAGTTGTGATATCTGAAGTATAGTTTTGGCTACAACTTATGAAACCTCTGCTCACTGCAGTGAGTGCTGCATGTGTCACCAGAGGATCCCTTCCACATGATCAGATGTGCACACACACTTAGAGTATCAGACTGCTCTTTATTATAGAGTAGCTGCTTTTCCTGAGTTCCACTACTCAGCCTGTTAGCAAGCCAAAGCGAATGATGCTGTGGCTTGTCTAGCACAAAAAATCATCAACAGAGGATCTGAACATGGCTGAAGGTGCACACTGAACTGCATAGTCCAATGTACAGTGTTTCCTCCTCCCATGGCCACTTTGGCCTCTTCCTTTTTGTGCTTACAGGCACCAATCCAATTAGCAGAAAGCCATGCTCTATGTGGCTGATGCTTCTCTGGAAGAGAGAAATCCAATTTAAATGGAGTGAATGGGCTCCTGATTGACATGTGATTCAACAATATTTCAGGAGATGCAGGCCCCCAATCCCTCTACCAGCTAATGATAAATTCTCTTCTTCCCAGGATGTTTTTTCCTGAAAATTGATTATCAAGTACTATCATCTCCCTCATCCCTATTCCTACTGTGCCTTAGGAAAGAAATTAATAGCAAGAAGAGAAACTTCTGCGTGAATCATTTCCACTGGGCACATAGGGGAGCGTGAGAAGCATCCCCCATAAACGCAAAGTGTAATTCATCAACAAGCAATTCTTTAAGAGACACCAACATACCAACATCAGAGATACAAGTGCCCCTCTACTGAGAGTTTTTAGCAATGCTAGCTTTTCCCAGGCCGTCCTCGTGTCCCAAATTGGAATGTTTTGTTCCATCCAATTTAAGTACTATTTCCAAATCCCTTCAAGCTGCTATCTTTTATAAAGGCACTGCATGTGCATGCAATACATTATGTTTGACTACTTTAAGAATCTGACTTTATACAGTAGCTATTTGATCTTAAGTTTCCTCCTATGGACAATTTCTCTCATCTAGACTGTCTCTGGTTATAACAGAATTAGTCCACAGATAATTGAGAGTGAATTTATCCTCCTTAGTTCACCTCGAGTAAGTTATTTCATCCCATCATAGCTGAAGCATCAAGAGCCACAAAACTGCACAAAGTAATGCCCCACCTAGCATGAGAAATGCTGAAAGTGGGTCCAAAACCCCAGACTTTGGTTCTGACTGTCACAAGGAGATATCAGTCAGACTGGACCCAGAAGCCAGCATGGACTCTCCCCCTGCAGTTGATTCCTGAGCACATCCCATTCCTTTTCCCACTCTTGCTCATTTCTAGCATGTAGGAACACCTGGCAGTTAGCCCAGCCATGCCTGTTAGACTTAACAAATGGATGAGATTTCCTTCAAGTGTTTCTGGGTGACAAAATGGACTTGTCAGCAGCAGTTTTCACTGAATACAGTGAATTCACAGGTGACATCTTTATGTCAAGTAGCCTGTCACCAAGAGAAAACCATGTGTTTAGGTCCATGGCAGAGGAATAGACCCTGGTGGGCCAGAACACGAGGCCACAGTTCATTTTCACCATCTCCCAGATACATTGCTGACTCTGATCCTAAGTCCAGAAATGCCACCTTACATTAAAGAGGGTCTATCACTACATGCTCAGACCCTCTTTGTACACATCCACATACATTTGTTTACTGGTCATGTTCTTCATACTGAAATTGCTGCAAAACACCACAATTTCTTTCCGAAATCCATGCGAAATCTGCCAGTCATGCCACATTTTCCCCCAAGAATTTCTTCAAGGTAAAAGTGAAGATGTACAGGAGAAATGCCTGCCACTTATATGGACTAAAGTAAGCTGCGAAACCAACTGTTCAGGAAGATATGGCATTAATCTCCCCATCCCTAGAAGCAGATGGTGACAAGTGAATGGCACATTTGACATATCTGTTGTAGTCACCCAACGAGTTAACCAAAAAAAGATCAGATCACAGCAGCATTGGCTCAGACCTTCTTCCTCCAACACAGGAAATTCCATTTCCCCAGCATGGTGCCTTGTGCTTATCCTTCCAAGCTGTGCTGTTCTGAAAACCCCACAATAGCTCAGAGACACACATTTGCGTCAGTGTCACATTGGATTGTCACTTTCCAAACAGTAGTGTATGTAATGCATATGGTATTTTATACTAGCAAGGGCAATTTGTTTTAAGATATTTTATAGGGTCTCTAAAATCGACATATTCTAGTGAGAAACTGTAAATACTCTGGCAATGGGAATCCCATCTTCATCCCATCTCCTAGCACTAAAAAAAGACATTTATAGTACTGCTATGCAAAGGATGTATGACTTAAAATGAATTTTTTTACCAAGAAAGAAGATGATGATTAAGCAGGTGCTAAGTAAGTTTTAGAGGATGAACGCTGATCTTTCGATAATCAGATTTATAGAGAAACATCATGGAAGAAGACATTTTCTCCAACACTCATGAGATGATCAAGGCAAACCAAGTTCCAGACTACAAAACATATTTGATTTTTCATTTCTGGCAGGCAAGCAGAGAGAATAGATGCTCCTGGCAAGTTCCCCCCTCTTCCTCCCTCCTAGCATGACTTTGAGTGGTGGAGAGAAGAAGGAAGAACAGCTTTGAGAATGCTAAAGAGCTGTAGGATGATAGGCACTCAGGTTGACTGAAAGAAGGGCTACCATGCATCCTGGTGAGGCTGGGCATGTTTGTGTATGTTGTATATTCATCCATCATGCTGCCACGGCATGGAGTTTCTTCAGCAGTTTGCTTTTGTTAGGCAGGAGCTATGTGCTGGAATCTAGACATCATCTAGACACAACTTCATTTTTGTCATACAATTAACTAGGTATCTAAGCTTGGGGAGGGTTACAGACAGAGGTAGACAGGCAGTGGCTAAATAAGTTAAGAAAATGCTTGATCCCTGCATCCTAGCGACACTCAGGTTGGGATTGTAGTAGTTACTGGGAATGTAAAATAAAATCATTGTGATGCCTAAAGATTTTTAGCTTTTTATATTTTTTCATATATTTGTAGCTTTGTAGATTGTTAATACATGGCTGTAGCTCCTAGTACTTTTCCTACCCTTTTCCCACCCTTTTCCCCTACATTTTGGAACAATAAGCTAACAGTCTAACACATTCCTGACGTACGGTTTAGCCTTATTCCAAGAAGAGAACCAACTACAAGGATGTTCTGTTTTCCAATCAGAATCTGGAAAGAAATAACAAAGTGGGGCAAAGAAGCCCCTTGACTGATTCCAATGGGGCAGTACCTGGGGAAACATTACCTAACCAACTACTCTCCTAATTGGACAATATATGATAGGTATACTAATCAACTAACCTTATAAAAATTGTAGAATTACTGTACCACATGCAGGTTTTGCCATATTGTGTACCTGAAGTAAAGGTTTGCTTTTATATTACCATTCTAACGTTGTTTAGGAAGGTTTGTCCTATTTCCAGGCAACAATAGTTTCAGGCTTGTTGCACTCCTACACTTCAGTATCTTGGCTAATAAGGCCCATGCCCCTTAACACAGAATTTTCTCAGTCAGTCACATTTGTGGTTCTGGTTTGTGTAACTGTTTTTCTGAGATAGCCAATATCAATTGTTCAAGAGGAAAGATTAAAAAACATCTATGGGCTTTCTAATGCTGATAAGTTTGAGTCCTATACATTGGCTTTGGGAAGGATCTGCATTAAGTACTCTAATAGGATAGTCCTTATAATGTCCAGTTCCTCTCTGAATCTTATCAAATTCTTGCCGTCAACAGAATCCCATAACAAATGAGGAGGCCATCAGATTTACAGGGACTTAATGAACTTAAATTCCAGAAATTACTTTGAATTTATTTTTAATCATGTGTGTTTCCTTACAATATGAACCCTGCCCATACTCAACTGCCTCCAAAACACCAGTCTAATGCCCTACAACTGAGATGAGCCATTAAGACAGCTAGAAAATTTTAGTGGTATTCTGCAGTGAAGAGTGAAGAAGTGGCGAGAAGCAGCTAGTTGTTAGACAGTACTCTTTTGGAAACAGTGCCTTTTTGAGATCTCACTTCAACTCTCAGTTCCAGGTTGACTGGAGTCAAAAACAGATCTATCACAGGAGGGAGATGATAGAAGGAGCAAGGTCTGTAGCTAACCTTAGCTAGGTTGTGTCACAGCTCCATTGGTAGGCAGAGGTAGCATTGAGCTACATTTTGGGGGAGTCAGAAGACTGGAACTGGCCTTTCATTAACTTAGCATTGCTAAATAGTTCCTGTTTGTGGTTCTCCAGTGCTCATCTTATGAAAGGTAACAGCCAGTAAAACTTCATCTGAGATTACTTCAGTTCTCCTTTGACTCTTTCTGCCTTTAATCTTCCCCTGCTAGGCCACGATTTTCTGTGACACCATCTGTTCTCTTGGCAGCTATCCGAAAAAAAGGCAACATAGAGACAAGTGGCAAAAGACTCCAGGAAAGCTGAGACATCCAGCACTACAAACAGTGACTTTTGGTCAAAGCCTCTGGCTTTTCTTCAAAAGGCGAAGTTTTAAAGAGAAACCAGAAAGACTGCATGAGTTGGACTAGTTATTTACTGGTAGAACATTGCTTGATTCAGCATTATCAGATTTCTAAGAACTGCTGTGTGCTTGGGCCAAGGGCAAGGCTGATGGATATGCAGGCCAGTAGGGCTCAAGGATCAGAACCCAGAGGTTAGTAAGTACTGGCAGTTGGGGAACCCAGTGATCTTCATTTATGGAGCATGCCAGCAATCCTACACAACTGACCAGAGCAGTGGGATGCAGGGGTGTTGCAGCATGGTAGAGAGAAGCACGCCCTGTGTACTCGTAGTGAGAGCAATTTTCATTCTGTCTTGTTTTGGCATTTCTTGTAGTCTAAAATCATTCATGCAGAAAAACACAGAGCTGCTCTTTATCTTTGGGAACAGGCCACACAGGATATATGTTTAATTAAAGCTGACTGCTGGAGAGCAGGGAGCACCACCGTTTTCCATATTTCTGGACCGGGAGTTTGCTTTTGTGGGGGTGCAGGAGAACAAAAAGTGTTTAGGTTTGTTTACCATAACACAGCTCTCAGCAGATGGGCATCTCTATTTCAAGACAGCTCTCATCAGTGCTAAACTACTGGACACTGATGCTTAGGGGGCAACACTGACTGAGCAGAAAGCCCTAGGCACTTGTCCAAAGGGAAGATACAGCATTAAGGGAATTTTAGGAAAGTTTGCCCTCCTTTAGCCCTGTGATGTGCAAGCTACAGAGACTTTAAATTTTTGGCCTTCAGTTCTTGTTCCCTCTACGTCTGTTTTTAAGAGAAAAGAAGCTTATCCCCTTGAGAGCCATCGATGAAAGACCAAGGCAGCATGAATCAGGGGCCCCTTTGCAGCACAGTCCAACTTTCTGAGAAGCCAGAAAGGTAGAGCTAACTCCTGAGCTGAACAGACAGCTTGTGCTAGCCAGGAGGTTGGGCACAAGCCTCTCTAAAGTTCATCACAGAGCAGGAATTGCTGTGGCTGGACAGTTCATTCACAGATACCCCTGTTGAGGCTGTAGGCAGCTGGCTGGAGGATACCTCTTGTCAGGAGCAATGTTAAAGACATCTGAATAAAATTCAGTCAGCTGTTTTCTCTCAGAGGAGGGAGGGCTAATGTTTCAATTGACAGCATGGGTAACTACTGGGCCAAGCTATCTCTGCATTTAAGATAGGTCTGGACTGTCAAATCCTTGCCTCCGGAGTGTGCATCCCAGCTAGATGGAGCAAGGCACTGACAGGCTCAGGCTGTTGTCAGTCCTCCCTTTGCATCTGTGCTTGCCCTTGTCCTCTGCTGCTCCTCCACACACGGATCTCACTCATAGTGCTGGAAAACCTTACCCCAGTATGCCTCCTCCTCCTCTCCCTGAGCCCCTTCCTCTTTTGTGCCACCCAACTCACCCAGAACACCTTTTCTTCTTTCTGGTTTTCCCTTCCAAGCTTTCATTAGAGTACAGCCCAAGAGATAATAATTTGTTTCTTTTTAAAGCAATAAATTAGAAACAGAACAGTTCAGCAGTATCCTGGCAGATGGAGAGAAACTATCTCCACAATCACCTGCCTGATCTGCCTACGATAGTGTGTATTTAATTTCAGTCTCTGCAATGGTTTGAGGAAGGCAAAGCAGAGGATGTACAGAAAAACACAGGCAAAAAAGCAAGCCCTGGACCTACCCTTTTAATTGGTTGACCATTGCCACCTACCAGAAGCATTTAAAAATAAACAAAATTACAGAACCACACTCCAAAGTCATGAGTGAAGTTACATTGCCTTCCTCTTGGTTTTTCAAAGGCTAAAACAAGCCTCATGCTTTCTAGGGTTTAACTCCTCAGAGGCCGCATATTCAAGTTATGTAGCCTTTCCGGCTTATGAAGTTAAGATTTGTTTAAAAACAAAATAAAGAGAAAGCACAGACAGGAAAACAAAAAACAACAAACCACCATCAAAAGTATTATCCTGACTTATGACAGATACTAAATATCTCAAGGCTCACTTTAAACCTCAAACTTGCAAAGGCTGACACCACAGGGGGAGGAAATCCAGGTAGTCACCAGACATTACAATCCTGACAGGCCCTCTTGAATCACAACAACAAAAATAATGTCTTACCTGAAGACTTTACAGCGTTAGGAAGACAGTTGCTTTCCTGGAGCACTTCCTTGAGGCTTAGAAGTGGCAGTGAGGCCCGAGGACACTTGCCTTTTGCACCTAGATGAGAGCTGTTTTGTCCTGATAACAATTGACCCACAGCCTCTTCGGGTGGGAATGGATCGACTTCTCCCACAGGTTAACCCTCTCCCAGCTCCTGTCTGGGTGCTATGATGCAACAGTGAGGGCATGGATTTGCAAAATATCAGATATGTGCAGGATCAAGAGATGGAAAGAAAGAGGAAAAGGAACAGAAGTAGTCTCCACAGTGGAGCCCAGTTCCTGTGGTGTATGCCTGGGGAGCACAAAAGAGAAGGAGAAGCAAGCTGTAAAAGAAGAGTGCAAACAGCCCCAGAGCTCCAACTCCTCCTGGGCATTTGGGGAACTTAGATTTAATAGGAATAATAAGATAACCTTCCCTGCTTCCAGTCACAGGAAGAGCTTTCAGCACGGGCTTGGAATACCCATGTGCAACTCATATATTTATCTCCATCAGGCAGTATCTGCTCCTTACCACCTCCCTGGTGGATTCTCCATGAGAGTCATGCCCCCTGGAGTGGGACATAAGGATCCTAAATGGCCTGGAGGCAGATTTCTGCCTGTGGGCATGATCAACATCTGGTGGTGGTACGTAAGGGGCACAACTATTCCAGAGATCTTGGGATCTCAGAAGTTCAAGACAACTTTGGTTTGGGTAGAAAACACCCAAGGCTAGTGTTGAGTACACATAAGAAATCATGAGAACCAGAGTCAGGAGCTGACTGCAGCTGCAGTGCTCAGAGTGTGCTGATTCTCTGATGAGGATCTGGGAGATGTCTTTTTTCTTAAACTGCCCATAGGAGACTGAGCTTAAAGTCCTGAAACTTCACCCCGCTCTTCCTTTCCCTGTTTCCCTTTTACTTTTCTTTGTGTTTCTACCATGATAATTAACTAGCGTGGCATTTCATCTATACATAAGCTTCTGTTTCTGAGGTTTTTGTCCATCCTTGCTCCTTCCTCTTTTTCCCTGTCTTCCCTCCCTCTTGTTTGCTTTCTTCGTGTGCAATTAGGAACTGAAGTTGTGCATCTGCTGTTTGAATAAAAGCAGAGAACAGTGTAGTTAATTTAAGGAAATGTTTAGATTAGAAATGGCTGAAATGTGGGGTGTCTATTTTTTAAAAGATTCTTTTTGGTAGCTGTTGAAGGCTCTAGAGCACAAGTCTTATGAGGAGCAGCTGAGGGCACTGGAGAAAAGGAGGCTGAGGAGGGACCTTATCACTCTCTACAACTCCCTGAAAGGAAGTTGTAGCCAGGTAGGAGTTGGTCACTTCTCCCAAGTAACAGGACAAGAGGAAATGGCCCGAAGTTGCACCAGGGGAGGTTTAGATTGGTTATTAGGAAAAATTTCTTTACTGAAGGGGTGGTCAGGCATTGGATCAGGCTTCCCAGGGAAGCGGTGAAGTCACCATCCCTGAAGGTAGTTAAAAGACATGTAGATGTGGTGCTAAGGGACATGGTTTAGTGGTGGGCTTGGCTGTGTTGGGTTAATGTTTGGACTCAATGATCTTAAGGGTCTTTTTCAATACAAATGATTCTTTGTAAATGAGCAGTGTGATAGGATGTAGGAGCTGGAGTATTTGTGTGAGTCTGCTTGAAAATAGACTTAAATACGATCCCACCACTTGCTCGGTCTCTCACTCTCTCACTGTCAGCATCAGAGGGGAGACAGGCTGCGGTTGCTGTGGGGACAATTTGCCACCACTGCGAGGCTTCGCCTCTTGCTGCCTTCTCCTATCATGAGTGAAGCTCTGCTTGTGGGAGCGGCCATTGCACTGGAAGCCCGCGGCTCCTGCCACAGCTGCCGAGCTTCTGCTACCTCTTGCTTGCTGCACTGGGTGAGCCCGCCCTGCCGTTCCTGCTGCTGCTCCGAGGTTCCTGCTGCAGCCCCTTCCGCCATCCAGCCCGTCCGCCATCGCCGCGTGAGGGAGAGACGCGGCCGAGCTGGCGCCAGAGCGCCCCCTGCAGGCGTGGGGGAATCGCCGCACCCGCCCTGCCCGGCCGGGAGCCACCAGCGCCCCTGGCGGCCGCGAACGGAACTGCGCCGAAGGGGAAAGCGCCTGCGGCCGAGAGAGGCCGGCACCGGGTTCTGCTTCTGTTTGTTGTTGCTGCCATATTATTGCTGCTTGTTTGCCTTGCTATACACGCTAGTAAAGAACTGTTATTCCTGTTTCTCATGTCTCTGCCTGAAAGCCCCTTAATTTCAAAGTTATCATAATTCGGAGGGAAGGGGGTCATATTCTCCATTCCAAGGGAGGTTCCCGCCCTCCTTGGTAGACACCTGTCTTTCAAACCAAGACACATTGACCACAGAACTGACCAAAACCTCCACTGAAACTGATGTAAGGAAGATATGAAGAAAAGCATGTGGCAACCACTTGGTAAAAAAACACCAAACCAACGAAGGGCAAGGAGACCCCAGACCCCAATAATGCTGTTGTTCTGGACTGTCGCATGAGGGGTGGGGAGTTTAAGTCATAAGGGTATAATTGTCCAGGGATTTCTTTGTTTGGGGTCCCTCTTTTGAGGCACCAAGCTCAAGATACCAAATAGCATAATTGATTTCTTGCAATAAACCTGTCTAATGGAAATGAGATCCCAGTGTCAAAAACTTCTGTAACACTAGGATTTCTTACTTTGGATGAAATCTTTTGTCTTTCTTATCTAATAAACACATTTTTTGTCTTTTGTTTTCCTGTTTTGCTCAAGTTTTTTACTTCTTAGGGTTTTGCTTTTCTCTTCTATGATCTCTTTCTCTTGTCATGGTCTCGGTCCCCCTACCTGTGCTTGTCCTGTCAGTTCTCCACTACTATTCCTGGTAATGCCCAGCAGTGATGTGCTAAGCCCACTTCTGTGCTCTAGGGAGGTTTCACGAGAAATGTCTGCAGAGGTAATTTAGCCACTGGTAGGAAAAGATCAACTACTTCACAATGTATAGGAAATGTATGTAAGAAAACACATCTAAGGACATGTTTCTGTCCCAAAAGAAATAGAATTAAAGACAGACAAAACTGTTTTTCATGAGATGTATGGGATTGTGAAACAAATGCTGCTAGAAGGAGAACTTTTGGGTTGTGCACTTTTGCCCCATTCTCCACAGGTTGACATCAGCATGAGAACAGGTAAGGTAAGGGAATACAACTGTCAGCCCCGTTCTCTCTGCTTCCCTCCACCTTGGAGTAAAAAATGTTCATATAAGAATTAGACTACTCTTTCAGCATCACTGGGAGTCATTGTCCCCTTGGAACAGCTCTAAAAATGGTATTCTTCCTTGAGCTTTCTGCTGAGTGAAGTGATCACTGACCCACTGTGGTTTGTTTTTTCTTGCAGGAATGAAACTGTTTTACACCAGTTCTGTTGCCCAGCAGCTGATGCAGAGCAGAAGCCTTCATCTCCAGACTCCTCACCAAGGTGGGAAATTGTTGCCAGCAAGATCTTTATTTTTTCTACTTCCTTATCATCCATCACTGATCTTCCTGCCCCAGACAAAACTCACATATTACACATGCCAATCCTCTTCCATCCTCCCCTACATCCCATGTTCCCAGCACTGCTGTCCCTTGCTTTTCCCTCCCAGAGATTACTGTTTGAACTGTTGTGTAATTGCCTGCAACCCCCTCTCCGACCTCCACTCACACACACACAAAATGTTTTTTCAGCCTCTCTTCAACCATCTATTTCCATCAACCCACATTCATGCTTGTACCTCTTGTTACTGTGTGTGACACTGACATGCACATGCTTCACTCTTCTCCTTCAAATTATCTCACTCTATGAGGTTCCTGGATACACACACTATAACCTTTAATGTATAGCAAAAGTCACCCAATAAACTCAGGGTTCTGTCTCACACCCTGAGACAGGGTGGGGGGAGCATTTTTGCCTGTGTCAGATGGTCTGAGCCTGCCAGCAAAGAACAGCTGTAGACAGGTACTATTAACTATCACCAGCTTGTATCCAGTGCAGCCAGGTGTGGGGACACCAGAAGTTCTCAGCTCTCCCTCATCAGTGAAAGATGTCAGTGCCAGGACCAAGGGGTCAGAGGAGCTTCAGAGGTACTCGAGATGCACATACTGCATTTAGCTTCCACGCTTGGCCTTGTCCCTCTGTTCTTGCCATCTCCTTCTCCTCTCACGGCTTCCCACCCCTACATCCTACAGACCTACTCTGTTTTTCCAGGCCTCATCACCCTTCTGACAATAGCAAAGAGGTTTCTCTTTAAAGATTTCTCTCATTACACTGCTAGGCTTACATCTGACCTTTGGCACCTGTGTAAGAAGCCGGAGTTACTAGCAGGGCTCTGAACAGACCTGGGAAGCTGAATTGCAGTAGTGAGGCTACTGCATTTTTAAAATGAAATTTCTCTTGTTCTCACTGGAGCAGACTGTGGTTTCTGATTTCCTTCCAAGAAAAAGTGTGAGTGCTGGACAACTGTGAAGACAATGGGGGTAGGTGGGTGTGTATGCTCAAAAGTAGGGTTCGGCCGCACTCAGAGACAGGATAAAGAAGCAGGACTCCTCCTGCCCACCTGTGTATGAAGATGGAAGGGTTAACCCTCATGATCAGTCTGTGCTGAGGGCTTTCATGCGTTGGTAAAGTTTGAATGACAGCCTTGTCATGGCAGATGGGGAGATGGAAAGGAAAAGGAGGCAACAGAGGAGGAGACCATGGTGATTGTGATTTCTGTGGCAGGGAAAGCCACCTCTCCCTTGCATTTCTGGAGTGAGAGAATTTTGTTTAAGTGCTCTAGTTTGTCTAGAAAAAAGGCTCAGTTTTGCCATAGTGTTCTATCTTCATACCCTCATCTTTGACCTTGCCCCATTCTTGTCCCAGCCTCCATCTTATTTCTGATCAGTTCCCCTAGTTTCTAGAATGTTCTTGTTCTACAAGGCTGTCAGTCCGACAGTTGTAAGCTCTAGGATCATTTTTGTCACGTTCTTTGTCAGGCCTTCCTTTTGTCCCGGTGACTCCCAAAGGTCCTGCCTATCCCTTGAGCCTGAGTTTGCCTGCCCTCCTTCTGCTAGGGTTTGACAGGTAAATTGAAGATGTGATCATGTGTTTCAGTAATTTAACAACTTTGGCAAGTTGCATCTGAAGACAAGTCTGAGCCAGGAAATCCTGAATTGGGGATGAATGACCATGACCCTTATAGCATGTTGCATCTGGGCTTCTTGTACTGATCTATGCCTGTCCATTTGATGCCTTTTGTAGCTTGTCCCACACTGCAGGCCTCATGCGTTCCTTACTTATTTCCCCAGATCTTCTCGTGTTCTTGCCTTTTCTAATGCCTCCAGACCCCAACAGCAGTCCTGAATCTGTCTGTGTGTGACACAATATTCTATGCAGAGAAAAAGACGGTTGAAGCCACCGTGGCTATTTGAAGGTGAGAATAGGCACAGAGAGTTATTAAACTCACCAGTTAGCTTTATGCTGATCATAAAACATCTTCTAGTCTCTGCCAGGTCCTGCAGTCAGACATGGGCTTCCTTCATATACAATGCAGTGAGGAAGGCAAAAGAATGACGGAGAGGGAAAAACACAGAGTCAGCATGGAGCTGATATCCATATGGTGTTCTGGAATGGCTCAGTAGGCTTCTAGGAGAAGCTCATCAGATCATTTACAGAGTCTGTCACCATGCTCAAATCATGAACAGGTTCCTGATTGAACCAAAGCAGAACAAAAGTCAATCAAGACTGAAATATGTGGGTCAGACAGCCTGAATAGGCAATCAATTCCTGGGTGAGCCAAGCATATCCCTAAATAAGCTCATCAGGGCTCCCAGTGGGAGAGCCTGGTACATAGGGGCTCCCTGTGCAGCTCTTCTGAGTGCCACTGAACAGACAGCCAGTCACAAGTGGTGCTGTTGTGAATTCTGATAAACCAGCTTGGGTTTATTCTCTCTTTTCCCCTTCCTGATGGTTTCCCTAAATGAGATAAATCCTGTCAGAACTGATGCCACTAATAACCATCAGCTATCTAGTGTTAATTAGAATTTGCTTCATTAATGCCCCAACTCCTCTCTGCACAGCAGATTAAATAATGTACTTGCAGCTCATTTACACAAACCCCCAAACTGCAAGGCTGAGCTGCAATCCTTTAATTAAACAGCCCGGCTGATCCCTACCGCTGCCTCGGCTCATCAGTCTAAGCCGATTAAAGAGAATAGGGACTAATAAAGAGCATAAACAGGGAAGTGACTCTCCGCTCTTCAAGGGACTTGGAGACTCCAGTGGTGATCAGCTGCTTTCTCCTTCTCTAGCAGGAACCGTACCTCAGCCCACATCCCTTCTGTTTGGGACCTGCAAGAATGGTTCTGTTCTCAGCAGAAATCCTTTGGGAGACTGAGGTAACACACAGCAGAGATGGGGAAGACAAGGAAGGACATCAAAACAATGAAATGAGTGGATGCCTGACTGTAGGAGAGACCAGCAGGAGCAGCCATGCAGCTCAAGAGAGGGGCAGGAAGAGAAGGAAATGCAGGGAATAACAGTAAGAGGTTGACTGCTAGGAACAATCTGGGACAAAAGTTTGTCTCTGCTTGTGGTTTGTGATGGTCATTGTTGTTCTTGTGTGGTCTTCCCTAATATTTCTCTGCAAGATTTCTGTCTCTTTGCTACCTCCTAAAACTGCCTTGGCTTCACATGGATGGGAATGATTAGGAACATGTCAGCATCTAACCACTCAACAGAAGCCAACTCAATGAGGCAGTTGAGATTATTCCCACTCATCTTGTTCTGCTTTGCTTCACTGACTGCCACAAGCAGAGCTAGCCCCCTTCTCTCCTCCAGTGTGTGAATTCCTTGCGGGGAATTTGCAGCTCCATGAGTTTAGCAATGCAAATTTCCCACCTGGCTGCTTAGCTGGGTTGCACCAACAATTAGCAAAACTGGAGCTGTAGGCCATGAATATTAACAGACAGATTTGATCCCAGATTCTGCCAAAAAGCTCAGAGCCAAAGTACAAGATGAGGTGATGGCAGCAGCAGGCAGATTTCTTTTCCTGAACTCTGAGGTCTTTCCCATATCAAAGGACAGTATAAATCCTTCACCATTGTCTCCGCTACACTTGTACACCACTGCCTTCATGACCGTGAGCCATCTTGCAGGTTGGGTTTCCATTGGGGATGCCAAATATCAGGTTGAGTGACATGAAGAAACTCCAGGGATGGCAGTAGGAGCTAACCCTGCTCCTTTACTGAGGTGCTGATTAGACTCTAATTTAGCCAAACCCTGTAATTTCATAAAGCAACGGCTCTTTTTCTCGCTGGCTTTTGCCTATTAATGGCAGGGTTTCATTCTAGGGATTTGAATAGCCTCGTAATTGCATTTCCCACTTCTCCCAGTCACATACAGTGGAGACTGGCATCCCAGAACAATGACTTTAAAATGTGTCCAGCAGCAACCCAGTTCTAACAGGATTACATACCGTTTTCCTTTGTGTGAGGTAATAGGGCTGAGATGAGAAAGATTTGTTTCTATTAGAGTAATGAGAGGAAATGACGGAGTCACAATTGGAGGGAACAGTATATTCATTCAGTTGCCTTTCACAGGCTTTTCGGAGTCTGCCTCTGTGGTGCTGAATAGGAAATCAGCAGAAAATCACCTCTCCTCCCATGATGGGAAAAGTTCTGCAGAAATCTTTAAGCATCAGGGGCAGGTCTGCTTTGGCAATGGACTTGGGAATAGCACTGGAGTGCCAAAGCATTGTGGAAGATGTGCAGATGAGACCTGACCTGCTTTTAAGGCAAAGGAGACAGAGTTCTCTCAGGAAGAGGAAGCGGTCTTCTGGAAGAGCTTGGATGTGTACTGAGAAGAAGGGCTAGGAACTGAAACATCTTTGAAAAAGTTGGGCAAGCTCTGTTCGTATTTTCCACACTTTCCAGTAGGGAGACTGCTGCTTAGATCAGAGTTGAAACATGATTAGTGCCACTGGCAAAGTGTTTACTTCATTATTGTGGACCGATGAAATTATAACTCAATATAGTTTATAGTTTGAACAGCTGTGGACTCATTTCTAAAGTGCCTGCTGGATTAGTCACCATAACAGACTGGCTGCTTCCTGGCACCAGTTAGTAGTAAAGAGGCATGTGAACCATTGGCTACTTCTCCAAGCCAGCCTTCCTTGTATTTCTGGAGAAATTCCTTCTTGCCCCGCTTGTGACTTACCAAAGTACTGAAATGGAAATGTGTGTTCTTGCTGGAAAAAGTCCTTGGTGCTTGTTGCTCCATTTTTATATGTGGGAGGCTGATAAGTGGATGGACAGATTTTGGACTGTTTGTTCAAACAAAACCTTCAAACATCTTTCTTCCTAGCTCTCTGAGCTGCATAAGTATGCTGCACCCTCAGCAGCACACGCTTAAAGCCCAAAATCTGATTTCATTTACTTCTGGACATCTCTGTCTCTGACTCTTCATGTCTCTTTACCTGAACTCTCTGTTTCCATTGTACATGCATTTGTTCTTTGTACTGTGAAGTCTTGCTGGAAGATGTTGACACAAAGGAGCCGTGAATATTATCCACTGCACAGTCACAGCATCACATCCCTCTTTGACTCCCCGCTGCTGTAGCTCAGGAGCATCTCTCCTCCCACTACAGCTCTTTGAATCCCCTGGATCACTCTAGGTCTTCTAAAAGTTAGATCCTCCTGAGAAATTCCCAAGACCTTGTTTGGGTTGTGATTGCAATGCTCCTTAAGGCTGAGGCCCATGAAGTTGTTAAGAACTGAACCACTCACCAAGAGGATGCTGCCTCTGGACATCACTGAAGTACCTTGATAAACTGGTGGACAGTTATGATTTTCCACTAGTAGCCATCACTCTTCAAGCATTACAGTTAAACAACTGAGCTACTCAACATTTTATCCAAACGTGTGAAAGACTGACCTTGCCTGACATGACAAAGGCAAATCCACTTAATGAAATGGGAAATTACAATTTCTGATTTAAGATTGCTGGCAGGATATTGTATATAGACTCTGGAGGTCAGTGCTTTGTTTCAGCTCAGAGCTGCTCCGTGGCTTTGGCTCAGGTGTGAAACATGATGATGATTCTAGTCTGTATCAAATCAGATCTATAACCTTCCACTTAAACAAGCCTAGCAACTCTGCCTGATTGGCCCCCAGCTGGCAGTGTCAAGTGCATGTTCCTACAATTAGTGGACCATGGAGGCTAAATTCTTCTCTCATCATTGATGAAGAAGACTCCAAGTCAATCTTAATAGGATGTGGACATGCCAGTGCAAAGCAAACCCCTACACCCATGGTCTTGTATACTCTAAGGACAAATGACCACGCACAGAGCTCATCAGTCTGACTTCTTTCACTCACCCTAAAGTCCTCCACAGCACTGGTTTTGAAAACACACATAAGTTTGAGCAACATTTCTGCTTTGCTAGCACATCCTGTTTGTGCTTCTCATTTCTTTTCCTTATTGATGTCACGGGCACGAAGAGAAGATTTTTTTTCTGCTTCTTAACAGGTCATCTACTTCTCATTCTTCCCTCCCCATAGGCTTAATAATCCTGTTCCAGATAGTACCATTGGAGGTTGTGGGGATGCTGCAAACAGGCAGAGATGGGTCAGCAAAGTTCACATAATTATTCCCCCAGCTCACAGTTTTCACAGTTTTGATTTCAGTCTGACACAAAGATGTGAGACAAGAGTAATGTCTAGACCCAGATTTGAACTCTTCCTAAGCTGGGGAGTGAGCAGATTCCTCACTTTTTGTGGATGTTTCGTACAGTGAGGACTAGCAGCTTCAGTTTCTTTGCAGGAGCCTAAGTCCAGAATCACAAAGATGTTTAGCGAATGTAGATTTAGGACAAATATGGAAACACTTAGAATTATAAGCAAAAAATATTTTAGAGCACATCCTTAACATCATAGTTACCAACAACCTTGCGAATCTCTTACAGGGAGGTATAGTTGGCAAATCTGGTACTATGACCTGGGAAGAATGGCTCTTTCTGAAAACATCCAAAGAAACAGGAGGTCAGTTTCAGATGCAGCATCTCAGTCCTGTAGAGGAGCTCCACCAGGACATTTTGGCACTCTCTCCCACACAGGCATTTGCCTGCTCCTCTCCAACAGCTGGTGCAGCTACTTTCAGGCAATTGTGGAGAACATGAGGGTGGGGAAGTAAAGTGAGGAATAGATTGGCTCTTCAACAGAAAAAAAAGTATTTCTGGTGGAATCTGGAGTCTCCCTGTCACATTGGTTGCTTTGCTTCCCTCAATCAACACCTTTCTTCAGGAAGGTGGAAGATACTAGGAGAGAGAGGCCGAAGAAAACACGTTTGAAGTATCCTATTTTGAAACTGCAAAGATGCCCGTCAGACACATTTTCTGAGAGTCTGAAGCTGAATCCAGCCATTGCCTGACCACATGTTCTTCCAGCTCTTTATTTTCCCCTGTTACTTCTATCACTTACGTTGGTCCTGCTCTAGAGGAATTTAGACTTGGATTCAAGTGCTCTTCTCCCACATGTGGCATCGCTTGCTATTTCCTGGGCCACGGTAATATGTGTGAAAGAGGATCAGTCATAGCCAACTTTACAGCTGTGGGAGCCACTTTCAACAGCTGTTGAGATCAGTTAGTGGCATCAATACCAGCCAATTCACTCTGGCTTGCAGATGATCCTCATGTTCTCTCTCCTATACTGCAAAGAATTCCTTGCCCATGCCATAGCAACTGTTTGGTACCGGGGAATGCAACATAAACACCTGCTCTATCCTGTGTTTCCTGTGTGATAATGCTACAGACATGCATGGGAAGAAACTATGCCAGCCTTGGAAATCGTCCTGTATCTAGCACTAGAAAATGGGCACAGACGGCTGGTAAAATAATAGCAGATGGACTGTGGTGGAGCTCACACCATTCATCCTAATCCTCTGCTAATATCATCTGACCTGATCTGCATCAGTCAAGATGCACACGCCCCCAAAATGGAACCATTCCAGACCTTTTGTACACTAAGGTGTGCTCTGTTGAGCTTGACAGGTGGTTTCTGTGGACCCTCTGTCCACATGCTTGTTAATGGCTTACAAGGCAGAGACAGATAGGGCAGAGAGATGGAAAAAAGAGTCAAAGAGAAAGAAAGGGAGACAGACTCATCCCAACAAATGTAACAGTGCTACTGTAAGAAAAATGGATGGCAAACATACTATACAGAGAAGAAAAATAACAGGAGAGAAGAAGCAGGAAAAGCAGGAAGATAAAAAATAGCATAAATGAAAGAAGGAACTGCAGGGAACAAGAACATATGAGCAGGAGATAAATGAGCAGGTCCCTTGGCTGGAATAATCCTGTTCATGCCAGCATTCTTTGGCAGTGACACAATGAGACTGTGGCCTTCTATTACACGTTTTCTTGTAGTGTGATGTCAATCCAAAGGCCTTTTGTCTTTTTGGTGCTCTGCAACACTAACTCACTCCTGTGAAAGTTCATTTTCTGGTCACCCCTATGGGACAGGCTCTGTGCTCAGAAACACTAAGTTCTCCCTTTGGAGAAACATCTCTGTGTACTAGAATTCCTTCTCCTGCGTGTGCCCCTGGCAGGTTCTCATATGCTTCAGGAAGAACTGAAGAGTCTGAAATGATGAAGAGGAGCACACTGTACAGCTGCTCAGGCCACCCTGTTTGGGATCTGCAAACAGAAGTACGTAGCTGAGGGAGTACATGTAAAAAGTTGGGAAGTATTTTGAACCGTGACCTCACCTGTTCAAAAACTACAGAATAGCTAGAGACTACTCCATCTTCTGTGAGAAAACATCATCCTGAAGAAAAGTGTCATAAACAGGACCTGAGTTCAGTGAGATTTTTCTTATGAGACTGAGGAACCTAAGTCTGGCCACGTCACTTGGAAGTGTGTTCCACTAACTTTTAACCATCTCTGCTTGGCACTTTGGTTCTTTCCACGCACAGATTGTACCATCACCCCACTGGAAATGCTTTGCTTAGTGCCTAGAGTTGTGTGTCACCTTTGTTGTGTCCCACACTGGTGTGGTGCTGCTTTCCTGTAAGCAGGTCATGATGCTGTTATTGTTGCTTGTGTATCTGGGTTGACTGCAGTCTCTCATTCTCTCTTTAGCAGAAAGAGGGAAGATGGGGATAGGCTATGCTCTGTATACACTACTAGTGCTTTTTTCCACGTGCCTTCGGAGGTGATTGGCAAAATGTAACCAATTCCTGTAATTTCCCAGAATGCACTGATGTGAGAGTGGTAGCTCAAGATGCACAAACCTGGACGGTGCAGAATGGTGTTGTGAAAAGTATCTCTGTGCTGTTACAGCACAACTGGATCTGATAAGAATGTTACAGAATGTGCTAAAATAGAGCATATTGGGCTAGATCCTCCACTGAGGAAGTTGCAATCCACAGGAATAAAGCCATTTATAACACCAGCCAGGATACTGCTCAAAAACGCAGTAGAATTGGTTGAGTATAGGTAAACTTCATGGTTTTTTTATGATCATGCTCCAAAAGTTCCATGTCTGAGAACAGAGAATAGGGGTAGGAATGATTTCCATTCCTCATAGGTAAGAAAAGTTGAGGTGCCCTAGGGAAACATGAGCTTGTGTGACCAAATGTGTAAGTTGCTAAGTCATCCTGTTTTCCAAATGGGAATGAAAAAAGATAGAAAAAGAAATGGGGCCTCAGGCAAGAAATGTGACATGAAGTGGATCAGAGTGTAAGTGAAGCAGCAGAGACAAAATAGGTTAAAAACTGGAAAAGTAGAGCTTTGTGCCTGCTGCATAAGGCTGTGGGGGTGGTCACTGCATTGGGGAAAGGAGGCAGGAATGCTAACCATGCTGTTTCTATCTTGGTCTTCAGCCAAAGGGCAATGCAAGATATCCCCTAGATCTGAACACAGAGGCAAAGTTAAAATCTGGATAATATCCGATTTCCTAAAGCTGGTTAAAGCTGTTTGGATTGTCTGTATTGAGGAGGATGGTGATTTGTGGCTTTGTTGCTCTTTATGTTGAGGAGAACCAGGCTTCCTTCTGCTTGGTTTGACACAAGCAGTGACCTTCTACTGGGCTGCAGTAATCACAAGAGATGAAATAGCTGAGATACTTGAGAATAGAAACAAAATTTATGTAAGTTACACCAAGATCTTCCTGTGAAGTGGCTCACTCACTGCCTTCACAAATCAATTACCCTGATCGCTTAGGAAGCGACCCAGAGGTACAGTCCAACCTAGAGTCCGTCACAACAGGTGGAGAAGGAGAACTGCAGAAGCCCTTGCCTAGGTCTATGAATGCCAAGAGCTGTGTCCCTCACCCAGCTCACTGCTGGATTGGGAGAGCAATGGGCTGAGGAACATGCAAGCTTTCCTTGACTCGTAGAGACTCTACTGCCTCCCAGCCCTGAATTCATCTCATTTTAGCAGTGAAATTCTATCTTCTGCATGATTGCACCGGCAGGCTTTTGTCAGCGAATTTGGTGATGTTCAAACCTGCCTCAGGGATGAGGAGCCAAGAGATCTGACTCGAAGTGGCAGAAAGACTGCTGCTGAGAAGCCAAGTTTCTCTTTCCCGGGGTGCTGAGCGGGCAGTTACACTAATGCAGGATGCCATCTGCTTTTTCCTTCTCTAAAAGGTCGTGTTTACCAAACATTGCAGAGGCAAGAGAGGTCTGGGGTTAAAATAAAAGTAATTAAACCCTGCAGAGCAGGGCCTCCTGTGCCTTCAGTGTCCACTTGGTGCTCTTCACACCTCAGTGAAGCACAGGTGCCCTGTTTGAAGCAGCCACAAGAAACCCTGTCTGCAGTGACAGGCTGTGGGACCTGTGTCGAACCTGCAGAGACAGCACAGCAACCAGCCCGGGGTGCCAAGCCTCGGGGTGAGACAGGCAGCTCAGAAAGGGGCTCCACTTCCTAGGCTGAGCCTTGTGCTCCTGCAGCTGGTGGAACAGGAGGCATGGATGGGAAGAGGAAAGAGGGGTGCGCCAAAGAGGTGGCCCAAGTGCCATTCTGAGGTGTCACCCAGACACATGTAGGAACTACAAGAGAAAAACTATGACAGCCACCCACACACCCAGCACAGCCAGCCTTGCACCATGAGCACCACTTCTCATAAAGTGAGAGTTGCCTTAGCTATTCCAAGCCACTCTCTGGAGGAGCCTGTCTGTCCTCATGGAAAAGCAGAGATCTTAGTCCTCTGGCAGCTGAAATCCATCATGGAGAGCCAGGGCCTCAGACAGGTAGCCCAGTCTGACACCTGGACAATCATCTTTGCACCAGGAGGGCATGGGGTGCTTCAGAAACGTTTAGTTCCTGTAGTGCTGTTCCATAGCAAAAGGCACAACAACACAGCAATGTGGGAATTACACAGCACACAGGGATCGAGTTTAAAGACTAAATCGGAAATGAAGGCCCTGACTTTGGCATGTTGGTCCCTGTGGGACAGGAGGCTCTTGCTAGTATTATTACATTCTCTGCCTGCTTAATGCACATCTCACCGAAACCACTTCAAGTGATGCTGAGAAGATGTTGCCTCGTTCAGTCTGTGCTACAGGATGTTAAATTTAATTGATTTCCAATATATTTACTGTACAATACTGTCAAATCTATTTTACAGGTGTGCATTCCAGACCTTTTATAAAACAAGTAATATATTCTGGAATGGGTAATGAGCTTGGCTAATTACCATTAATTCCTCTTGGGTAAAACTAGTGTGAGAAGATGGCTTGATGCCACTGCTTTGCAAGGTGTTCTGTGAATGTAGACAAAATCAGGATCTTGTTCCTATATTTGTCTTTGTTGGGGGAGACTGTCTGAGAAAGCTGCAGCTTGGCTGGCAGGGGATGATTTGCCATGATCAAGTTCCAAGTTCCCTGCCTTTCTGGCAGGAGAGACTTTTGCCTTCCATCAGTTTCAGCAGGCTCCCAGAGAGCACTGCCTCCAAATCACCCTAAAACCTGAACTTATAAGCAAATCAGAAGCAATTCTTTTGCACTCAGGCCCCCTGCATGTCAGAAATCTCTAAACCTTGAAAAGATCCCATAATAAATTACCAAGCCTCTCTCAGCCTTTTTTTTTTTTCTTTGAATTCTGATGAACCCATTCACCATATGTCATGGGTGTCCTCAGGGACACTGGAATGGAATAAACTGAAAAGGCACTTTGGACCCTGCTAAGTCAGCAGCTGATTTTTTTTCCCTGAGTAGGGAAGCTCAGGAAAGACAGAGGGAACACAGGTTTTTGCAGACTTGGGGTCTGGACTCCATTCTACTGGCATTAGCTAGTGAATGCTTTTTCTAATTCTCCATATGGCACTTTGTAGGGTTTTTTTGTTCTGACATCTCGGAAGCTTTGAAGTCTCGTATAAGGCCATGAGAGGCAATTAATCAGGCCATTAATCACTTACAGCAATTTAAGAACAGTATATGTACAATAACCAACCAATCCTCATAAGGAGCTCTGTGAAATGGATGCATAAATTTTTGTGGTCTTTCACAAGTAGTCCATGTAGTCTTTGCCTCAGTTACAGGTCACGATCCCGCTCACTGACCTTGAATACCATGCAGAAGGCGTTTGGTAAGTTATACATGGGAAACAGAAATATGGTCTTCTCCTGGAGTGACATGGGGGCACAAAAAAGAGCTGAGATAAGCCTCTGCAGGACTTTTGTAACACCTCACAGCCACAGCTTCCTTCTGTGAGGTTAGCTAGACCTTTTTGCATAACCATTGTACCTGGCAACAGGGCATCTGAACATCCTCTTCTTTAGTGACTGGTTTCTTAAACCACTCACCGAATCCAGAGGTGCCACTGCTATTTTTTGTTACTTTGTAACAAAATTGCTCTTCTTTATCTACAAAATCTTTTCTTCTTGGAAAGGGAGAGAAGGCACGAAGAGATGAGTTCTGTGTGGTGACCACATGGCAGCTCTGTAGCTCTGGAGTGATCAGTGAGAATGCTCAGTTTTAATTTCTTACAGGACTAACATTATTGTCCTTGAGAAGACTAGCTCTTCTGGCCCTTGAGCCCTGTTTAGTTACTCAGCTACTCTGCAAACACTTTTCTGAGAGCTCTGAAAATTACTCTTAGACCGTGAACTGATTCTGGTATTTAACAGTGGTGCAATGCAATGTAATGTCTGGAGCATCCAACTTCCGTGTTCCTGCCTGCAGGTCTGCCTTGAAATTGCCTTGAAATGTCTGAGGGGAAGGGGCTGCATGTTGTTTCTCAAGTCATGAAGTATGGGAATGTCTAAGCCTGACAGTCAAGACCCAGTAGATAACCATGGTTCATCTCCACAGCTGTCAATTAGAAGCACAGATCCTTGCCCAGCTGGAAACATGTATTTCCATCCAGCAGCAAGGAGGTGATGAGGAGTATGCAAGGAAGTGCAACATCCTGATGCTGTAGCAAGTGCGAAGCAGTCATATCTCTCCCAGGACAGACAGTGACACAACAGCTCTGTGCAGACATGGGGAGCTGATACTGCTAGAAACGGGCATATGGGCTTCTCTGGCTTGATAATTTACTGTCACTGATTTGGTCTTTACGCTTCCAAAAGAGCAGGGAGGGAGAAAAAAGAGAGTAATAAAAAACCCTCACCATAATACCATTTCTCCTCTATCCTCTCCCTTCATCCTTCCCTTACTCTAATCCTCATATAAAATCTTCCTGTGAAACCTGCACATAAAAGCTAAGTATCAGAAGTCTTACTTACTTGTGCTAAATAAAAGTATTTATGGGTGCCAGCTGAATTGCCTCAGTCAGAGCTTTTTCACCATCCCGCTTTCTTGAAACAAACACTGGGATTCAGCTCACAACCCTGATATCCGTGTTGTGAAATGCTGGACTGAGGATAGTATCTTATATAAGCCCTGAGTCAGATTTTCTGTAGTCACCACAAACCTGGCTGTGTCTGCAGCAGGCATATCAAGTCAGCAGTGCAAATGGACATGCCTGAAACACGAGAGACATTTTTTTACAGCAGATGGAATCTGTCTGTCATAGTGACTAGGCTTGTTGTTATGGGCCATAAAAGTCATGTAGGAACACCTAGGAAGAAGAGAACAGCTGAATTTGTAGTCTTCCTTTTTATCTGATTGCAAGTGATTTACATTAATATTGCAGCTTTGAATCAGACAGAATTCAAAGAAATTACAAACCTTCCCTACCTGATTGCATGACTGTAAAAGCTGTGAATAGTGGTGGCATATGATACTTGAGGACAGCAAGTAAAGAGCACTGATTACAGCTGAAACTGCAGGGGTGATGCTGGGGTTCAGAACTAAATTGACCTAGCTGGAGTTTGGCCGGGACTTTGGGATTCACACCTTAGACTCTGTGTGGGACTTTTAATTATTACAAGTGGTTAGACCAATTTTCTCATCCAAGAAACAGAATGTGCAATAGCTCCATTCCCTTTCTTCATCCCACAGCCAGGGAGTCTGATTACTTATTGGCCAAGGGAAAGCAAGTGAATCCCCCTAATTTGTTTAATAAAAAACCATTTTTTTTCCCCAGAGATCTTTCATGCTATACTTTCTATCCTTGCCCTACTTACTTTCCTTACTGTTACTGTGATTATAATAGATCCTGAGCCTTCTTTTGTTAACAGAACCTGTGTCCTACCAATGCAAATCAACGGTGTCACTTGGGACAGAGGGGAAATGTCAGGATTGTTAAGTTTTAATTTATTTCACTGTAGCATCAATTTTGATCTTTAGCAGTGTATTTTATTTCTTATTTGGGGCTTCATCAGTCATTGGTACTGGAGAACAAAGAATAGGCCTTCCCAAAACACTTCTTCAGAAACAGGTTCAAGATGGGAATAAACCTGGGAGGAATACAGGTTTGGTAAGTGGAACCGTAGGGCTGTAATGGTAACATTCAGACTGCTAAGCAAAATCAGTCTTTGCCCATTTTTTCCACGGCTTATAAGTCACTGAAGTTTACTGCTGAAGCTGAAATTTCCCAGGTTTGTTCAAAGGTGAAGTAGGTCTGCCTTTTTTTTTTCCCCAGATTTTTTCAAACTAAAAAAACTTAAAAATGGTTCAGCCATTTTTTATCCCATTTTTTCCCACAACAGAACATGTAGAAACTATTCCCACCTCAGCAAGAGTGTTTGCTATCGCGTTCTGGACAGCACAGCAGCCAAACCAGCATGGGGTTAAAAGTTTATATTTAGCATAAAAACATCTAGCTGAGAAATGCCTTTGAGTGCTCCAGTGGAATCTGATTTTGATTTGACCGAATTTTGACCCTGAGGAAATTCCACGCATGAGCACAATCCGTTGTGTATGGCTGTATCCACTGGGCTCGGAGCATGCATGGAGGAGGAAGGCAGGGTTAATGTGTGTGTGTGTGCTTAGCTGGTGGCCTTATCCCAGCACAGGGTCTTTAGGGGCTTCAGTAATGCCCTGGGAGAGCAGTGCTGAGGCTGATGGTGCTTCTCACACATCTGTGGCTGAATAGTCCTTGCAGTCTTAGGGCCCTCCTGTGTCTTGAGGAATAACCTAAATGCCTAATGAGGTTAAAGGAGGCTACTTAAGCATTTTAGATTGGTCCAGCACCCTGTGCCTCACTGGCAAGGATCAGAATTGGGTCTGGTGAGGGTACCTAGGGTCAGACACTGCCCAGTCATCAGTAGATCCATGGTGATGTGGCAGGTCCAAGGGTTAGTTAGGGAGCCAGCCTTCAGGGTCCAGATCAAGTGGTCCATGGCCACTTAAAGGGGAAAGCTGTGGCAGGGCTGGAGACCAGCACTCTTACAGTGTTGCTGGGGCAGGGATTGATGGCTCCAGGCTGGAGAGAGAGCCTGGAGAACCTTCATGTCTGGAAATATTTAAGAGCTGCCTGGAAAAGGCGCAGATCAGCCTTATCTGTCTCTGAAAATGGCCCTTCTTTGAGCAGGGAGACGGAGGAGAGACCTCCAGCCTTCCCTCCCAGCCTAGGTTAGTCTGTGATTCCACAAAGCCTGCTAGTTTTACTTCTATGTTAGCAGAGCATGCAGGATATCCTGTCACTGTGAATGTTACTCACTCAGGCTCTACACTGTGTGTGACAGAAAACCAAGCAGAGAGATGCACCCACCAGAGGTGATGGCCTCCTTACGGAGCAGCAGGACTGAGCGCTGCAAACCCTTACACATGCTCCGTGTTCTACCCAGAGCAGCCAGGGGAGTCCTCTGAAAAACAGAGCCAAGCACAGTTTAGAAGACCATCATGTCAGGGAATATTTGCTGGCGTTTAGAGTCCATTCAGGCTCCAAGGGAAGTCACGGGAAGGTGAGCTCTCCATCTGACTGCCTTGGGCCCTGACCTGCCCTAAAGAAGGTCTGCATAGCACACTGGGCACTGTGGCCTTGACTCAGCAGAGCAATTTGGAGTGTGTGTCTTGCTGAATGAGAGCTTATGCATCCAGCTGAAATTGCTTTATAGGGTACAGTCCAGTTCCCACTGAAATACTTGGGAAGCTTTTGCTGTGCACTTCAATGAAAATGTGAGCAAATCTACGTCCCCTGGTCGTCCCTTAGGCTGAGGATAAAAATTGGTGCTCTGTTGGTTAAAATCAGAATGGATACAATGGGGGCTGCCAATAAAAATGTTACACTGAGATCTGTAAGGGAAAAGTCCTTTAGTAAGATTTCCTGCGATGTGGATGGACGTAGAACAGAAAGAGTTAAAATTAAGAGTTAAAAATATCTTTAGGTGTAGGAAAAAATGTAGCATCAAGAATAGAACAATGCAAACTTTTATAAGGTGTTCAACCTAAAAGAACAGTTTTATGCCTCATTTTAATGTATTTCCTGACTAATGAGTATGCAAAGACGTCATTTTAATATGCTTTGACAAAGTTGGTTATATAGCATTTATGTAAGAGACTGGTTTCTTCTGTGAATTTATTTTTTAAGTGTAACTAGTGACTACAGGCATATGTATAAAAGAAGAAACTTTCTAAATTTAAGTCCTTCATCTTTCTTAATTCTGAAGTTGTGGTAGTGTCTGGCTCATCAGACTTGGAGCCCTCTTAGAAACTGTGGGAATATTTCCAAATTTGACTGTTAATCTATTGAACAGAAAAGCTGCCATTGGAGAGAATAAACTTCCTTTTAAAGTACTAGTAAGTGTGCAAAAGTGCTCTGAGGCTTAGGAGGCAAAGTCTATTTACAGCTAGAAGATTTGGACTCTTAAGGGCTTACAGCACTTTTGAAAATGAGACTTAAATGCTTCTAAATAATTTGGGCACTACAGAAAATCATATCTAATTTCCCTCTTTTTGCTCTGACATCAACACCAATCATAAAATGATTTATTATCTAGTTGATAGCAGAACTGGTTTTATGTGGAGCAAAACCAAGAGAAAGAAATATGATTCAGAAGTGAATTAAATAATTGAATAGTGTTTAAATATGGGAGGCAGTACACATTCTTGGTTTCGGTAAATTAAATGCATTGGTTCCATAGTAATTATTTCCAAACTGGATGTTGTTGCCAGCTAAATGCTCATCCCTTGGAAACCAGTGGAACTGTGTCTGATGGACATGGTGCAGTAGCAGCCAGAGTCCCCGTAGGCTTGAACGCTCTTGGAAACCATAAATTATTCCTCTGTAGCC
This sequence comes from Lycocorax pyrrhopterus obiensis, assembly GCA_014706295.1. Taxonomy (NCBI): domain Eukaryota; kingdom Metazoa; phylum Chordata; class Aves; order Passeriformes; family Paradisaeidae; genus Lycocorax; species Lycocorax pyrrhopterus. The sequence goes on along the minus strand of JACSVZ010000015.1, from coordinate 73,903,028 downwards.
ACAGGAAGGAGGCTAAGGTAACGATGAACAAACACTCTCATGGTTCAAACAGAACCCCAGAATAACAAAATCTTGTTTGAAATGGGATGATTTTGGCATATACTTGGCAAGAGGGGTTAAGTACAGACTTCCTCATCACTTCAGTGGATCAGACATATGCTAATCCCATCCTGCCTGGAGCAAGATGTCAGCCCTCTTAGAGTGCACTATTGTCAGGCCCTGGTTTCGCACAACTGCTGCTGTGGCTGACAGGAGAAAAGAGAACTTTCCCTTCTCCACAAGATCTCAGTGGCAAAGCAATTTGTGGGTCAGAAAGAGGGGGCTTCTTTCATGGAAGCTCTGCAGTCTGCGATGGCTGTATTGGAGACGCTCTTTAAAGGGTCAGCACCTCTGGGCTGGCTGGCTCTGCTGCCTCTTTATATTCTCAGCTCTGCAAGAGTTTCTCTGGAAACTCTGCAACATTCAGTCGCCCCTGCCCCGTTTCCCACATGCCCTTAGAAACTCCAAGGGAAAACTGGTTCCTTGGGATCCAGGCTCCGTGCCAGATGGGACTCGGGATGTGCAGAGAGATGCTGAGCAATAGGCAGCAAGTGCACAGGGGTGATTGCCAGCTGCTCCAGAGGGCAGGAGAGGTGTCCATAGGCCATTACACCCTCCTTGGCTCCCCACCTCCTCCACCTGCAGCATCTGGAGCAGAGGCAGCCAGGCAGCTCCTGGGGTCACAGGACTGGTTCATACAGGGGTGCCTGCCCTTAGAGAGGGAGGCATCAGAGCTTTGGCTGGATCAGCCTCGAGTCCTGACCCATCACTGGAGGAGACCCCTGACAGCTCAGGCTCCCCAGACATTTAAAATGCAGCTCAGGGAGTAAGTATAGCGAACAACAATAAACATGATCATAAATCAAATATAATATAAACAAATAAAAAAAGCGAAACGTTGCGTTTTGTTCACAGTGACGATCCCAGCGGTTCCACAAGCAAGAAAGCCGGGTGTGAAACGGAGGATCCGAAGGAGGCCGGCAGACAGAGTGGCCAGGAAGGCAGGTCCGACACCCTGACGCTAAAAGCCCAGCATGCGGAGCTCCAAGAAGAGCAGGCAGCGGGGTGTTCCCCTCTGGTGCAGAAGGCGAGCCTCCACCACACGGGCTCCCCAGTGAGAGTGCAGCGCAGCAAAGGGACGGCCTCGTGTTCCCATGCAGCTGCCTCCGATTATGAGCTCTCCCTTGACCTAAAGAATAAACAGGTACCAAGGCTTCCTCCTCAGGCTGTGGGAGAAGGGGATGGGGCGGGTGGGACTGCATTTGCACTGTGGTGGGACGACTTTCAGCAAGTACTTTAGCCTTTTGTTCACCTTGAGCTTTCGCCCTGCCTACCTGGCCCTTTGGCTTCGTGAGGCTGATGGAGGCTGATGGAGGAAGTAGCTTCCCCACCTCAGGCTGAGTCACCCTTTCATCCAAACCTGCCGGTGTCTGCTCCTCGTTGCCTGGATTCTGTGGTCCAAAATGGACCTAGAAACCCAGTTGTGAGTGTAGGCTTAGAGATGGGTTGCAGGCAGCCAAGAGCAGCAGCATCCAGAGGTAGTGCCTTGCTCCCAAGGGTACGGTGCCTGTGGGGCTCCCAGCAGCTGGTTGTTCCAGGTGACCTCCCTCATGGGAGAGTCTCCGAGAACCATCTTGCCATCTTGGATCACGCAGGGCAGGCCCCCAGCACACTTCTGCATTGGCATGAGCTTTCAAGAGGAAGTGGGGTTTATCCAGTGAGCGTCCTGCACAGCATCTACCATGATGTTTGTGCACTGCTGCCACCACTGCCCCCAGTCCAGAGGAGGATGCTGAAGGTATAGGCAGGCTTACCAGGCTGAGAGAAAATGACTCAGTCCTAGAAGTTGCAAGCCTTGCCTTCTGTGCCTGAGGCTCCAGCCTAGCTCCAGAACACAAGCGTGCCCGTCTCTAGCTGCATCTCTGGATGGGCTCCCAGCAGGGGAGAGTGGGACAGGGGGACAGGGGCTAACAGCAGCTGGCCTCCTCCCCCACAGGTAATGAGGTGGAATGTGCCCCCTCCCTCCACATCTCTGCAGTTTACAGCCCAGGAGAGCTGTTGTGCAAAACAGAACCTAAAGCATAATTTCTGCCTTTTCCCTGGGAAGGCAGCTCAACCAGAGGCTGTAGGATATGCAGACTGTGCAGCCTGTGAGGTGAGGAGGACAAGCAAACACTAGTGACAGTGTCCAGATTATGTTCAGTGGGAGAATTCAGTGGGAGCTGTGCTATTGCAGCTGAAGGGTCTCAGCTAATGAGGTTTCCACAGAAGAAGCTGCTACTTCTGGGACATCTCTCTACCACTTCCCTCAAGGCTCTGATTCTGTCCCTAAACATACATGTCAGATCAATGGCCTGATAGATTTCTGAGCAAAAGAGACACCTTGGCTCTCTAGCTCTGTCTTTCTCAAAATACTGCTTACTCAACTCAGACAGAATTCTTGCTTCACACCAGGAAAAAAACAAGCGAGACTAATTAACTGGCTTCACAAACTAATGTGACATATCCTCAGGGTGGGCCACATCTTGACTGCTATATATGGGCTTAGCCTCCTCGTTGTCCTAGAGCTGCTCTGGTTTGTCCTGGGGAGCGTCTGTCCTGTGTTATTTTAGCTTTAAGGTCATGTTGCCATATCATTGTTCTTGCAGCAAAGGCCAAACCTGCCCTGGATGCATGCGAACAAGAGAGACGTGTTTAGCTGATTGTTCATTAATGTCTGGTGCCCGCAGAACTGACCTTGCGGGGACTGAGCCTATCTCCTTGGTGAAACTACTTTTCTCACAGCAAAGGGGCCTTACAATTTGTGTGCCCCTTCAGACTCACAGATGTCCCCAGTGAATTACCTCCAGCTCTGGAAGGGGGGATTTTCAGGCGGTGAAGAGCACTAATTCTTCCACTCTTGCACTGTAGTATGTGTTTTTATAGGTATTGCTATCAATTTACTCATCAGATAGTTCTCTTAAATGGTAATAATGGTGATAGGATCTGCACAGTGCTGTCCCAGTAGAGCCCTACTTATAGCAGAACTTGTAATACAGGAATAGAACTTACAGTAAGAGAAACAGGTGGAAGGAGACATTTTTAGTCTCACTGCACAACTGAAGTCACATTTGCCTTTTGAGAGAGGACTGAGTGCTAGTAAGGAAGGAGGGTAAAGTGCAGCCTCCTCTGCAGGGCTTGGACCAGTCATTGCCCCTCAACATCATCCTAGAGAGTTGGTGAGTGGGTTCATGGCTCTCCTTGCTCCCTACCCCATGAAACAGAGTTCTGATAGTGAGCAGAGCAGAAGTACTCTCTGCTGGGAGTTTGGAACAGAGACTCAAGTACTAAATTTCCCCTGTGCTTAGACTCTCTTGTAATGTTGGGAAGATGCAGGGGATCACAGGAAAGAGCAGCATGCTTTCAGTCAGACACACTCTTGGGCGGTGCTGAAGGGCAGCAGGTGTCCCATGGATGAAGGAAAACACCCCGTTAACAAATATCCCTTATAGCAATGTCCTTCCATTGTGAGAGGCTGGAGGGAGGGAGCATTAAGAGTGCTTTAAGCATTAAGAATGAGTGACAGAGAACATGTATGCTTTGTATGTCCTTCTTTTTTTTTTTTCTGTTTTTTTTTACAATGCATGCATTGCCTTGAGTGACTCAGTTTCTGTCCCTGAGCCTGATTCTTTTCTGGTTATAACACGGTGGCACATCACCATGCTCAGTGGCAACCTGGGTGGAAAACCAGGTCTAACTGAGAATAAGAACAGGCCGTGATCTCTCCTGGCAGATTTATGAATTTAGGCCTATGGGCAACAGAGCCATGGAACATGCACCTCAAATGTTTGGCCACATCCAGGCCTGGACTTTGGCTTGCCTTAGGCTGACCTTGTTAAATCTCCCTTCGTATGCAATCCCTCATGGCAGTGGATATTTCACAGCCATTTCTAATTCAGCCACAAGGCCTGAATTGCTCAGAATGAGTGTTCATATTGAGGCCCAGAAATGTATTAAGCTAATTATTCTTTGAAATCCCCCGATCCCCCTCCTGCTTTTCCCTTCCTTTGGCGCTGGCTGTCGGATCATTCCCCAGAGAAGAGTAGCTTTAAGTAGGCAATTACTTGTGATTCATAGGGTTTATTAGGAGCGAGAGAAGGCCAATCAGGTCTGGCCTTTCTCGCCTGTCAGATGGGAAGAGAAGGCTCCTTCAGCCATCCAGACATACATCTCCATTACCCGTGACTGCTGTGGTGCTAACGGATGCCCTTTCCTGCTCTGGAGAGGAAGAACACAGGCTACAGCTGTGTGAAATCCTTAATTCCTTTGGACTGTCAGTTAGCTTGACCTGACAGCAAATGAGTGCGTCTCAGACATCAATAAGCAGTAAATGGCTGGGCTACAGCAAAGAAAAAGAGAAGAGACCCACTGCTACCAAACACAGGTGGGGAGGGCACTCCTATCTGTGGAGGGGCTGCATCTGGCTCTGCCAGTTTTCTCAAGCATCTCCTGGAACAGTCCCTGTCCCTGTTATCCCAGCTGAAAGGTATTGTAGGATTTCCCTTTCTTTGGACAGTGCCAGTTGGCAGTGGACCACATGCAGAACCCATTCTTGCACCCCTGGTATGAGCCAGAAAACAGACCAGATGGGGAGTCCTCTCACTTTAGATCTTGTTCTGCTCCTTAATGTCTTAGTCCTTTGGGAGGACGGAGATTATGAACTGCAAAAAGCTGGTGATGTTTTTTATCAAGGTACTGACAGCTTGCTGTGTTCCTTTAGACTTTTAGAAGGATCTCTCCTCACTAGTTATTGAAGTCTGCCATTTTTGGAACTTTCCTTGCATGAGATAAACTGACCTTTTACTTCAGATCAGCAATGACATCTTGTCTTGGCCTCTAATAAGATCAGAGCATATGAATTTCATGTTTTCAGAATGGCTGTCACCTCCTTGGAAACCTCAGATAATTGTAAGCCTCCTGCTTCTGCTTTATTTTGCATTTTACAGTTATTCTGTCCCTCCCATTTGTTCCTCTTTCCCTCCTAACACAATTAGCTCTACATTTTCATTAACCAGATCATTATTTTAAGTGCTCACGGTCAGTTGTCAGTAATAACTCTCTGGGTTGGGCCTTTGCAGGTTATTGGTTTAATTTACACTTATCTGCATGAGCCTTCCTCCTGAAGGAATGTGCCAAGGGATAGTTCAGTCTCTTCCCAGGCAGGCCAGCTTTAAAGACATGTGTCAGGACTTCTGGTTTTATGGTGAGATTTAAGATGTCCTTGTTTATTCAAAAGGCCTGCTGCCAGGTCTTGTGGTAAAGGACACTGAATCCATGATTATTGTGGGGGTAATTTTTAGCATCCTTTATGCAGACCCTTTCTGGGTGGGCAGCAGTGAAAGTATTAGGCAAATGTTCTTGAAATTCAGGGTAAGCAGAGCTCTGAGCTGGCTGCCTCTACAACTGCAGTGGCCAACCCCATTGCTAAGAAAATTGCTGGTATTTCTCGGTGCTGGTCTTTGGTGTTTGCCTTTGACAGACTGTGAGCTCAAGGGCAAGGCAGACAGAAAACAGAAGCAGACCTGATGTTTGAGCACAAGGCAAAGGTCCCTGCTTCATGTCCAGAGAGGGAAATATGAAAGGATGTGCTCCCCATCCTACTCTCTTCCATAAATGTCAGCCTCCCAGTACTTGCTCCACAGCCAGGATACCAGTGCAGGCACAAAATGGCTGAGCTTACGTTGTTCCTCTCTGCCTGTCATCTCCCAAGGTCACATTATCTTCCTCTGCTTCCAGAGGAGAAAGTATTGGAAGGATTCCAGAGGTCATTTACACTTCTCATAGCTGTCAGGCCAGGCCTCCACGTGTACCTATGTCACTCACTGATGGTTTTATCTGTAACTTTACATCATGTTATAAAAGAGAAGAAGGAAGCAGGTGACATGACATGACTCTGTGAGCTGAGGCTCATGCCTCAGTCTCAGTTTGACTGTGAAACCAACTTGCACTTCAGCTCAGACCTTGTGTGAGCTCAGTTCTTCAAACTGTGAGTGCTGGGCCAACAAGGCATGGGGAGGGACAAGTGGTATGTCTGGGGATGAGGATGCAGTCAGTAAAACTTGTCCTTGGTTCTGCTAATGAGCTCCTACTCACCACATGACTGATGCAGTGAATCCTCTGCTAATCCAGGACTGCCTTAACCAGCACTCTCAGTCCTGCCCTTCATGTTTTTTTGGTTTTTCCACATGTGTGCACACACTTATTAACACTACAGTCTGCACCCGCACTCTGCTCTGTGAAGTGCCAGTGATGTAGAGTTCAGCTCATAGTTCAGCCTAAACCTCAGTGAAGGTAGTTTGAGTTCATTCTTTTTTTTTCTTCAACCCCATCTTCCACCTTCATCTTCACACTGTCCCCCTTGTCCTCTGTCAGTCACTCATTGGAACCAAATCATCTGTCATTCTCCTGGAACTTGTTGGTGAAAACCCAGCTGCAGAGGAAGAGTGGGGGGATTACCAGGAAGTTTAAATTCTAGACTACAGGAATGACCATGCATACCTGCTTTGCTGAAGCCAGTTGAGATGGTACTTAGCTGTGTGTCAATGTATTTACATGTGTTTGTTGTTACCAGCTCAGGTAAATCCTCCTTCTACTTGTTTTTAATATCTTGTCTCAACATTTAAAATTCATATTTTTTTACCTTTCAAAATTGAGAGTCTTTCTTTTTCTGGATATTTTTCTTTTCATTGCTGGCTGACACCTGAAAAACTCACATGTCAGAAAGGAAGACACTCTGGGATTCAGAGTGCTTTTTAAGAGACACAAACTCAGAACAAACCCAGCCTCCACTAACTTATATGGAACTTGATGTTTCTCACTAACTGCTAGATCAAGCCAGCATTCTCTGCATTTAAAAATTAAATTTTCTTCCCTTTCTCTGAATGATTTCTCCTTTCCTGAAGAGTATTTCCTAAGGTTGCTGAGGAGGGGAGAAGCACTAGTAACACTCTGAGACAAGAGATAATGCTTAACATTCCCAGAGCACCGCTGAGCAGGAAGACACGTTGCTGGAACGTTGCATTTGCAGTGATGAGCTTGCCCTAAAGGCCATCGGAAGTGAGTCTGCAAGGGAAGGGCACCTGCAGGCTCCAGCTTTTATGGCTGGCACTCTAGCAAGAGGCATGATCCCGTTACAGCTGTGAGGAAGCTCGTGGTGCTGATGATTTAGCCAGTCACGCCCAAAGGGAACCTTCCGTTGAAATCGAGGGCATGGCATTGCAGGGAAAAGCGAATTCAGTGTCAGAAGTTCCTTTGACAGTCATTGAAGACTAATCAGTGTAGGAACTGGGGCAACAAGAAGCCATCGGGAGGCAATTAGCAAAAACTAACGTCTCTGTTCTCTGTTTTTCAGATCGAAATGCTAGAGCACAAATACGGCGGCCACCTGGTGTCTCGCAGGGCAGCTTGCACCATCCAGACCGCGTTCCGGCAGTACCAGCTCAGCAAGAACTTCGAGAAGATCCGCAACTCCCTGCTGGAGAGCCGCATGCCACGCCGCATCTCCCTGAGGAAAGTCCGCGTCCAGAACTCAGAGAGCTTCTCTGCGGAGAAAGCCCTGGTGGAGGGGTACAACTTTGTGGGCATCCCACTGGTGAGGTCCCCGTCCTTGCCAGCCACCATCAGTGGGGCACTGACCGAGCTGGAGGACTCCTTCACGGAACAAGTTCAGTCCCTGGCCAAATCCATCGATGATGCCCTCAGCACCTGGAGCCTGAAGACCATGTGCTCCCTGCAAGATGGGGGCTCGTACCAGATCAGGGAGACCTTCAGCGCTAGCTCCATGCAGCCAAACCAAGACTTAGAAGCTGAGCTGCAGGATCAGGAAAAGGAGGAAGGTCTCCTGCCAGATACTCTACCCAAGAGCAGCAGCACTCTCATGATGGCTTTTCGAGATGTCACAGTTCAGATTGACAACAAAAACATCTCTGTCTCATCATCTACCTCGGTGTCCATGGCAAACTGTCTCAGCAGCAACGACCAGGCTGGGCTCTCTCAAGCTACCAAGACTGAAGAAAGCCCAGGAGAAGGGGAGGGAGAAGCCAGTGAGCCACCGCCTGCCCCAGAGAGCTTGCCTGAGAACAGCCACACTTTCACCGAGGTGGATGTCAGTACCAATGGCACGGGGGACAGCAGTGCTGAGCCGGATCAGATGGCGGTGCAGAAGCTCCAGTTTGACGCAAGCAATGAGGCAGGGCAAAGCAAAGGCTCTGAGTCTGAGAATGCAGACAACTCAGAGCAGCTGAGCAGCAGCAGCACCTCCACTTCAGCCAAGTCAGCCTCTGAGGTGTCCTCAAAAGAAGCCCTGCAGGCCATGATCCTCAGCCTCCCGAGGTACCACTGCGAGAACCCAGCCAGCTGCAAGTCCCCCACACTTTCCACAGACACCATGAGGAAACGCCTTTACCGCATCGGACTGAACCTCTTTAATATGTAAGTGACTCTTCCTCTGCTTCCCAGCCTGTGTTACGCCTCACAGGGACAGACGATGGCAGGCTCTTATCAGGCTCTTCGTAGATCCATATCCAGGGAAGTTTGTTCGTATTCAAGGGCATGACCATCTGGGTATGCAGTGCACAGGACAGGCTGGCTTCCCAGAAGCTCTTTCCCTAGATTCTCCCAAGTACTGTCCTTCTCTTCTGCCTAACGAGGAACAAACCCACTGTCCCATGAGTAGTGTCCATGCTCTCAGAATTCACTGAACCTTCAGTTCCAGTTGCTGTCCATTTGGCATCCACCAGGTGAGCCTGGGATCACTCTGGTTCACTCTGTTGCAAAGGAACAAACATAGCTGGGACTGTAAACCCAGCCCTGGTTACTTAACATAGGGCAATTCCAAGTAAAGAGACAGAGAGACAGAGGTAGAGCTGAGCTTAGCTAGCCCAGTATGAGTCATAATGACAAAATTACGTCTCTGGCTGTCATTTTTCTTCAGATACTTGGGTAGATTTTCACCTGACGGACCAGGTTTAGTCACCTGTCTCTCACATATCTGAGTTTGATATCCTGTGAGAAGGCTGTAGGTGTGAAAGCAAAAGCAGAGCAGAGGTTACCATCTGGAGGGTAAGTCACAGGTCACACGTGGATTGGCAGAAAGCAGCTGAGCTCCTATAAGGAGTTTTAGATTTGCTCGTTGCCTTTTGATGAGACTTTTCTCATCTAAGCAAGCCACGAGCAGTACTGGGTTTTGCTTTATCATCACACTCTCATACCTCTGCCTTTCAGCTTCCATTTGAGTCCCCTAATAATGAGGATGTAACGTGCCCATACTAGGAGAACGTTTTTCCACATATTAGCATGGGCATTTTAGTCAAAGCAAGGACTAATTGTTATGCAGTCCTAGGCAGAAGTTTTTCACAGACAAAGGGGCAATGCACAGGATTTATATATGTGTACCATGGAGGCTGTGGACTCCAGGAGGCAGGACCCAGGAAGAGAGGTTTTTAGGGTTGATCTCAGAGCACATCCAGAAGGGAAGTGATGTTAGGTCAGACAGATTTGGGACTCGTACAGAACTGAGAAGGACATATTTCCAGTTCTGAGATCAGGTTGGAGGACAGGAGTGAGGAAACTAACCTGTTAGCTCTGGGGAATGATGCCTTTCTTCATTCTTTGAGCGGTATCTAGGGGACACGTGGTTCCCTTTGTGACTTCCTATCCAAGGGGCTGGGAAGGCCATTAGGCTTTCTGCAGTTGTTTGTTGCTTTCCCTATCTATTTCCAGGAGAAGCCAGAAGAAGTTTACTATTGTGGGGTTTGGGATGTGGGCACTGATCCGTAGGGCATGGAGCTGAGGCTGTGTGTGCGCGTGCACATCCCTTTTCCTGGCTTTCCCTGGAGCAGGAGCTGAAAGCCCACAGTTTCGAGTGGCATCTGCCACAGTCTATCTGGCCTTGCCTTGCATTTTTGGAAGGCAGTGCTCTGGCTCGGAGCAGGCCTTTGGAAACACATCAATGCAGTGGCACTTTCCCCATCCTTGCTGCACTGTGAGGGGGTGAAATCCCTGGAATGGCAAGTGCTTCATTATGCAGCACTGCTGTAATAGCTCAGTGTGTGTGGGCAGCTGGCTGCGTGGGCAGAGGGAAAGCCAGCAGGACGTGAGGAATCCCGCAGCATTTGCTGGCTCTTCTTCACACCCCTGCAACACCAAAAATGAATAGCAGGGACCAGGCTCAGGAGAGAGGGGAGTAGAGTTGTCTGCTGCACATCTGGGTAAAAGCTGTATGCTGCACTGCATGGGATACATCTGCAGGTGTTCAGTGGCAGAGATGCTGTATTGCTATCAGGATTTTGTGGAGAACAAATTGAATCCTGGGAAAAACTGATGAAAGGCTGCTGTTAATGAAAGAATATTTGAGTTATAGTCTAGGCAGTGCAGGAGGGCTGTCACAGCTGGACTGTTTCAACCTGCATCCTCTGATGGCATTGTGTGTGCCACCTCTACTGAACACCTGCACATCCATGCCAGTGTGTGCATTTTTCTGACCATATTCAGCTCTCAGCTCCTCTGGAGTGGATCCAAAGTCAGTCCAGTGACTTTGGAGTCACACAGGTGTAGCTGAGTTCATCCTCATGTTGTGAACACCATACTGTCCCTAGCCAAATACCAAAGTGTGCAGGTGGACGTGCATTTTATGAATCTCTGTTGCTTAGTTTGACTTGTGTCCTAACCATATCACCTTTGCACTTAGCAGGGAACTTTACCTGTACTCTTTGATGGTGAACCAGTAGGTCTGTGTGATAATAAAGAAGGTGTATTGTTGCTTTTCCATGAAGGCCTGGGGTTTTCAGTATCAGATCTTGCACCTCTCCTGTTTATAAGTTTGATTTTCTTGCAGCCCTCTCCCCAGGGATGCCACACTGCCCAGGATATTTTCTTTTGACATTACAGAGTAAGCAGAACTATTTCAAGCCCATCTACTTTTTATATGCCTGTGAGGCCCCTGTAAGGAGCAGGCCATTCTGCTGGATGCTGATCCCCTTATAGCTAGACATATGTTGCTCACCCACATACTTCACCACCTGACAATGTCACAGTCTGTGCCTGTGCATATCATGCATTCCTGTGCTCTGAAATCTCATCCTATTCTTTCCTCACCCCAGAAAACTGCCTGAGCAAACTCAGTCCTTGAGCCTTGACAAAGAACCCTGAATTTGGATTAATGATGAAAGTATGACATCATTTCATGAAGTCACTCTCTTACCTCTCTCCACTTGCTGGCTCAGAGAACCAAAGAAATGTGGCAATCTTCTTGCCATTGCAGTGATTCACCTCAGCAAAGTGCATCATGACAGAGACCCTTCAGTGAGGCAGACTGAAATATAGGAAGAAAACTTCCTGCACAATACACACGTACAATGTATTCTTGTCTGCGCTGTGAGACAGGCACCACATAGGCTCACAGGCACTCCTAGGATACACAGGGGCTCATAAGAAAGATGGGGACAGATGTTTTAGTGGGGCCTGTGGCAATAGACCAGGGGTAATGGTGTTAACCTGAAGGAGGGCCGGTTTCGATTAGGTGTAAGGAAGACGTTTTTTACAATTAAGGTGGTGAAACACTGGCACGGGTTGCCCAGAGAGGTGGTGGATGCCTCATCCCTGGAGATATTCAAGATCAGGTTGGAGGGATCTCTGAGCAACCTTGTCTAGTTGAAAATGTCCCCACTCACTGCAGGGGGGTCAGAGTAGATGGCCTTTAAAGGTCACTCCCAACCCAAACCACTCTGCTTCTGTAAGAACTGTGTGTGCAGGCACAAACACTGGCACACTAAGAACCAGAAAATCACTCCCACAGCCAGGCAATCAGGCCCACTCAGCACCAGACCTGTTCTCAGAAAGACACTCACAGCCACAGAAGGAGAAAAGCCCTCTGTCTGCAAGCTGCACACTGCTCCCTCCCTTCTCTGACAAAGCATTCTCTGGGTGCCTTCTCTCACACACAAAGATTTCTGCCTGAGGGCATGAATCAATAGAGAAGAGAAGAAAAACACAGCTAAGGGTGGGGGAAGTGGAGAAAGAGATAAGCAAATCTGAGTATGGGATTTCTGTTCAGGCAGTCAACATCAAGCTCAGGTGAGGCAGGTAAAAAAGTATCACTTAACACTGAGCGTTGAAAATGTATGAAAAAGAGAATTATTTACTTAACAGAAAAAGTGCCCACCTTTGGTTGTCCGCCTTGGAGTCTTGAGCCTTGTTTGCCCATAGACCATGGCAGCAATGTCTCCTAAGTTCCTCCACAGAAGGAGGAGCCTTTGACTCAGGAGCAGATGGATGGCAGAAGAGTCACTGACGAGGCGTGGTACACTGCAGCAGGATCCTTTGAGGCAGTGGCATGCCACTTGTGATTACCAGATGACAGCAGGTGCTGCGAGTGACGCAGCAGGTCCTATGACATCTTTTTGTCCTCAGCAGCAGCTAGGGGGGCACACAGCAAGTCACTTTTCCTCACCCTAAGCAGTCCCATTGCTGACACACACATGAACTCGTAGGAGCTCAGGCACGTACCAAGGGCTGCATTGATGCAAGCCACGGGGTGAGCCTCTGAGAGATCAATGCAAACTCACCATGTCTCTGTCCTTCCCTTCCAGAAACCCAGACAAAGGGATCCAGTTCCTGATCTCCCGAGGCTTCATCCCGGACACCCCCATCGGGGTGGCACACTTTCTGCTCCAGCGGAAGGGCCTCAGCCGCCAGATGATTGGGGAATTCCTGGGCAACAGCAAGAAGCAGTTCAACAGGGACGTCCTGGAGTAAGTGTGGAAATCTCTTCCCCTCCTCCCTGCACTCTAAAGGAGCGCCAGCCCACTCTGCCTCTGGCTGCACCAGGAAGCGCTTCATTGTCCTCCGTGCCACTTCATCCCCGCTCTTCAGGAACTCCACCATTGCCAATCCCTATCTGCCATCCCTCAACACATTTCCCAGCTGTGTGTTTGACCCTTAACATCATCGGTTCTTTCATTTCAGTCCCTCCTCAGAAGGCCTGTGGTCACCTAGCAGGAGTTCAGCACTGTCAGGTGGTAGAACGAGTGATGCTGGCAGGTTTGGGGGCTGCGAAACTCTGAGGCTATCCCATCCATATAAACCACTTCTGATGCCTTCTGGGATGTACTAAGAGAGGCAGAGGAGGAAAAATATCTGCTCCTTGCTGTGAGACCAGCAGGGAGAAGTGAATGCTGGCTATACACTCAGTTTTCTTTCTGTCCAGGTTGGAAATTGGTGGCCCTTTGAGTTTGTCCAACTGCATTAGGAGGATAATAAAAGGGGGTTGGTCCTGTTTGTGGTGATGAGGAGGCCTGCATATGAAAACGTGCTACTAAGGGCTTGTCATTGCCACAGCAGCCACAGAGCACTGAGGAACATCCTCACTCCAAAATCTGCAATGAGCTGAGCTGTCCTTTTTCAGAACAAAATCTGAGGTTTTCTTCCTGCTTCTGTTCAGTGGCTGCCTGTGCTGGATTATTACCTTGAATTCTCTCACTGTGACCCTCTCCTGGTCACAAGCCATGCATCTCTCAACCTACACCTCTCTCCTCTTTCAAGTCTAGCTCATTCAGAGACCCATTTCAAGGCATGACCAGCACTCAGCTTTTATTATGCAGAAGCACAATTTTTAGTGAGAGCTGCCTTTCCATTAGGCGGGAAGTCCTTTGCTCTGGGTCCTTTATTATGTTCTCCCATTCTCCAAAATGTTCTCCATTTCCCTTGAATTTTGCAGTGGTTTCTCTTGAACCAAACCATACAAAAACTCCAAATCCCATACACACACTCCACTTCTGCTCCAGGGAAAGACTGGAGGATACTAAAGTTCAAGAGCCAAATCTAGGCCCAAATTTTAAAATTAATTCCAGCTGCAATTGCTGCTTCTTATTGCTGCAGGCACCTGGCATTTGGTCCATCTCTTTTTTTAATATGCTGTAGGGGTATTGATTTGGCCAGCAACAAGACACATGTACTCTCCAGCCTCTTCATGCTGAGAGCTACAATTAAAAGTAATTGCCTCTTTTTCTCCAGTAAGCATTGTGTGGGCTGCTTCCCCTGACAGATAATCTGCTCAAGTCCAAACCTAGCCTCTGCACACACAGGGAGATATTGCAACAACAGTAGGCTGACACTTCCTTGTAATCCTAAATTTGGCATCATCCCTGCAAATGACCATGTTCCTCTGCCTCACATGGGACTACAAACTCTGTGTCAGCAGCTCCTGGGAGCAGTCCCTATTGCAAAGCCTGGTGTCAGCCTCCCAGCCTCAGTGTCCAGGAGCTGCTATGCTGGGGTTGCCTGTCCCGTTTCTGCACGTGGCATGGGGCCATTGGAGCAGGTGGCCCTACTCCATCATGCTCATTACTCGAAGTTTCCACTGCCCCTCTTATGGTAACACTCCAAATGTTCAGTGAAGGAGTGACCTTGCCCATCCTATTAACAGCTGTAGAAAGCAAGGCTCAAAGATGGGGACTAAGATATTGAGGCTCTGTGCACGTGGATATATCTTGGGCAGGGACTGAAGAAGTATCAAGCAACTGGGTCTGAATTCAGGGTTCAAACCTGTCTCTGATCTCTCCAGGCAACAGATGATATGCTTGCACTAACAATCTGTGCTGCCATCCCCTCTTCACAATAAATGGCTGATTCGTCTTCCTTAAAGGCAAAGATGAAAGTAGGCTTAAAATACACAAAGAATATTCTAAAACAGGAAGGAAAAAACCATGCACATTCAGCTGGTTGTAGCTGTGCCATTTCAAGGTACTTTCTTCCTGTGCCAGTTCTGAGCTTGGGGGTAGCGATGGTTGGTGGGCTTTGCAAGCAAATTTTTTCGTCAACTGCTCATGAGAGCTGGATGGGCAATGGCTGCACACCCAGCAGCATGCCATGCATGGAAACAAGGCATTGAAAGGAGAAATTATGGCCCAGAATTATAATCTTGGTTATTTTTCCTGTCCATGCTGCAGGAAGAAGAGGGCTGGCAGTGTTTATAGTATAGTGTGCTGGCATTTCCAGTGCACTGTACCTCGAGGGCTGGTCACAACTTATGAGCTGTTTCTATGGGAACAAGAGGCAGATCAAAGACCTTTTGGCATTTTAGAACTGTCTAAGACCTAATCTGGTTCTCATTCCCCCCTCCAACTCCCATCAACTAGCTCAGGAACACGGACACAGGCTGGGAGAATAGACTCTGCAAGGGCTGTCTTGCTGTCCCCACATCCACCCACGCTTAGCAGAGTTAAGGTACATGGTATTCCCTGGAGAGCATGTGGCAGGCAGGAGAGCTCATATAGTAGCTTTTGCACAATTTGCCCAATACCACAGTCATTTCTGTGGCCCAAATGGGCAGAAGAAGAACAGGCACTTAGTCCTGCCAAGGTCAAATGCCCAGGCAGGGTGGCCGTGAGCAGGCAGTAGTGCTTGGACAGGCTCTGATCACCTGCAGTGAGCAAGCCTGTATGCAGGCAGAGATGTCTGTGCTCTTTCACATCCCAAACCTGACCCTGGAGCCTCCTCTACTCCCCAAAAGCAATTTCAATTATTGATGCCACTTGCTGTGTTAGTTTAGCTTTCGCTTGACGTGAAAACTTATGTTGCAATTGTGTATTGTAAGCAATGTTTCTATTGCAGCCAGGTTGAATTAACCCAGCTGCATGAATAAATAATAAGACAGCTTTTAAAACATCTGCAGAAGTGTCAGTCTCCCTTGTGCCTTTGGAGGCAGGGCAGAGCTGCCCAGGTTACAAACTCTAGACTCAGCTGTGATGTCCAGCCATAAGTCTGTACTCTGCAGAGTTCTCTTGGCTTCTGCAGGTATTGAAGCTGTGCTGGCTGACAGACAAGCCAGCCTCTGCCTGCTCCTGCTGTCAAACAGCAGAGCTGAGGAGTGCCGAGTGGCACTTGGCACTGTGAAGATGATCCCACTTTAGTGCCCACCCATAAATGTAAAAGTCCAGAGAAGTGCTAGGCTGGTTGCAAAGCCTTTTATGTAAAAGGGCAGGGGTTGAGGTGAGGTAAGCAGTTTGTGAGGCTTGAGCACTTCGGTGTGCTGTTTTGCCTTCCCACACCTTCATGCCCAGCCCCTAAATGCCCTGAAATTGAAATCTCCTGTGCATCCTCCTGCTCTTACCCTTCAACCTTTAACTTTAACCTTGGAACTCAAAAAAGATGTCTGGATAGCTCACAAGTAGTTCTACATACTAGCCAGAGGAACAACAGAGAGAGCAGGAGATTTTCAACAGTTTCTGACTATAATTGACACACATGCATTGATAACATTGAACCACTCCAGTCCGTCTCTTTAGGAAGATGCAGTATGTAATTTGCTTTTTTTAGAAAAGGCTTCAGTCTTTCAAAGTAGGATTTATCTCACCTGTTGTTGGCCACCACCAAGTTTAGTGTCTCCTAGAAATTTATTAATTGCTTTTGTCAGTGGAGAGACACAGGGCCCTCAAGAGTGGTGTTTTTCTCAGTGTGCTAGTTTAGGCTGGACGTGCAACTTTTAGGCATTTTGTGTTACAGGGTATAAATCCCACTTGTAACCTATTTTAAGCATCCCACAGGATAACCATTCACTGTGATCAGCATCCCACAGTAAGATCCAAGAATCTCATTCCACAACCTGCCCTGCTGCCAGCTAGGAGGAGACACTGGTGACCTGCCCCAGGTTTCAGTGTCTACCAGTCCAGGGAATACAGCTGGAGAGAGGTAGCCCAACCCATTAAAGCACCTCTGTGGTACTGAGCAGTTTTAATCAAATCTATTTGTCAAGTACTGCAGAAAAAAAATTTTGTTGCTTTGAAAAAGTCAGGCCCAAGGCATTGACACATAGTTTTAATACGAGACACATCATCATTCTTGCATCCTTTCTTCATTCTGTGTTTATTTGTTGCTTTTGTTCTCCTTCCTTCATACTTTCCTCCACTTTAGTCCATTCTTCCCCTCCACCTGTTCCTGACTCAGGAATTGCTTCCATTTATAGTTCATTCATGAACAAGATAATGTGAGTGATTTCATGAATGGAGTCAGCTGTGCTGCTGCTACTGGATGGTTTGTGTTTGGCTTGTGGGACTCGGAAGTGCAGATGTGGCTGTCCTGGTGCACTTGCTGTCAGAGGAGAAATGGGCAGGGCTTCCAGCAGAGGAGACATTGTGCTGAGCTGGGGTCTGGTTGGTGTTAGAGTGGAAGTTGCTGCTGGAGACACTCTCCCTGGGGCTGAGCAGGTCTCCTGCCTGTCAAACCTGTGTTGTCTTCTCTTTCTGTCATGGAGAATCAGGGAGAGAAAAGCTGCTCTCAGTAAGTGCAGAGCTGGGAGGCCAGCAAAAGGAGTGTCTCTCAAAGAAGAGTTAGGTTCCTCTAGGACAGGCAGAATGGACTTGTCTGGTTAGCCCAAAGGAGCTTTCCTTCCCCTTCTCACTGAGGCTGCTACAGAGGATCAGTAAGGGACTTGCATCACAGGAGGCTTTGAGCAGGAGCAATAGATAAGGGTGTGGTGGAAACAGGACAGAGGGAAGAATGTGTTCTGACCTCCTGTTGCAAGCAGGGCTGTAGCACAGACCAAATATGAGTAAGAACAGCCTTCCCATGCCAGGCTTGTACAGGCTGAAGGTGCAGCCTGAGTCTGCCTGGTCCCCAGGAAGCTCAGGAAGGAGCCCAAGTAAGTAGCCATGTGAGCTACCAACAACCCCAGGAGGGCGAGTAGGCATGACAGCCCCAGGGAGAAACAGGCAATACATGTCCTGTAGCATTCTCCGGAGAGGGAAGACTGGTGTGGGCTGTGGTCTCCACTGTAGAGACTACCTTTCCCGAGAGGGCGTGGAGGGCAGGATTGGGACACACAGCTGTGCCCACTGGTGCAAGGAACTGGGGAGTCCTGCTAACTTCTCCCTCTGTTCAGTTAGCACGTGCAGGGCAGTCTCCTCCCAGGCAGCTGAGCTCTTCTGCAATTCACCCAAATCCTGGTTCATCTTCGGAAAGCTTGTAGAATTAGGGAGGCTGAGGAAAGGGATGATTTTTATTAATATCTTTGTGCCTTGTGATTTTAAACTTTCCACCTGGCTGCCTCCCCCCTTGCTCCCTCCCTGAGTGGAGGCTGCAGGTTCATTACAGACGCTTTTAGTTGCACCCCAGCTCCTGCTGCACTGTCACCTGAGCGGAAAAGCTGGAAAATAGGTCATTACACTTGGGTGAGCAGATCCCAGCCCCACATGATACAGCTGCTTCCTGCCTTCACTGAACCCTTTTGCCACAGGCTTTTTTGCCATGCTTAGCCCTGTGCTAAATCCTCACAGCTCTTCTGCCATTCTGTCCACCCACTTTTGGGGGGATCTTTGCCCTGTAACCTGGGAGGCAGCATGGCTACAGCAGAAATAATAGATGAGCAAAAGAATCCATCTAGGAGCCCACTCTTTGGTCCTGGCACCTGGTGTGCAATTCTCTGCACTTGTGAGGTGCCTCAGGGCAGAACAAACTCCTCATGTACACAGGTGGCACAAGAGCCCTGAAACGCCACCATCTTGTTTATGAGGCAGGGAACCAGTGCTTTTCCCGCTCATTTCAACAACATGATCCAAATATCCAAAGTCATATCCTCGCAGATAGTGGCCTAAATGAATCTCTGGGTGCACTGCGAGCTCAATTTGTGTGGCTTGCTGCAAGTTCATGGGCAGGAAGGAGTTGAAACATGAGATTTTATAAGGTGATTACTGTGTCCCTGCATCATCATCCCTTAAGCCTCCTGATGGTCCTGGAACAGGCATCTCACAGGTGTCCAGCTGTTTGTGGAAAAATGAACTCAGCACTGGTTTTGGCATGTGCACATAAGCTGTTGGTTTATTCCTTGGATGCAGAGAGCCACCTGCTCTCATATCCTTTGTCTGCTTCCACGGTCTCTCCCTTGGAAAGAAAAGACCTCCTTGCTCTGGTTTCACAAAGAAAAGTTGTGCTGCACTTCAGGGGATGTCTGACACAGTTACCAGAGTGCATTTGGAAAGTTAATGTGTGTCTGTGCAGGAATCCGAGGTCAGGGAAGGCTTCAAAACTTCCAGCTGTCTAGAAGAGGAGCAGGAACATGGCAGCCCCATAGCACAAGGCTGTTTGGCTCTTTGAATGGACTTTGCAGTGTCAAATTTGGTCACAAAAAGTATCAGACAAGTCTGATCCACCTTTCTTTCTGTCTGTCTAGCAGCAGAAACAGCAGCCTGGTACCTGATGGCTCCTCTAGGAGCTGTTCTTCAGGCCTTTGGCACAGGATTTGTCAGATAAATCAAATCCAAGCACAGGCTGACTTTGCTTGAATCAAACATTCTTCCTAACCTGTCCTTTCTGCCTGGTCAAATTTTCTCAGTAAGCAGGACAGGGGACACTGTTCTTTGGGCTGAGAGACAAATGGAAGAGGCTCCCAGGAGTTAGAATTTACAAAGGAAACCTACATCAGTCAGTCTGTGAGAGAAACTCTCATAGAAGAAGCTGAGCAAAACTCGTGCAGCAATGCCTGGGTTTGAAAAGAGCCATGAACAGCTGCCTTGTCCTACTTGTCCTAACAAAGGCTTGATGCTTTCTGATTTAAGGACACGGACTTTATTACTTGAGATTTGTACACAAAGGGGAGGACGTGTTAGAGCAGCCTGTGTGGAGGGGGAAAGATTGATCAAAGAGGGAAGGAGTAAGCAAAAGATAGATGATTTAATGCTAGTGGATTGGAGTTACAAGGGTGACCTCAGAGGTGTCCCTGGGGTGTGCAAGGACTCTGTGTTCACATGTCTGGAAGCAGACAATAGCAGCAAAATCACTGGGGTCAGTGCTGAGAAACACTGCACACTGGAAAGGATTAAAAAATGATAACAAAAGCCCAAGTGCAGAGGTGGTTGCAGCTGTGAACACAATAAGGACTAGTAAGAGGAAAACTGTTCTTACTATCAAAGATGAATTCCAAGAAGCAGAATGCCTTGATGTTAACCCAAGGGAGTGAGTATAAGTATGAGAAAAATAAAAATAACAAAGGGAAGAGGCAGTGGAGGAAGTTTTTCTTATTGCCAAGTGTTTCTGCAGTCCACCTCTTGGAGAGATAAAGAAATATTTCATGGAAGATTTCCTATGAGAGCAGTGCCTTTGATTCTCTTCCCTTGCTCCCTATTTGTTCCTGAATCTCGATTATGCGGACTTTGTGCAGAGAAAGAGCCCACAATTCCTAGCTGAGGTTGTAACAACTCCATCCTCAGAAGATACAAAGCACTTTATGTTCAGTCAGAGCTCTCGGTGAGTTATTCTGTGGGTGTCACCCCAGTTAAAGGATGACATCTCAACTCCTGTATCAATAAGGCAGTGGAGGAGACGTCTCTGAGCATTTGAACTCTGTCCCTCACCCATCTGAGGCATTGTGCAACAGATTTTTATTCCAGCAAGGCTGCACATGGCACTCAACAGCTCAGTTCACAAACCACTTCCCAACAACCCACAGCAAACTGCAGCACTTAGAAAAGACCAACAGACACACCCCCAGTTTATCTCTGAAAGGAAGAAGGAACTGGTAACAGCACGTCCCTTTATTAGTAGAGGTTTCTTTGGCAAAATTTCCAGATAATCCTAGGAAATAGAAGGATGCAGAAGAAAGCTAATCCCCTTCACCTCCTTTTTCCCTGTACCACTCCTCATAAGGTCCCAGACAACCTGTCTTGGGGAAAATTTCCTCCTTAATAACCTTAAATTTGGGATCAGTTTATCCTTTACCACACGACAAAGCAACCCAAACACAAAGAATTAAGTAAAGGAGTTAAGGGGCTGATAGAAGTAGAATCCAAGGTACAGAGAAGCAGAAAATATGAAGTTCCTGAATCTTTAATACTCTTCTAATGTCAAGGTGGTCCCTTTAGCAAATAAGTAACTTGTATTTAAGGAAGGCTTAAAGAAAATGGGATTTTGGCACCTGTGACTTTCTTCATCTATCAGACAGAATTTCAGCTTTGAAAATTTATTTTTGGGAAAGAATAATGACAAGCAGGAAGGTAAATTGTACATACCAAAGTCAGTGGAAAGTAGATTAATTCAATGTCTGTCTTTGTTAAAATAACTAGTTTTCTAGACAGGGGACATGGAGAACATAATTCTAGACTTCAGCAAGGCATTGGACATGAGAAATTTTTTGTTGAGAGTGGAGGAGAGAGAAATTAGCAGAGGAATCATAAATGGGGGAGCAAATTGGCTGATACAGACATTAGTGCCTACGTACTCTGCTGAAATGGGAAGTTGGGCCTGAGGGACATTATGAACAGGGGTTTCTGAGTCTAGTCTTTTGATTAATGCTTGCAGTAATGACCTGAGCACAAAAGGTAGGAATATGCTAACAAAATGTGCTGACGCCACATGGGAAAGGTGTTGTCATTACAAGTGACTGAAATATCATGCAGTAAGAATAAGAACAAGTAGATTATTTGACTAACACAGAGAGCAAGAACTGTAGTGGTAGGTGCTGGAGACTAACAGCAGGGCCTTTATAAGATGAGAATGCTTTAGTGGGAAATAAGAGAGGTGGCATCCCCTTCTTGGGGTTTCTAAATTGGCCATGAATTACCAGTGGGCAGTGAATTGCATCAAAATGCAAAGTGACACCAGATGAGCAGGTGATGTTGCAATGTTATTTCTGTACAACAGCTTCCATTTCCTAGTTTCTCTGAGCTGACTCTGGTCTTATTGATATTGATATAGGTGTCTAAATATCTATCTCAATATAGATGTCTATATATCTATATAGATACAGGTAAATATCAATACATATATATATATATATATATATACTTTCTCTGTGTATGCATATGTGAATGCATATGCTGTCTATGGCATGATATGTATATATCATGGTGTATACATACACACACATATACATACATATAAACATATAGTGAGGCAGAAGAATTGCTCACCAGCTGCAGAGTGCAGGAATCACTTGTGTGAAATCACTGCCCGTTGTAAGCAGGATCCAGGAAGCCATAGTGATGTCTCAGGGCCTTTCCCATGGGATTTCCCTTGGGGACTGGGCCTTGGTACCACCATGGAGGAGCCTGGTGTCACCCATGGGAGGATGTTCTGATGAAGGCTGTGTCCCCCTCTCACAGCTGTGTGGTGGACG
This sequence comes from Lycocorax pyrrhopterus obiensis, assembly GCA_014706295.1. NCBI lineage: Eukaryota > Metazoa > Chordata > Aves > Passeriformes > Paradisaeidae > Lycocorax > Lycocorax pyrrhopterus. The sequence continues at coordinate 73,880,848 of JACSVZ010000015.1, read as the reverse complement.
AGATGGACTTCTCAGGCATGGAGCTGGACGAAGCCCTGCGGAAATTCCAGGCCCACATCCGCGTGCAGGGGGAGGCGCAGAAGGTGGAGCGGCTCATCGAGGCTTTCAGGTGAGAGGAGGAGTCCTTCAGGTAAGAGAAGGAGCCCTGCAGCCCCACTGCTGCAACCAAGGGAAGCAGGGAACACAACACACCCAAGGCAAAAAACCAGCAGCCATGGAGAGAAGGGCCAGGGACTTCCCTTCCAAAGAGGGGGATCACGGAGGGGCTCCTGAAGGATGGAGTTCTCTGTGCCACTGCTGCGTCACAGCCGTGGCCTTGTCAGATGCTCACTGGCATGAAGGGAACAAGGGGCCAGCATGAGGCCAGTCCTGACGTGGCTGCCAGCAAGGGATTCCCTGTTCATTGGTGACCTGTGGGAAGAGCAGCAGAGGGGCTTGCAGGGGTGCTGGGTTGCTCCCTTGGTGCATCCAGAGGAGTGCTTTGTGCTTAGCAAGGCAGGCTGGAGCAGACACCTCCTGGATTACCCTGGTGCGCTGGCACACTCTGAGCAGTCCTCTCCAGTCTCACTTGCTTTTTTGGTTCTTGAGGACAAGAAGGCTGAAGTTTCAGTGGCCTATTTCAGCCACTGGTGGGGAAATTTGCCTTCAAAGAGCGGTCAGTTCCTTCTCATTTGTGTGAGAGGTGGAGTGAAAGGAGGAATTTGATCCACTTGTGATACAGCCATTGCCAAGCTGGAGCAGAGGGCTCCCGTGTTCCATGTTAAGTGTGTGCATCCCTCCTGCTGCAGCCAGAGGTACTGCATGTGTAACCCAGATGTGGTCCAGCAGTTTCACAACCCGGACACCATCTTCATCCTGGCCTTTGCAATCATCCTTCTCAACACGGACATGTACAGCCCCAACATCAAGCCTGACAGGAAGATGATGCTGGAGGACTTCATTCGCAATCTGAGAGGTGAGGGTCCTGCCTTGACTTTTTTTTTTGCCCTCTTGCTGTTCCAAATTCTGCCTAGATGAAGGCAGGAAAAACCTAGTGGAACTGCCTTTCTCCATGTCTGCTGCTGCTTGCCTGTGAGCTAGACATGGAAGGCCCTTTGAGGTGCCTTCTAGGGTGCTGGGGAAGGGAAATTCTAATTAGCTTTGTTTTCTGCAGGAAGCTGTCCAGCCTTCTCAGAAACCAACCATTTTCCTTTGAGAGATGGCTTCATCTTTTAAAATATCTCATTGCTTGGAAACAGTCCATTGTATTACATTTTCCTATTGTTCAGCTCCATCCTTAGACCGTGCTGGATTGTGCTAAACAAGCCCTACTTGCTGGTTTGAATATATGAACACATCTTCCTTCTATTCAGGCTAAATCTTCCCCTTCTTAATTGCCTGCAATTACTTATAGTAACTGTAGGCGTGACAGAGTTCATGCATACATTACCTCTTTGCAATTTCTGATACATCGGTTCCCCAAATCGATTTTCTTCTATTTTCAAGGTCGGTCCTTTCCATCCTGGTAATAGGTTGTTAAAAGCACTTTTTCAGATGTGGTCACAGCATACTCATATACAGAGCTACTGCCTCATCCTTATTTTCAGATCTAGTAATGCAGCTTAGTATGGTTTGGCCTTTTTGACATCATGTCTAGACAAATTATTGTCTAATTTCCCAGCCATATTCACTCCTAGGTCATCCTAGGTCGGCCATTTTCCAAGTTTCTCTTACTGCACATCTGCAATTCAGATAAAGCTCCCTCAAAGTTTTCCCAGCGTAAATTCCTGTCTTTTTTGAAGATTTTGTACTTCTCTGGGTTCCTTTGACTTGTTTCTTTGTCCTGATTGCTGTTCAGAAAGCGTCATCTCAGCCTCCCACACCTTCCACAGTTTGTCACCTGCTTCAGACTGGTATAATGTGACACTGAGGCCCTCTTTCATGTTAATTCCACAGATACTGAATGGGGCTGCTACCCTGCCATCATCCCCCTTAGTATTACAATTGATAGCACTAACAAAAGAGGGGTTTTTTTAATGTTAACTTACACTTGGAGTCGCCTTAAAATCTGTCAGTTCACACCACAATGAATTAAACCAGAATGAAGGTCACTCACCTCCAGCGTGCAACACACCACAACTCATGAGAGTGAGTGAATGTCACCCCATCACAGACAAGGGGAGACAGCTCAATCCCGACTCACCTGCAGGCCAGTGCCCAGGCCAGCAGCTTTAACAGCCTGTGTTTAAAATGTTATTCAGGATACATTTTCAAGGATGTGGGTGAGGGAGCCAGGACATCTCAATGCCCCTCCATTCCTCAGCAGTTCCCCACCTGCATCACTCAGGATAGTACATCTCAGACCAGGGAGCTGCAGGGAATGCAGAGAAAATCAGTATGAAATGACTGGAGGAATTCAGTTTGGAGGAAGGACTGGCAGCTTGGTTTGCAGTGTTTGGCTCAGGGAAGGGTGAAAGAAAAATTTTCTGCCAGTATCTGAAGGGTCAGACAGCAAAATTTGGAGAATTATCTAAGGAGATGTAAAAGAGGAAAGGGGCAGGGTCAAGGCAGAGATATCACGGACAGAATTGCAGGAAAGTATTACTCCTAGGAGACAGCACAGAATGAAAATAGTGGCGATCACCAAGCAGACAAGGAGAGCTGATGCTTGCATTGGCAGGAAGAGCTGCTGAATCCCCTCCTAGGCCATCTCCACATCTAGCACTTCTGATGATACAAAATCAATGCAGGGGTTGCTGCTGAGTGGCCCAAGATATATGAATGTGAAATTGTGGCTATAAAACCTTAGGAAACACATGGAAACGAGCCACCATGCAGAGCAATGGAATAATGAAATCAACTGCATTGGCCTTAGAGATGTCAGTCTCTCCTGCTGGTGCATTAGATGCATTAGAGAAAGAAAGGAGACAGCCTGAAGTGAAGCATTGCTGTTCCCCTTCACCCTCCCCAGCACTGCGCAGTGCAGAGGCAGTAGTGACCTGCCAGGGACCACTGGTTCTTCCCTTTTCTTTTCTCCCTGACTGGTCTGCCCAACATTTTCTGTGTTTGGCAGGGGTGGACGACGGTGCTGACATCCCTCGGGAGCTGGTGGTGGGGATCTATGAGAGGATCCAGCAGAAAGAGCTAAAATCTAATGAGGACCACGTGACTTACGTCACCAAAGTGGAGAAGTCCATAGTTGGAATGAAAACGGTGAGCACCCATAACCCTGCTGGCACCCACTCAGCCCTTCTGTCCCCCACCTCCCTCCCTGCCCTCTTTTCTGTGTTTTTCCTCTATGCCTTTCTTCTCTTATGTAATACTTTCCTTGCTTGTCTTTATAAATTTACTCCTTTTTCTCCAAACTCTTTATTCCCTGCTATCTCATTCTTTCCTAATTTTGAGGGATCTCCTTGGCCAGAGTTTACAGTATCTAGTGCAGTAATTGTTTGCCCAAGAATTTTACTGCAGGTCCTGCCTGAGCCAGTGCTCAACTGAGAGCTCTGCAGTGTTTCAAACTTTGAGGCCTTTTAAGGGTGTAGGAAGTGAATGGCAAAGTGATAGAAAACAATTTTATCCATCTGTCTCTAATGAGGCCCCTAAAAATTGCTGGGGTTAAGAGATCCCCAAATGCACAGCTTCTTTGGCAGTAATAAATCTGTAATGCAAAAACGTACATACTGTGTACCCAAAATAAAGCAGAATGATTTCTCAGAGCCCAGGAAACCTGCAGATGAGCAGTGACCCAAGGATTGGAAGCCAGAGGTAGGATATGAGAGCAAGAAGGTTGCCTTTAGCCTGCCCTCTGATTTACCCGGATCACAAAGGCTTTCTCTGTTACTGCACCAGCAGGAAAATTGATGGCAAGGAGTGGTGGTGAGCAGGTGGTTTGTGTGGGCAGAGAGGGTGGAATTGTGTCCCTGGGCAGGGTTGTGCAGTCTGAGGGTGGGGAGGCCCAGAGTGGCCCCTCCTTCAGCTGCTGCACGCCCGTGTGCGCTCTCTGCAGGTGCTGTCGGTGCCCCACCGCCGGCTGGTCTGCTGCAGCCGCCTGTACGAAGTGACCGATGTGAACAAAGTGCAGAAGCAGGCAGCTCACCAAAGGGAAGTTTTCCTCTTCAATGACCTGCTGGTGGTGAGTGTGCTTTGGCAATTACGCACTAACCCCCCCTAGTTTCTGTAAGGAAATCTAAAACCAGTCCATAACATCCATTTTCCCCCTGTTTTAAGGACAGACTAGCTCCCAGTTCATCGACACTGCTCTGGATCCTTCACTGTTAAAAACCTACTGAATCTAAAACTCCAGTAACCCTTGAAAAAACAAACTCTCACATCCCACAGCCATCCAAGCAATGTCATTGCTCTCTCTCATGCCTTTGCCAGCAGGGAGGTTCATTTCATGAAAGGGAGGTTCATTTCTTTGTCTGTTTCTACTATAGTAGACAGAGCCCTCTCATGCACTTTAAATCTTTCCTGCCAGACACTTTAAAATCACTGCCTTCTAGCATGGAAAAGGCTGTAGCAGACTAGATGGTACTTATCAGACCCCCAAATGCATAGAGTATTTTTGAAAGTGTCCTGCCCCAGCAATGGCATTAGGCAGGTACAGGAGAGCAGAGTTACACTGAGGCTGGAAGGAGGCCAAACAAAATGAAGGTTTGCTGAATTTAATGGCAAAGTGAAACTGTGGTTGGGCAGATGCAAGGCTGAACCCAAACCCTTTTGTAGAAGGAGAGGATAAGAGAGCTTTACCCACCTATTCCTCTGCACCCGTTTGTGCAGTTGTGAACCTGGGGAGAGGGTCTGCTCCTTGCTCTCCCTCTACTCCATGGGATAAACCGGATCCATAAGATCTAGTGCTGAGGTACGAGGGCAGCACAGCATTCATATACACTCTTGTTCCCAGCTCTAAGGTATTTATGACAGGCTTCCCTTTGCCTTTTGATCTGTTCCTTGGTGGAGAGAATTACCCTTTCAAAGTCAGAAATGTGGTAATCAAAAAGCCAGCACCTCTGGGAGAGAGCTGAGTGGGCCCAGGGCGATGCCTACAGGATTCCAGAGGTGTTGTTCCAAGTGCAGCATTCCAGGCAGCTCTCTGGGCAAAGAGCAGGTCATTCTCCAAACATTGCTCCCATGTACACTTAACAGAGCTTGCAGAAAGCTTTTTTGCTTTGAGCAGTTTGCATCGTTCTTGCCTCACTGTTCCCCAGCACCAACGATGCTTCTCTCCCTCCAACAGATCCTCAAGCTTTGCCCGAAGAAGAAAAGCTCCTCAACGTACACATTTTGCAAGTCAGTCGGCCTGCTAGGGATGCAGTTCCATCTCTTTGAGAATGAGTGTAAGTCCAGTGCTCCTTGGCTGCCTGCAGGGGTGTGGCAGGGAAAGGGGGAAGGAGGGAGGGGGCTGTGTGAGTTTGCATTAGGAGAGATTCTATCAGGGTTAAAAGTGGAGGACAGAAAACTGAGGCTTGGTGCCAAGGACATCACTCTTTAGGTACAGTGTGATGAGAAGAAGCTCCCGGTACCTCTCCTAGGTCTGAGCACCTGCAGAAGGGCCGCACTGAAGGATCTGGCTTGTCACGTTATCAGGAACAACACCAGTGGTGAAGACTGGGGGAATCAATCCCCACATACATCCTGCTGAGCTCTCAGAAGCCAACTGTAGGTGCAGAGTCTTGTTGACAGAACTGCTGCTGCCAGCTTTAGCCCCTCTCCCCTCATGCCCAAAGTCACAACCCCCGCCACTGCCTTTGATGCTGACAGAGGCTCAGGTGCTGCTGCTCCCTCCCTGCACAGTGCCATGCTGTGCTGAGAGCTTCCCAAGGCAGAGGCAGAGCCCTTGGAACAGCACCCACCAAAGCATGGAGGGAGGCCAGCCCTAGTCAGCCTGACCTTGATGGTCTGGGAATAGAGCCATGATGTGTCATGATTGGGGCTGGTTGTGCCGTGGAGGAGTTCCAGAAACAGGCAGGCTTCCTGCTGGCACAGGCGGAGGGGCAGCACAGCAGTCCCAGGCAAGCATGGCTGATGCCCCTGGGGCTTTGTGAGCACACGGAGAACATGCTGCAAGGAAGGCAAAATGTAGCAGCACTGTGGCTATACGAAGTTTTTTCCATCCCTGCTCTGCTCATTGGCAGCGTGAGTCACTCTCCCAACACCCTCCTCTGCAGCACGAAGACTCCCACATCCCTGTGGGAACTAAAGGGTCATTCATACCTGAGCATCCCCAGGAGCCACCAGCAGAGCTGGAATCAGCTTTCAGGGGTAGCGTGACTATCCTGAGAATGCCCAAAGATCTTCTGGCAAAGGATACTGTTGTGTTTCCCCTGCAGAGACAGTAAAGCAGATGTCCCAAAGAGCTTGTGATCTGAACAGAGGAGAGAGACACAGGGCAGGAAAAGGGCTCGGCACACAAACAGGGGGAGCTGAGGTCTGGCTGAAAATAACAGGTTAGGCCTTGGCTTGCTTGGGAAAGAGTGATAAAGGAAGGCTGCCCACGGAAGGCAGGCAGATGTAGGAGCAACAGAGAAGCAGTGAAAGCAGGAAAGGGGAAGACAGAAATTAAATTTAGAGGAATGTGAAAGGAAAGGAGGAAAGGGATTGAAACCACCGGCCATAGAACAAGTGATAGAGGAAGTCCAGTCAAAAGTGTGGCAAGTTCTCTGCACTCTTGTGTTCTCCTGATTCTGTTGGCTGAATCTCCAATCACCACCTCCCTGCACACAGCCTGATCTTTAAAATGTAAGGTCTTTTGCTGTTATATTTTCACTCTCTGGGCATGTCCTTTCATTTACATTCCTGTGTGTTTTGCCTGTGGGGAGTACTAAGCAGAGACCTACAAACCCACATCTTTCCCTTTACTATTCTCTCTGCACAGTGCAATGAGCTCCCCACCCATGCTGTGCCAACACCCCTCCTGTGTTCTCTGCAGATGGAAGGAGAGACTGGGGAGAAGTCCTGACACTGTGGATGCAATGGCTGTTCTGGCTTTGACTCCAGAAGACAACCTCTCCTGCTGCATCTCCCACAGGAGAAAAAGTGTTGTTGGCCTCATAAGCACTGTTTACTCTTCCACAGATTGAGAAAGGCTTTACAGTCCTGCCTCTGTGCTCAGGTTCCCAGGGCCAGTGTTGCACTAAGAGTAACTAAGAGCTGGAGTTCTCTGCTTTTGGCAGCACTGTGGTGCTGGTGACACTTGCCTTGCTGCTGCAGCTCGGTCCTTCTGTTCTCTTCGCGGGCTGCAGTGCTGCAGGTTCCTGCAGTTTGCAGTGTGACAAACTCTGGGTGTGCAGTTCCATTGGACTCATGCTGAAAGCTCTCTGTCCTTCAGATGTACCAAAACAACCAACTACTCCATCAAGAATGCCTAACACCTCTTTATTTTGTTGACACATCTTCTTTCAGATTATCCCCATGGCATTACACTGGTGACTCCAGTTTCAGGCTCAGAGAAGAAACAGGTACTACACTTCTGTGCTCTGGGTGCTGAGGAAATGCAGAAGTTTGTGGAAGACCTGAAAGAGTCAATAGCAGAAGTGACAGAACTGGAACAGATACGAATTGAATGTAAGGGTCTCTTGTAAATTCACACTCCAATGGCATCACACTGCATGTGACTACAAGGGAGAAAGGGTAAAGGAAGGGTTCTCCAGGAACAGGGGCAAAGAGGATGAGCAGCCCAAGTCTGCACAGGATTGTTCCGGGGTTCACTGATAGGATGAAAAAGCTGTCAGGCTCTGTGACCACTGGCCAGCAGGAGAAATGGAAGGACTTAACTACTTGTGATGCTTATGAAACAGAGAGTGTGATACAGTGGCCTGGAATAGGGAAGCTTAGCCTGTCGCACACAGAAGATTCTTCTCTGTCCCATACTCTTTTGGCTATGCAAATGTGATCTGTAGATAGCTGGGATAGATCTGGTACCTTTAACAGGGTTGTTCTTCACTCCGGGAATGTCCAGAGGACAAGCAGTCTGTGTCACTCCGTGGCCTTATAGAGAAGATGTCCATGTAGCCTTTGATGGCCTTTCCATGTACAAACTGATGAGCCAAAGTAGCTCAGCTTCAGTGGTCCCCATCTGTGCAGCACTAGCCAATCCTGTATAAATGTAGGTCATATGTAGAAGGTTGTGTGGAGATACCTACGTTTCTCCACATGTCAAATCCTCTCCAGTTTCTGTTTTTCCTTGGCTGTTCCTCTCTCCCTTCTTGACACTCGTGATTTTCTTGCATTAATTGTCCTTGCTGACTTCCCATTTTGCCCCTTCAATATGCCAGTGACCTTCCCTCCATCCATCTCCTCATTTATTTCCGTGTGTCCGTTTTGTAGGGGAACTGGAGAAACAGCAAGGGACAAAGACTCTCTCCTTAAGGACCAATGGAGCCCAGATGGAACTGCAGTCTAAGCAAGGCTCTCCAACAGGTAAGAGAGCACCCAACACCCAACTTCTCTTGGTCAGGCATTGCTGCCTTTACAAATGTGTTCTCACTGATTCCTGCGGGAATAACTGCAAAAAGAAGTGTTCAGTTTCATATCCTTTAGCCTTGGCCAAATAGAGGAAACATGAGAGCATATACATTCTTCAAATACCCTAGAAAAACCCTTGAAGTCTCATTACCCAGTCTGTAGCTGTAACATCTGGTAAAGAGGTGTTACTGATAGAGCATGGGTAACTGCTGAAGAACCTGGCCCACCTTTCTTCCCTGAACTGGTAAAGCCTACCCCACCAAGCAGCTATCAGGTTGCAAGAGGGTCTGGATCGGCCTTGCACCTCTCCCTTTAACTCTCCAGTCCACAGGATGAGGGCCAGCTCTTGACTAGAGGGGCAGACCTCATGAGTGAGATCTTTTGTTTTGTTTCAAAGGCAAGAAGGATTTGGGGGAGAAGGTCTCGGACAGCACAGTGGAGGTAAGTAGAGTGCAGAGCAGCTGAGGTAAGTAATTCTCCCTCACTTCAGCTCTTCTCACATTCTCTGTTGTTTCTTTTCTCAGGTTTTAATCAATGCCTCCCCAGCCAGACTGACAATTTTACCAATTTCCAGAGATACAATTAAAAGTTACTGCTAGGACGGGTAATACAACTTTCAAATCCAAACTAAACTTCAAAGCATTTTCAATCCGTTTTTATAACTGTAACATCCTTCATGGACCAAGCTCCCAAACGCTGTAGACTAACCCACCCCACTGCTTCTGGGGAGACTGAGAACCCCACTAAGGACTTCCCTGACATGCTAACTCCATGCAGCATCACATGCAAATTCCCCGCAGCCCAGCTTTCCTGCACAATCTCTGCAGCTCTGTCTCTCCATCCCCCTGAAGGGGATTAAGCATGGCCTTTGTACACCAGATTTCCTTAGAGCTTCACCTTCCTAGGTAGGGAGCTTGGCTGTCCTGTGTACATCTATCTTTGCAGGAATGTCTAGCATCCAGTGGGCTGCCTGTTTCTTCGCAGACACCCATACTCCCACTGCCTGTGAGGAAACGGGAAAATGCAATCTTCACACTGAAAACCTTATCTACTACTTCCTACTCTCTCTCTGTCTGGAATATCTCCATTCTTCTGAACTTGCCCTTTTCCCGGGTAGTTCTTTCCCCTCTTGTCAACATATATTTACTTGAGGAATTCAGATTGTCTGTGGAGAGTGAGTGCAGCTTCTTTTCCCTGGAGAGCACCCTATTTCCCTGCAGATACCCCCTTCCTGGGAAAGGTGCCTCTGCCAGCCAGTTTCCTATTCCTGTTGGGAGAAGCGTTTCCTTGTGTAGAATGGTTTCCATGTATCCTAATGTCATTGGCACTTCACGGCCCAGCAACCCGTTTTTCCTATGGGATGTTCCACCACCCGAATAAATATTGACACAATATTATATCCGGCTGTGCAGTGAGTCTGAGCAACCTCCATGCCTGGCTAGGGACAGACAGCTCATCCTTGTTCCAGCATGGTGTGAAGCTTGGTCACTCCACAGCTTCTCCTTCCCGGTTGCTGGTGCTGCTGCCAACCCTGTCAGACCATCAGGGCAGCCCCACTGTCCCACCCGTGCCCCTGCCTGGCTGGCAGTGCCACGCCAACCTGTGAGCACTTGTTTCCTGCCCAGGGCTTGTCACTTGACTGACATTCTGTTTTGAGCCAGCAGCTCAGCTCTGGTTTGGGGTCTCCATCAGCCCATGTCCTTGCCAGGAGGAACTATAACTTCATCCATCATTTGGGAAGCATTATTTCCCTGCTGCGCTTCCCCTGCTAGGGACCTCCAGTCCAGGCCAGCTCCTCCTTTTCAGACAGGTCTCAGTGAGCTCCCTTATTTGATTCCATTATCAGCATCTCGCTGTGGAAACCCTGATGACCTCCTGCTTCCCTACCTGCTTTCAGCTGACCAAGTATTACTCTGCCAGCAGAGCAGCATTTCCATTTCTCTGAGATTATCTAATCTGCTGCCATTTCATCATGAATTTCTTTTATCATTGTATGAGCTAGAGGGGCATTTTTTGTTTTTTTCCTTTTTTGAAAATCATTTCCTTTCACTGACAAACCATCTAATGGATCAGAGGGAGCTGCCTTTTGCTAGACTATGTCAGGTTTCTGCTTTTTCCTTTGTAAACAGATTAGCCAGTCATGTGGTGTGCCTTCCTACTCAGAAAGTCAGGGAGCTGGGAAAGGCTTGAGTTTCTCTGTCGCTCTCTATCTCAGACTCAGCTGCTCTCATTTTGCTGAAACGTACAGCCTCGATTACCTGAAACCTTGTGGTCTGGTCCCCCTCTCCTTTTTGCTGGTGGGGACAAAGGCATGACCTCGAGGTCTGTTCATTACCATGAGAATCCACGGACTCCACCACTCCTAGAGTCGATTCGTGTTCCCTGTGCTGTTTGGATAATCAAAGTTGCACTGCATTTGGGAACACCAGCTCTGCTGCCTTTGACATGATGGAAAGGACAGGGGCACTAAGGCTAGATGGGGACAACGGGGCTGTTGAGGGGGCCTGTGCGGCCAGGGCCGTACCTATTCTGGCTTTTTGAGGGAGGGTTGAATGCATATAAGGTTGTCCGGTGGTGGGGGTTCAGGGCAGCCAGTAGCAGCAGATGGGAAAAGTCTTGTAACATTTAATGCTTCTTTGGCTGTTTCTAAACTAGGTGTCAATTCACAACAGGCTTCAAACGTACCAGCACAACTCTGCCCTGGGGCCCGAGAGTGGAATGCAGCCCAGCATGCGTCTTAACATGCCACGGGAGCGGCTGGAGACAGCACTGGTGCCCTCGCACCCCGCCTCGGCGGGGACACTTGTACAGTGCCAGCAGATTGTCAAAGTCATTGTCTTGGACAAGCCGTGCCTCGCTCGGATGGAGCCGGCCCTCAACCAGACTCTGACACGCTACGTCACCTCCGACTCCTGCACCTCCACCCCCTGGCGCGGTGTGGGCAGTGGGCTCCCTGGGACCCCCATGAAGCTGGTCCATCAGCCTCCCCTGCCACCTCCACCCCCTCCCTACAACCACCCCCACCAGTATTGCCCCCCCAGCTCCCTGCTTCAGAGGCGCAGGTATTCCAGTGGCTCGCGCAGCCTCGTGTAGCCACACCACCAGCACCAAAACAGCACAGACTTCCCCGCTTCCCTTCTCCACCGCCTCCCAGGGACCCTTTCTGCCTACAGAGATCTAGTTTGTGATTTATTTTTTAGTAAAACAAGAAGAAAAGAAAAAAAAAAAGCCAACTGACCTAACTCTTACCCTGTCTCCCCTCAAGATGATGCTATTTGTGAGGAGCCATCTATAGAAACTGCCGACCTCCATGCTCACATATCCTCACACCTGCCAGCCCAGCTGGCCTCTGTGCTCGTGCTGTCCCCATGTAGCACTTTGCTGCCCTATTCCTGAGAGGCTTGATGACCTGCTGCTTTCTAGGCACCATGTCTTCCGTTTCCTGTTCCTCAACTTCCTTTCCTGCCTTGCATTTACCTGGCCATAGGTTTGTACCCACCCTGAAACTTCGCCAGCCTCGGAGAGAAACGGACTCACCCGTGCCCAGGGCTGACCTTGGGGCACTCCTGGGGGTGGAGTTCTCCCTGCCACCACTGCTGCTGCCTGCTAAGCTGGAGCGAGAACTTGCCCCACTTGCCACGCTTCCTCCTCATCGCTCTCCAAGTATTATCTCCGTGCAGCAGCCGGCTCCAAGCAAAGGAGTGCACGAGCAGAAGAGAGTTTGAGAGGAGGAAAGACTGTCCTGAGCTGCAGTACAACACAAAGATGGCCTCACTGAACACCAAAACTTTTTCTGTTGTTATGTTGGAGCATTGTACCAGAGACCTCTGCTGAGACCTAGCAGACCTCACCACATGTAAATACACCTGTATGGTAGCGTACGTATGCGCATGCTTACTGAGGAAACACCAAGCAGTTCTGAGGGAGCAGAAGGGAGGGATTCAGTCCGGGGATCTTCCTGGAATGGATGTGTACTTTTCCAAAGAGATGGCACCGAGAGGTGCCCTCCCACCTCAACGCACTCACACACACACACACACACACACACGATTGTCTTCTCTAAAACAGACCCACCTCTGCTTTCCTCCTTCTGGCTGGTTTTGTGTTTCCTGCCCACCTGCGTTTTTGTATTCTGAAAGCAAAGCCGAGTGTTATATTCACCTTCTGGGGTGGGTGTTCCATTCACTTGAGCTCTTCCACCTGTGTTAGAGGGAAGGGGCGTTTTGGAGACCACTCATGTGAGGTCCCATCTGTATCTCTTGCCTGGCTGTATTCTTACCTCCATCAGCCCTTCCTATAGGAAAGCTGCCCAGATACCAGACTCCAAGGCCTCTTCTCTCTCCCTCTCTATCCCAGCTTCAAAGTGAGAGGAGGGGCAGATCCTGAGATAGAGATGACAGCTCAGCTCCTCTGCTTTATTGGGGACATTGATGTGAAGGAAGACAGCATTAAAAATGGGCTGTGGATGTATTTTTAGAAAAAAATCTCTTTGTGCAGTAGGGAGGGGAAGGTATTAATTAGCTTAAAGGCTTTGGTCTCACTCCTTCATTCTATCTCCCTTCGAGGTTTAAGAAGATCAACTTTAGGATACTAAAATAGGACAGAATGCCTTTTAGGGCCTTTATTTTTATTTTATTTTATGAGGGAAAGACAGAAATGCTCTTCCTTCCCATGCAAGGCTGAGACATGAGCACTGGGTGCTGACGATGTAATGGTAGGATGAGGAATGGCAGGAGCTGTTGCCAGTGGTGGGGATGTGTGAAATGTCAGGAAAAGGGAGACAGTGAAGACAGATGCAGAGAACTCTTTTTTACCTTGTGGGGTAAAAGGCACACAGCAATTTCCTTAAGGATTGTGCCAGCGTGCTCATCTCTAGGGCTATTGCCAGTGACAAAAGCCACAGTGCATCAGGGACAGGCTCAGTGCTCCCTGGATGCCTGCTGGCTGCGCTGGAATGTTCAGGGGAGAGAGTTCACCTGTGTGAGCTGGGCAGAAGCCCAGCTGGAGTTAGGGAAATGGACAGAGGCTGGACTGAAGAGTCTCCTGCGCTTGGCCAGCCCTCCAGGGCAGGAGCCTGCTCACCTCCAGGTCCCCTTCTGTCTGAGCCTGACCCATGGACCCAGCTGTGCCAAGAGGTCTGAGCTGTTTGCTTAGCTGGGCACCAGGCTGCCACTTTTATCTGCAATAGCAAATGTAGTGACTGGGAGCCCCCAAGCACAGCCTCAGGGAAGACTGCGGAAGCAGATGACAGAAAAGATTGTAAGAAAACCCTGAACAGAAGCCCAGTCTCCCTTCAGACCAGAGAAGCTTACTCCTAGCCAGCCCCCCAGGGCAGTTTGGATGCTCTGCATCCAGAACTGGCTGCTGGGAGAGGTCCTCACCCCTGGCCAGGGCTCAGCCCCTCACCTCCCAGCCAGCTGTGAGGCACAGCTGGCCTGATCTGCTGCTGACGCCCTCCAGGGTGACACCCTGCTGCCTCACAGCAGCCAGAGCCTCATCTGAGGTGCCCGTAGCTTCCTGAGAAAGCATGTGTGGCATCTGCCATTGTCTGGTCAATGCAGTGCGTGGCTGCTGTTGTTTTTGCTCTCTGCTGCAGTGGAAGGGGTGTCCAGGAGGCACTGGCACTGTCCTCCCTTCCCAGTAGTTATTTCGCTGTCTCAGAGGAATAGCAGTACTAGTTTGGGTTTTTTTTTTCCAGAGTGCAGTGAGCCAATGAAGCTCTGTGTGTGTTAAAATAAATAAATTAGATTTTACTTGACATTTAACACAAAGTGACAACAGCAAAAAACCTTAAGATACTTGAGGAAATAATTTTTTTAGATAAAATATTTATAACAATGCCTATTAAGTTCCTACACAAGATGTTTGCTGCTTTAATAATTGATTGGGAGAGCTACACGAATTTAAAGAGGGAATAAGGAAACTGCCTTGAGACTCCCTTCTCGATGCTGGATGAAGGGTAGAAGCGAGTGAACTGAAGTGCTGAGGTACCTGAGGCACAGAATTCTCTCAGGGCAGGTTGGTTCTGTTTCCCTGACCTTGCAAAGGCTACTGCTGGCCTTCAGCTTTGGACAGAGAAGCAAATGTAGATAACCCTTGCTGTCTTCTAGGCTGCTGGCTACCACATCTTCTGTTGGGTTTAGCTGGAGAGGCACAAAACTACTCTATTCCAGGTTGTCATGGAACAGGTTGATCAAAATCCCACTGTGGAGCCGACCCCTTCGGACTTCACTTCAAAATACAGATTTTTTTCCTTGGAAGGTTGGTCTCGAAGGATGAAAGCACTTTAAAACATATCTGCACCTCGTCTGATCTATTGTATTGTCTGCTCCCACGGTCCTCCCACACGCCAGTGAGACACAGACTCAGTGTAGCTGTGAACAGACACCCTTGCACACAGACTGACAGGGTGCAGGCTAGAAGGAGCATCTCAGTGACAACCTAATGAAGGACAAAATGTGTACCGCAGCCCACCTGGAGGGACCAGCCCAAAGAAAAATCACCAGCTCTTGACAGCGGTGATTCTGATCATGAACCTAGCACAATCTTTCAGGTGGAGGAGTCAGGCAGGGAGCTGCTGCAGAGATTAACTCAACCCAAATGAACCAGTGTCTTTTTGCTGCCAAATTCATGCCCTTCTATATTAAAAAAGGAATGGGGGGAGAGAGAAAAGAGAAACCTAGTGAAAAGTGTTCTGCAGGGAGTGTTGAGTAGTCAGTGGACAAATGAGAAGGTGGCTTTGGTGAGCAGTAAGAGAGACTGAGCTGTGTTACATCAGGCTCTGTCCTGATAGCTTGCTCATGCTGGTGCAGGCCCAGTGTAATTAATCTGTTTGCACCAGTAGCGAGGGGATGGGAAAATGTGACAGAAGAATCGAGCCTTGCAAACACTTTGGGTTGAATGCAGTGTTTGTCCACTGCTGTAGTAGTTTTTAATGCATAGTCTGGGCCGCTGGGTTAGCAGCACTCAGTGCTTCCACAAGGCTTTCAGAGCATCCCACTGTTCACATTTTCTCTCCTTCCTGTAGATGAGAGGTGTGGGTATGGTCCACAACCAGAATTTCATCAGTACTCATACTGAAAGGTACCACCAGATTTGGAAGCACTGGAAGGCCTCTAAGCTGTAAGGGTTTGAGTTTTGTTACATGGTCTTCGAAGGCTCAACCTGCAACTGCCTGCACAGGTTTCTGAGGTTTCCAAAACAAATCTGAGCCCTAAACCAAGGATTCTGATGCTTGGCGGAGTCTCTGCTTGGAAATGCAAGTTGCTGAGCAACCTCCCCGTCTCCCACTCCACCAGCTGCCTCACTGTGCTAGTGTAGGCTCCAGGGATGCCGGCAGTGTTTCGTGAGCTAGAGCTGTCCTTGTCCTGCCCTCTCGTTCGCAGCCATGCCTGGGACAGCAGCTTTGAAGTCACCCAGCTCTTCAACACTAGTCACGACCCCATCTGAATGTGTCTTTTTAAAATCTAACAACAGAAGTGTTACCTGTGTGTAGGCTTTTGAAAGCACCTGTCTATACCTGTCTCCTGCTGTAAATATCACCAACAAAAGCTTCCTTTGGGAAAGTGGTGTGGTCACACCTAGTAAAGAGTCCAAATGGCTAATATTTTGTAACAAAAATAACAAAAATAGATCAGAGGTATTTTATCTGTTCAATCAATAGAGTTTTAGAAATTATATTGAGATAATGTCACTTGTGCGCCAATGTGTTCTTTGCCTCAGCCCCCGCCCCGGTGTCCCTGGGCTCCAGCAGCGTGTGCAGGCACCATGCACCAAGGGGTGCTCCCATGGAGTGCTGAGCACCCCGGACTCCTGCTGGCCTCGGGGGCAGCCTGCTCCGGCTGCTGCTGCTTTCTTGTCGAAAGCAGCTGGAGCTAGCTCAGTGCTCAGGCTCTCTGAGGATCAGATCCAGAGGAAACCAGAAGCAATAAACTTGTTCAGGAGGTGGCAACTTAATTGTGAAATTCACCCCTGCAGTGAGGCAGAGAGGAGAGCGGTGCGGGGGGGAGGCAGAGCCCTTCTGTGCCGCAGCTCGCTGCTGTCCGTCTCGCCGGATGCTCTCGGCTGTGCTGGCTGCACCGCGGGGAGGGGCGCAGAGAGCCCGCACAGCCCTGCCGAGCGCTCGCTGCTGCCTGCGCGCTGTGTGGAGCGCAGGAGCCCGTGCGCCAGGGAGCAGCACGGGCCGTGGGGCAGGGCTCGCACCGCCTGCCAGCACACCCCAGCACACCCCAGCACACCTCAGAGAGCGTGTAGGCGCCTCTGCAGAACGTGCCGGGCCAAACCGGGGGACACAGGCACCCTGTGCTGCCGCAGCGGGACAGCCGTGCTGGCTGCCGCTCATCTCACCGCCGCAGCACATCTCACCAGCCACGCAGGCTCGCGCCTGGGGAACGTTTGGATGGGGGACACGCAAGGAAAATGACATTTCCTGTGCAGATCAGATATAAGTGCATATTTACGCAAAGCATAACCCCGAGGTTAATGAAGCTGACCTTTGAGAGGGACTCAAGCACGGGCACACAAAGCGAGCTCTCCTCTCCGAGGGTGGGGGAGCCGAGCTACATCTCTGCAGCTGGGTCGAATAGATGCTGGATTCAGATTGCACCTGCTAAAAAAACCCTTGTCTGTAGGTTGCAAATTCTTCGCTGGCTTCAAAGAATCCCTTAGATCCCCAGGCCCACCATGAAACACTTGGGAGGACAGAAATCCCTCCCAGACACAGACAGGACATTTCCCAGGGATTCAGAGGCTTCCATTTATGTTTTTGTGTGCCACGGATATATTATAAATCAGCCCATCCCAAACAGTCATTTTCTAAGATGTTTTGAAACAGAAGATTATTGAAGTTCCTGGCTGATGTTTAGATCACACACCTGGCTGTAAAGTAAAGATGAAAGCAATAAAACCAGATTGTCTATATGTGAAATACTCCTCACTTGCTCCAATGTACAGACACTGTTATTAATCAGAAGATGGCAAGTCTCTCTGGGAAGGATACTATGTAGACATGTGTAGGTAGTGCTGGTACAAAGGATTACAACCCAAAAAGCAAATACCACAACTGTGCACCTGTACCCTGCTATATCTATACAGCATCCATTATGTGCAATAACTGATACATAGCGTGGTTGGAATTGATCAAAATACACTGCTCTTTTCCACAGAGAATCTTGAGATGCAATTTTTCTCTGAAACTGTTCAGATACACTTTTAATTAAGCACATCCGTCAAATGTTTTGCTGTAAGTGGGGCCTATCCACCCCTGCCAAGCAAAATGCAGACTCGCCACTGAACTCAGCACTTTGCAGCCTGCTGCCTCCTGCGTTGAAGGTGCTGCCTCTGGGGTCAGAGACCCATCCCAGTGCCCACACAGAGAGGGGAGTCCTCCCAAAGCAGTGTGGTGGCAGGAAGGTCACCATAACCCAAAGCTGCCATGTGTCTGTAGCGTCACTGTTGTGTGCAGGTCACTGTGGGTCCCTTTACACCTCGTCTGGGATACTCTGGGAAGATTGTGCTGGAAGGGGGTGCCTGGGGCACAGCTAATCAGAGCCAGGCTCCACCGTTCCCCACAGACTGAGCTTTCCTGTCATCTTCCTGCTGGGGAAGAGGTGCCCCTCTGTAAAGTCACTGCCCAGACCCTTAATTCAGCAGCCTGGAGTCATGCACGTACACCTGCCTGACCTGGGAAAGGTGGCTGAAAACAGGCAGGCGCCTCGAGGATGATGATGCAAGGTTAGCAGGGCTGTGGGATTTAACCAGTTTGGGAACCCTGTCACACTTGGTGGGTCTTGAAGCTACTTTTCTGCAGCTAGTGAGTGCAATTGAGGTTAAAAGCTGGCTGAGGAGCTGTTTTCTGTCTTAAACCATACAATCCATGAACTGAGAATGTTCTCAGGCATGTAGGGCAGGATCTTATTTTATACAGCACCCATGCTCCAGCCTTGAGGTCTTACAGTGTGGCACAGTTATCAATGACTTTTTTGAAAACAAGAATCCTGTCTTCCTAATCCTTCCTCCTCATGAAGGCTAGGGTGTCCCAAACAATATCAAGTTCATTTAAAAAAAAACAAACACAAGGAACAGAAGGATCTTCTTCCACAGGAGTGTAGGACCAAGGCTGTAGCAGTAAAAACACTTTGAGTGATACATACCCATCCTGATATTCTATGTACAGCTTCCTATTCTCTTCTATTACAGAAGGCTTGACTTTTCAGTTCATTTTCTTTAGCTTGTGGATTAATCCCAGCCAGCAACTAAGTACCTTGCAACTGCTCACTTTCTTCCCCGCCTCCACCCTTGGTGGAATAGGGAGGAGATCAGAAAAAGGTAAAACTTGTGGGTTGAGATAAGAACAGTTTAATAACTGAAATAAAGTAAAATAATAATGAAATGAAAATGTGAGAAAGATGCACAATGCAATTGCTCACCACCCACTGACCAGTGCCCAGCCCATCCCCCAGCAGTGATCAGCAGCTCCCAGCCAGCTCCTCCCAGCATATGTATGGAACATGAAGTGCTGTGCTGTGGAATATCCCCTTGGCCAGTTCTGGTCAGCTGCCCTGGCCACGCTCCCTCCCACCTTCTTGTGCCTCTCCTCACTGGCA
Organism: Lycocorax pyrrhopterus obiensis; assembly: GCA_014706295.1. Classification (NCBI taxonomy): domain Eukaryota; kingdom Metazoa; phylum Chordata; class Aves; order Passeriformes; family Paradisaeidae; genus Lycocorax; species Lycocorax pyrrhopterus. The sequence continues at coordinate 73,861,802 of JACSVZ010000015.1, read as the reverse complement.
GAGCATGGGACCCTTAATTTGGTTGTTGCTACTTAGCAACAACTAAAACATCAGTGGGTTATCAACAGTATTCTCATACTAAATCCAAAACACAGCACTCTATGAGGCCACATGAACCAGGGCAGAATTATCTTCCCTTTCTAAGAGGAAAGAAAAGAACCCTTCTCCTGGGATCTGACCTCAGCCTTCAGTCTCAGCTCACAGCTTCTGGCATCCCAGAAGTGAAAAGGACAACCCATCCAGCAGCTCAGGACATGCAGCCAGGAAAGAAATGTGCAAGGGAAAAGCCAGAGCCCTATTTAAATAGCTTGTTCAAAGTAAAGTCCCGGCCATCTGTCGACTTGCCCTAGAAGAGACACAGCTATAATAATTAGCAGAGGGAAAGGCTGCAGAGATGCCAGTGAAAAAAACCAGCAGTTTGCTAACAGGTCTGTCATGAACGCAGTGGGAAGAAGGAGGAGGAGTTTAGAAGTGCAAAGGAAGAAGGATCGCTGTACTTCTCCAGAGCAGACACTGCTGGCAGGGTGGGACAGAAGCTTTCCAAGCGCTGCAGGATGCTTCGGGCTGGTGCAATTTGGCACTCAGCATCCCAAGAGCAGATGCTCCACAGGGATTGGCAGCAGCCGATCTCACTCAGAACCCGAGGCTCTGCCCTGCAGAGGAGTCCCCACAGCTCGAGGGCCATCCTGGGGTCTGTGGTGCTGCCAGGGATGGGGGCAGCCCCCACGAGGCTGGGTGCATGTGATCCCCACCAGGCAATGGCTGGGATGCTGCCAGGGGGTCTGGGCTGCCACATCACTCACCGTGGCTGGGCTGCCCACCCGGATAGTTCCCGTTTAAACAGTGCTGGCTGATATAGACCTGCCCTCCATTCCCAAAGAAAGAGCCCACTCTTTCTTTTCAGAGCTCAAAACATCTGGAAACCCCTGTGAATCCATCGGTGCAGCCTGGCAGTGGCACCTACCCAGTGCTTGTCTGCACTCCCTGGTGCCAAGGCAAGTGCCCAGGGGTGGATACCCCTGTACCCCGGGGCTGCAGAGCCCCCTGCACACACTCTCCCACTCCCTGCAGAGGTGCCGCTCCGGCAGCCCCTCCCACAGCCTGGAGCACACCAGTGCCACTGAGCTTCGGCTGCCGATGCCCAAGCACTCACGGTGACTGGGGCTGTGACAGCTGCTCCGTCACCACCTCCCCCAGGAGCATCACGCTGAAGCTCCCCTCACAGAGCTGAAAATCCGCTTTAAAATAAGAATCTTGGATTATAACTTCTAATCCCTTCATTTGCAGTAAGTGCAGAGAGGGGACAGAGATGTCAGCTCTCTTTCTCTCCCCCCTGCAGGACCAAATGCACATCAAAACCACATCAAAGTATTTGTGCCATGGGCTGGGCAGGCAGCGACCCAGAGCGGCCGCTTGGCCAGGACATGGTGGCACCATCAGGAGGGCAGGGAGAGGCAGAGGGGGATGTTGGCCCTCTCCAACCAAGCGCAGTCGTCTCTCTCCATCTCTTACCCTCCTTCACACCTAGGAGTTATTTTTAGAGGCGTGTCAGTCAGCTCTGGCGTGTGCTGGAGGGGGATGCACAGACAAGAGGGTGGCAGGCGAATGGGCTCAGCCACTCAGACAAGAACAACCTGTCCAAAAGGCACATGGGCTCCCAGAGGATGGGCAGAGAGCAGGGCAGGGAGCTGGCACTGCCTGTGTGCTGGGACGGGGGCACAGGTGCCACCATGTCCTGGTCTCATCCCCCGGGGCCAGCCCAGGGGCTGATGTACCCCAAGGCTGTGTAAGGGGCTCTGGAGCCACTGAGCAGGCAGCAGGCAGTGCTCTTTGGGTTGATGGCAAGGGATGAGTTTACACGACAGAACCTTTTGTCTGGACAGACACGGAGCAGGTTTTTTCTGGATCTGGGTCAGCAGCGTCAGCACAAAACTAGCAGGTGCTTTTCTTTATGGGGTCACTGCAGGGATATTTGTATTTTCCCGAACAGCTCAATGCAACACAAACTGGCCAAGAGTCTTCTCCAAGCCATGCAGCCTTCAAAGGGAGAAAAACATCCAGCTGTGCCACCATGCCCTGCTCTGCCAGTGGCCCTTGGGCTTGTGGGAGATGCAGTGATCAGGCAGCAGTGCCCCCCAGCAGGTTACCTGCCCCTGTGTTCTGGCTGTGGGACCCTCGGAGGCCAGCCTGCTCCCCATATCATTCCACCAGTGATTCAGACAAGTCCCTTCCTGATGAGTTGTTTTTTTTTATCTGGAAGCAGAAACACCTCGACCCCCATGATAAATCCCTCCGTGACCACTCCGCACAGGGCTGCAGCGGTGGGGCTGAGGGCATCTTGTCCCCAGGAGCTGTGGTGGGGACACGTGCCACCCCACGAGGGCCCGTGGCTGGTCCCTGGGGCCCCAGTGAATGCTGGTGCTGCTTTCTTGGCAGCACAGTGGCATCATGCTGGGCTGTCAGGAGGCATCTCCATCAGCGTCATGGCTGTCAGGTATCGGCGCGGGGAGCACTAACCTCTCCTGAGCATCTCCAGACACGGATACTTCCCGGCTGACAGCATCACAGGCATGATGGACACATTCTTGTCAGGGGCCCCACAGTGCCCGTGGCAGTGCTGCCTCAGCCAGGGCTGCAGTGGGGATTCGGGGATTCACCCCATCCCCTGCTGTGTTGTATGGGCACACCACGTGGCCTCCAGTGCCAGTGCTGACACCCAGAGCTGAGCACCGTGCCTCATGCACTCAGCTCCTGAGGAAGACAGGCAGTGCCTGGTGAAAGCTAGTAGCCCTCAGCACAAGCCAAACCACAGTGGATATGTCCCCTCAGTGATGCAGACCCTCTTCCCGTTTGGCCATCAGCACCAAATGCAACCAGGGTCCTCCAGCCCCAGGAGAAGCCCCCTGGAATAGGCAAGGGATAAGGACAAATTGCTTATCCAGAATGACACCAGCTTTAAGGGCAACCCTGATGCACAACACAACTCCTCTCAACACACCATTTAACAGTGCTGTGGAGAAACTACAAGCTGCACAGTGGCTGGCCAGCCAAAGCCTTGCAGTGCCACACGGCATCATATCCTGCCGTGGACATGATACATGTGTTTACAACCAGCTGCCAGCTGTTGGAGCACATCTGCTAGAACGGCAGCAGGAAGAGCTCCCCTCTCCCAGGGGAGAGGATCACCCCCCGACCTCCAGGGGAAGCAGCTCTTGAGCAGCAACAGAACAATCCTGCCTTTCCCATGGCCCATGTCAGCCCCCACTGCAGCAGAGGATCGGGGCAGTGGCGTTTATTTCATATTTTGCAGGCCTCAGGAAAAAGAGGATTTCAGAGGGATTTGAACACAGGTCCCTAAATAGCTCCTCAGAATTAAGAGGTTTCATAAAGGATTATTTCAAGCGGCTGCCTGTGGTGGGAGGGAGAGGCTGGCAGGTGCTGGGGAGGCGAGGGGGCAGAGAAAAGGCAGGAGTGCTGTAGGTGAGCACAGGGGACCACAATCCCCTTCTGAACCACAGCAGTGGGGACAGGGGAGCATCCCACACCCTGGCTATGTATCCCCTGTTCTGGGCGAGTCAGAAGGAATGAGGGGCAGAGCGGTGGTCAGCAGGTGTGACACACCGTGGGACCAGGACAAAAGTGGTTCTTACAGTCAATGAACAGGTGCGGCTGCTTTGACAGACCCACCCACAGTGGCATTTCAGAGGTGTGGGATGAGCTCAGGGGGGGTCCATCACCATCCCTGGGAAACTTGTGCCTGATGGAGGTGGGAATGCTCTTCTAGTGCTAAGGATGGGATGAGTTTGAAATGCTGGAGAAGGGGATCAGTCCATCAGACAGAGCTTGAGTAAGGGCAAATTCCTACCTGCAGGGTTATGCATGCCAGACTTCACAGATCCAAATATTCATGGTGGAAATAAAATAGTGCAAAAACAGGAAAGGCCACAAAATCTTTCAGAACAGGCACAGCTCTGTGCACACTGGTGGAATGTGGGTTGAAATGTTTTTCTGATAATACCAGGAGATAGTATTTCTTGGCACAACATTTTCTGGTGCAAAGAGGAAGAGAAATATCTGGAACTTCATTATAATTTTCAAATTATCATTATAATTTTGATACTGGGATGGAAGTTGGTTCTTAGGAATTGGATCCTGTGAAAAGCTGGGGTCCTCTGTGGGATCCTGAGCTCCAGCTTTCAGTAGGCAGATGGGTTGAGCGTGCACACAGCGAGAGGCTAAGCCACAGGCAGGCAGGAAGGAGTTCTAAGCTGGAAGGAGAAGTGAGAGAAACAGGGAAGAGAGGCTGGTGACAATAGAAAGAGATAGAAATGAGGAAAGAATAGAAAGGAGAAGAGAAAGGGGGAAGAGCTGTAATTTGACAGTAGTGGAACTAAGAAAGCAGGAGGAGGAAAGCTGAGGTAGATAATTTCCACTGGATGGATAGTGGGGAAGGACTGAGGCAAGAGAACAAAAAGGAGCAAGGCAGGAGAGAGAGAAAAGGAGAAGGTCACAAGCAGAAAACTGCAAATGGTTACATCTCATCAAATATTGTTACTATGAGCAGCCCCTGCTGCTACATCTGGAATGATGTGCCACAGGCAGGACCACAAGTCAGAGAGATGCTGGGGCTAAAATCCTAGCAAATAGGAATTGAGAGTTTAGAGATTTCCTCTGCAACCAGGGAAAGAACTTTGTTTTCTAGACCCTTCCTTCTCCACTCCCCTGGAGGAACAACCTTTGAAGAGCTCTGCCAGCAATCAAGCTCTTTGGCCAAGAGTTAAAAAAATTACCACTGACACTGATCTGTTCTTCCTCAGACCTGAGCTGCCCCAATGAAGTGGGAAGAAACAAAGTCTTCCATGGTTTTAAGGCCTCGCTCAGAAATTGAGTCCTTTGCTCATCACCCACCTGTGCCACCTGCATTTGAGGGGAGGGAGGCTGTGGGACCCGGATGCACAGGCAAAAGCAGGTCTCTAGGAAGGGCCATTGCTGCAAAGTTTAGAGCTTTAACACATTTTTTAAGCACAGATGTCCCTCTCTAAGGACATACATGTTTATAAAGAGTGGTTTCCTTATTGCCCTGGTTCATAAAAATAGGTGAAATTGAAATAGAAATTTTCAGCTATACTGGCACAGACAATTAAGGGACAAGGAAAGATGACATGTCTGTAACTGGCTGAGATTAATGGTGATGAGCTATGATTGCAGCTTTCAGTGTTTGGCTTTTGGCTCTACAAGACCAAGCCTGTAAATTCAGCATTTCCTCATGTCTATTTAACAGTACGATTTTTTTGACACAAACACTGTGACAATTACACGTGGGACAGGGCGTGATCTCAGCTCAGGGTGTTGGAGACCACGAAACATGCACTTAATGCCCAGCAGCCATAACTGCTGAGAGCCATGCGTACAAATACAAATTGGTTACACATCTGAAGCAACATTAATCAAGATGCACCAATGAGTTGGCAGGGGACCCACTCCCGAAGGGGTCTGACTTTAGCTTTCACCAGAAAACTTCTTTGTTCCTTCTGTTACTGATCCACAGGCTGGAAGATTGGCAGAGGAGCAGGCTGGCCCCGTGCTCTGGTGGGTCCTGGGGACAGGGAGCACAGGGCCAACCTGCAGCATTTTGAAGCTGCGATTGGAGTGCAAGACAATTGTGCAAACGCTCGTCACTCAGCTGTCACCTGCAGTAGGACCCTGGGGGACTGCAGTGTGTCCCTTCCGAGACCAGACTCTTTGGTAGGAAAGGTGGGTGGGACTTACCTTTTCTTGGATGCTCATTTATGCATTTGTTGATTCTGCTCTGGAGCTGGGAGCGTGAGCAGACCTGGCAATGCTGTGCCAGGGGAGGGGGGAGGCCAATCAGCACTGAGTCACAGCATGTGTGCTCATCAAACACTCTGCGTGCAGGGGCACCTCTGTGTGGGGTCACTGGGAGGCTGGCACAGCCGCAGCGTCACTGTCACACCTACGCATGGTGCTGTGATCAGCCACCTCCTTTCACAAAGCTTTGTCACCAAGAAATATGCTGCCGTTTTAGGATGGCTCTGAAACACTTCCCAGCCTTCTCCAAGGTGTTACACTCCTCCAGCACCATCTACAAGAACTCACAGCCCTCTGTGGTTTGTGTGTTGGGAGCTGGGATGTGCCAGTGACAGCAGCTGACCGAACAGACACTTCCCAAGGGAAGTCAGCACTGGTTCACAGGGGTGGGTATGAGCATGGTGGCTACGTCCTGCCAACCCCCTCAGGAGTTCTTGCCTTCCACCAGCTGGGATTTAGGTGTGGCCACTTCCTGAAAAAGGTATAAACTGAACCATCCATGGGCACTATGCTCCACCTTACTGTTTCCCACCCAGGGACACAGCCAGGGAGGGTGCTTGGCAGGAACTACCCTGTTTCATCTTGGGTGGAGATTTGCACAGTGCTGTAAAATCTCTACCACACAGCCTTGCCTCTGCACGAAGCTTGTTGTGGTCAGTGTAGGAGACCTGAACAGCCTGTAGCAAAGAGCCCTCCATTTACCCTTTTAGCTGCCTTTTAGGGTCAGGGTGTGGCTACTGCACACAGCTGCAAAGGGCACGGTGCTCCAGAAGAGAAAGCCTGCCTGCTCCGCTGGGCTCTGACTCACAGTGCCAGCCCCAATGGATGCAGCAAACACGTCTGGAGACTGTGCAGGGCTGAAACACGGCACCTGTGAGCAGCACACACTGTCCTTAAGCCGTTCTCTGGGCGTGGGGTGATGTCCTACAGCTACCAGCATGCAGGACTCCTCACTAGAATCCCTTTTTCTGCACTAGAACCCTTTGTTCTGCACATCCCCTCCAGTTACGTATTTGCTGGTGTTTTATGCTCCATCAATCAGCAGCCATCTGGGATTTGAACGTGGTGACAGCGATCTCTCTGGGGTGAGGCACAGCTGTGTGCTGCGGGATGCTCTGTGGAGTTTCGCATGGAAAGGCAAGAAAAACAGAGAAGTGGACAGCAATCAGTCTAAGCTCTCTAGGGACACCACCCCTCCTCAGGAGGAGGAAGATGTGGGCACCAGCTGCTTCTCCCTGAGGGCCTGGACCAGGATGTTGCAGGATGAAGGTGGTCACCGCACAACGCCCTGGTGGCAGCTTGTTCAGGGCCTTGGTCAGCCCATGCCAGGAGGAAGAGCCATGAACAGGTTCCTCCACCAGGTCCTCCCTTGGACAAGCAAAAGCCACCGCAGAGCCAGGGACAGCAAACTGTGCCGGAGCAGCTTGAGGGACAATGTGGAGCGAGCAGCTACAGGGCAGGGCGAGGAGTTCGGGCTTTCCTCCTACACGGCGGCATCCGAGATCCTCCCGTTCAAGGACGTCTTTGGCTGGAGGCCGTTGTTCTGAGCGTGCACCTCTGGCCTGGGCTGTGTCATCTGCTGCAAACGCTGCCCGGGAACGAAAGGAGAGAGCATCAGCCAGGGCTGGGGGGCAGCAGCAGTGGGACAGCCAGGGCTGGGGGCAGCAGCAGTGGGACAGCCAGGGCTGGGGGCAGCAGCTGAGGGCTGGGACCCTCGCCCCAAGGCTCAGAGGTGACCCTGGTTACAGGGCAAGGGGATGGTGCACGGAGTGACTCCTCCAGCATTTGGCAGTACCCCGAAAGCCTCTGCAAGCCACCTTTGCTTTGATGCTGCACAGAGCACAGCAGCTCCTCCTTTTATCTGAAATATGGGGAGCATCCTGGTAACAGAGGCAAACTGTTACCAGGCAAGACCAGCTGCAAGGAGGAACAAGAGAGAGCTGCAATGCCACAGGCTTCAGAGCAGACCCATTTTCCCATTAGGGTTGATTACAGGGCATTACTAAGTAACTACAGCAGGTTAACAAGGTTACAGTCTGTGCCTTTGATGCAGATCAGAACATCCACCTGCACAAACCTGTGCACAGCAGCAACTCCTGCCACCCTGAGCTGATCAAACGAAAATTGCAGAGTCAAGTAAAGTGAAGCAAGAACGCAGTAAAATATGGAGGGGCAAATCATTACTGGAGGCATGTGGACTGAGCATCAGGAGTGATGAAGAAGAATGAACCACTTTTGCCAGTCAGGGAGGGACTGATGCTGAGCACTGCAGAAGAGAATGCAGAGGAGGATTAAGCCTGACCTGAACAGACATCACTAAGACAGGTAGAACCTCTTTCCAGTAAAGGGAAACAAGCTCCTACCCTCCAATACTACTGAAGTGGCTGTTGCTGGGTGAAGTCCCTGCAATGTTCACTGAACTGCTTCTGCCATTCACGGTATTTTTTCCCTCTCTCACATTCATGCTCACTAGGATCAAAATGACTTGTAATCTTTCCTGTCTGTCAAAACCACTTTATTCAGGATTGGCATCTAATTTCCCTCCAGCTCCAGCTCTATTACAAATTAATCCAGGATCTGTGCATATAAGAGGCCAAAAATTCTCTCTGTCTCTCTGCTACCAGCACAGGCACACACAGATTAGCCTACTTTCTTCCTGCTGCCATCTGCTGCTCACTCCTGGGTCTGTGAATGATTGAGAGGGGTCTGGGTCTCGTGATGTTTGTGGGCAGTGTTAGGGAAAGAGTCAGATAGGGAGGGTGCACATCAGCCACTCATGCTGCTTACTGGTACTGATGGTTTGCACAAGATGCTAAGGGGATGGGTGCAAACACACCCATGGGCTTCCCTCCATGCCCTTGGGGCTGCACAGGAGTACACAGCACTCTGGAAGCACTATGGATGCAATCAGCACAAGCCCTTGGTCAGGAGGAGTCGAGCTGCTCCTGGGAGGTAGCAGAGCAGTCTGGGCTCCCCCAGACACTGCAATGTGCACTCTCCATCTCCACTGAGACAGGACTGAGACTAGGCAAAGGGTTGAACTCGTATCTGTGCTTTCAGGCTCCCCTTCCCCCTTTTCAACTCACATTATGAGTGAATAAGGAACCCTCTAAAAGTCTGAGAAAGGGCCTACTATTGGAATTGCCCTGGCCTTCAACCTGAAATCAACAAAGTGGCTTGACATAACACCCTGGCTTGAGTCCTGCAGGAAGGACAAGTACCTAAACCCAGCTCCAGATGAGAAACCAGAAACTGAAAGCAGATCTGAGACCCCAAACCCACCCAGTTCCCACATCAGAGCCCATCCAAATGGAAGGCTGGGAGGAAGAAAACGCAAATCCACCTGCAACTTCACCTCAAAGGTAGAGAACCTGAAGCTGACCTCAGCCCAGTAATTCTAGCCACAACTTTTCTGAGTCAAACTTTGTTAAAATACAGCATCCCTAAAGTAAGCTCATGTGATTTAGGCATCTGGTTGCTGTTCCAGCTCTCAACACTCCTGGGGTGACTTCCTACACCTGTAGCTTGTGGCAGACAGCACCGAGCCAGGGACTTGGGGCACAGTGCTCTCAAGACTGAATGTCAACACTGTAAATAAAATCTGAAGAGTAAGTACTGGGCGTGACATAGAGGCTCATGATTCACTGCTACATAAAATCCTGCGCAAATTACTAAAGAAAATGTTTTAAACAAGGCTAGTGTGGTGAGTATTGTGGGTCTTTCTTGTTTCCTAACCCCTCAGTTACTGAGTGAACTGAAAAGCCCATGACAAACCACCCCTGTGCTTGCCTCTGCTGCTGGCAGGCCCTAGCCTGAGATATTTCAGGATTCAGGCTTGGAGGATGCTGATCTCCCTGCTGAGGCATGCCAAGCAAACATGCTCATAGCCAGGGATTGTCAGGAGCTGGGATTTCTCTGGGTCAAGAAACCTCAAAGATTTCTTCCCAAACCCTTCCATGGCTCCAGTACCCCACACCAAAGGGATATTCAGGGGAGGAGGGCTCCATTTTTGTGGTGATGACCACACAAATCTCAACAAGGAACAAGAGACACAGGGGTAGACCACCTGAAGGTCTAGCTGCACGTCCAGCCTCAGCCCAGCAGAGCTCCCAGGGCTCAGAGGTGTCCTGCTCAGCTGTGCCAGCAGGTCCTCTCCAGCAAGCCTGTGTCACTGGAGGCTGTTCAGTGCCCTGGGTCTGATCTGAGCCCTCCCTGGGGGAGGGGGTGCACAGAGCTCCTGCAGCACCAGCCTGCTGCACTCTGACAGCTCTGTCAGCGCAGGGCTGCTTGGTCCAGGCTCAGTTCAGGGAGGAGAGCAGAGAGCCCTGAGCACAGAGCAGGGCGGTGAAGCTGTTCCTACCTGCCGGAGAGTCCCTGTCGAGGTGAAGAAACAGTAGAGCATGTACCCTGGAATCAGAACCATGGAGGACAGGGCCATGAGCCAGCCGATGCCTTGTCCCCACGCAGGATAGACGTATTTTCCCAGTGTCAGAGGGGTCATTTCCACCACACTGAAGAAGAACACACCCTGGAAAAGATCCCCAGCCATTGCAGGGGAAAGTGTGCAAAATCAGGGTCCAGCCATTCTTTCCTTCATTATCCTCTTAAGTCCCAACAGCCTCACAGGAACCCAACAGCTCTACATTAGTCTAGATTCTTTCAGCCCACCAACTGGTAATTTCATATAATTTCTGCCTATCCTATGTAAAAAGCTGGAATTGGAATACCCCTGGTTTCCTTCTTCACTAGACTGCTCAGACAAGCAGTGCCCCCACAGCAGCTCCTGTGCAAGTTAACAGCATCCTCACTGCTGGGCTCGGGAGTCTTCATCTTCCTGTCACTGGCCTTATCACCACTCCCTGCACTGCTTCTGCTGGAAGGGCAGGAACCTGCAAAGCCCAAATTGCTCTGCAGTCAGTTATCCTGCATTTGGTGATAGGTTTTGTTCTCGTAAGCCTGTCAGAGGCTGAAGCTGGAGTAGCTGAAAGCCAGAACCAATAATAGCTTTTTAAAACATTAAATTATTTTGCTTATCTTCTGGCATCTCAGGAAAAAAAAAAAGAATGAAGAACTGATAGCCTCATTTAGATTAAAAGCAATCATCTAGAACTTTTTTATGGGTGATTTCCAGCAGGCAGAGTGAAAGAGGCTCCTGTATCACTTTATCCATCCCAAGCCTGCCTGGGACCCCCTTGCACCAGACCTGTGCTGGGTTGAGAACACAGGGTTACCCTAAAGCCCATCTAGAGGCCTTTCTAAACCCACTCCAGCAGATAGGATTCCTCGGGTCTTACCAGGCAGACAAGAGGTGTGAAGAAGGCCCAGCAGATCTTCCACCAGATGCAAGGCTTGTAGCCAATCATTTCTTCAATGTTCCTGTAAAACCTGTTCACACCTACAAGAAGAAATGAGCACTGGAACAAAACCCCCATCTCTGCACCATGGTCCTCACCTCTTCTCATGGCAGAGCACAGGCCAGGCACAGCGGGAGGGTGACGATGCTGTGGCATGAGAAGCCTTAGCTGGAGGGGATGGGGCACTGGGACACAAACTCATGCCAACAGCTTCCATGCTCCTGGTGTTCTCTTGGGGGCCCAGAGGGAAGAACCCCGGGCATCTGCCAGTCTGTGCAGAGGTCTTTGTGATGGCCTGGAGAAGTGAGGTGACAGCCTTCCACTCCTGATTTCCTGAAGTTATCAGTCTAAGCTATTTCAGTTGCAAAATTGTCATTGTCTTCACTGGCTTTGGCTTTTTAAGTAACTCACCGTGCCCATGGAGAAAAGAGAGGAACAAGGTGTTTTGTGCTTACCATAACACCAAGAAATTGAGATGGTCTCAAAGAAGACAAGAAAGAGAAGACACATGCCGCTGGCTGAGTAGTAATCAAACAGCTTGAAGACATAAATGCCGCCCTTAAAAGACAAAAACAAGGTCAAGGAGTTCAGTTATAGACTATGATCGGCAGTATCAGCCGGCAGCTTGGATTGCTGCTGTCCGTGTCTGTTGGGTTAATGCTAATCTCCTTGGACAGCACAGCCACTGCTGCAATGTTTCCACTGGAGGCTGGTTCCCAGCAGCAGAACTGATGTGCTCTTGCAGACAATTAGCCAGCCTGTTCCGGCATAGCCAAGGGTGAGGAGAAAAGAAGAAATTCACTAGGATCTCTCATATTTCTCTGCTTTAGAAGGAGTCAATTTAGTGTGCTCTGCCCCTCCCAGGAGTTTTTCCTTGCCTCCTCATGAACCCACACTGCTCCACAAATGGTCTGCAGACCACTCAGCCCTCACCTCCCTTCCTGTGAACCTCAGCTTTAGCTCCAGAGGCTAAAGCCCCCAACAGACTGGGTTTTTTGTGTTACCTTAACTCTTTGCAGCAAGAATTCCCTAAATTTGGGCTCTGTTGGCTTGAGTCCTTATTGCAAATAGCAGAACACCAGGCCAGACCGACAGTAGGATGGTGGTAAAAATTACAGAGGCATCCTAAGTCACTTGAGATGTAGCAGTGATGAGCAAACCCCTTCATCCAGAATAGCAGAAATGCCGTCACTTCTCCCAGAGCTTTGGTGCTGCTCTGCTATGCCAGAGTGGCCAGAAAGGTGTCAGGAGTGGAGGAGCAAGCACAGCCATCTGTACCTGGGTGATGTTGGAGAATCCAATGAGGTAAGAGATGAAGCAGACCACTGCAATGAAGATCTTCTTCCTGGCTCTCAGGACTTGAGGATACTCATCCACCAGGGCTGTAATAAACCCTTCCACAGTGCAGAACTATGGGAAAAGGCATACACCAAGGAGATATATGTATATGTATATGTATACATATATATATAAGTATCTTAGCCTGACATCAACCCCACACACATTTAAGTTCAGTGTTGAGAACCTCAGTGATTTATGGATTCTCCGCAGACTCTAGAAAAGAAAGAGGCATCTCTGCACAAAGTTGGTCTGAACCATCTTCTGAAAATTCATCTCTCTCCCCGCTGAATATAGATGGAGCTAAAATCACTGAAGTTAAGTACTTAAAAACAGCTGAGATAAATCTCTGCCTTTTGCTTCTCATGAAAAGCCACCACTTTCTTCCCACAAACTCTCTAGGGCCTCCCCATCACTGCCCTGCTCCCCACATGCCAGGCGCTGTGTCACAGTTGTGTGTCTGGCTGCTGCTGGGACACGTGCAGGACCTTTATTGCTCTTCCCTTCTTGCTCTTCTCCACCTGTGGCAACAGCACTTGTGCTGTCCAATGATCTAAAACACTCAGTAAGGACCGGCATTACCCAGCCTCGTGTGCATGTGAATAGCAACATCTCTGAATACCCAGCCCTTGGCTTTATTTCACTTTGTCAAGCACACAACATTAAATGCATGCAGCACACCAAAAGCCCGACCTCCCTGCACATCATCTGTCTAGAGATGGAAACCCCTGGGTGGTTTGTGCAGTGCTGCACCAGGCACAGTATAATAATGTTGTCTGTACCCTAACACATAACAAAATCCCCATGAGTGTTGCCTTCCAGTTTCCTACTAGTTCTGCCTTCTGGCACAAGGGCAGCTGGACTGTATATATGTGAAGTGCATCCTTCCCTCCTATCTCTTGATAAATTGTGAGATTTATATCTCGCTCCCAGGAACTACAGGTAACATACCTCTCTCAGAGAGCACATTGTGCCTCTAGCTACAACCCTGGGAATTTATGAGGGCAGCAAACTGGCTTCCCTGCTCACGCTGAGCAAATGTACAGTGCAATGAAAATGAAAGTGGTTTCATCCCTTTTTGATGTCAGGGACTTCCCTGCTCCTGGGAAGAAAAAAAAACCCTGGAGTGGAGGTGGAGATATACAGACCAAACAGAGCAGCAGGGGGTTGGGAAGATGTGTGGAAGAAAAATGGAGAGCCTGAGCCTGTAGCTGGGCAGGGATGGTGAAGAGCTTGCACACTGCTGGCTGCTGGGGCTGGCTTCCACGTGGGCCAGAGCAAGGCAAAGGGAGACGTGCATGCCCAGGGTTTTACATCCCATGGAAAGCCAGTATTCCCAGAGCATCAAAGCTCAACTGCTTCCACCTGAATTTTTAATGAGCTAAGCTTTTTTTGTTGGACACGAGTGCCATTAAAGCATCTTTTGCTGTTCACGCATGGGTTCAGCTGCCTTTATAGCCACAGTGAGCTCTTCACCCCATCCCACCTGGCTTGTTGTCTGGAAGAGTCAGGACTGAGCGGGCACCACAGTGTGAAGAGATAGCATGACTGAAAAACCACTGTCGAAAGCCATTCCTTCCACATGGATGCACAGCCAGGCACTGCTGGAGCCATGGCAGGGCCAGGGGATCTGAGACCAGAAAGGGAAATGGGCTTGGAGGGAAACAGGGGTGGTCAGGAGCAGAGGGTGGTGTCCAGCAGAGAAGGAGCAAAGAAAATGGTGCCTTAGATAATAGGATGGAGTAGAACTGACAGGTGCAGGAAGAAGGATCAAAGTCAGGGAATGCACAGAGGGAAAGACAGGGAGATGGGTGATGAGGAACAGGGCTACAAAGTGAGTTGAATTCTCTTTGTCTCCTATCAAAATTAAGCTCCTGTGTAATGGATGAGGTGGAGAAGCAAATGGCCGTACATTGCTTTTTCTAGCCATAGAACAGCCTCAGACTTCATAGGGGATGCAGCCTGGAGGAGGCTCACGTTTCCAGCCCCAGGGACTGCAGCTGCCTGGCCCGAGGTTCACTTTTCCCAGCCTACAGAACAAACCTTGGCTGCTTGGACAAGATATGCAGGCACCTGGATGAAAGCATTCTGCTTTCAGAGTGGTGAGGAGCTGAGCACTGGTGCCTCCTGTTCTTGCCACTTCAGTCTGCTTTCCAAAAACTTCTGCTTTACCCACCAACTCTCTCCAGCCACAATTTTTAGTACATATTCTTCTCTTCCTCATGCCTCACCCCATGATATTATTGCTTTCCCAAGCATTTTATTTTCATTAACTTCTCTCTTTTGCTCTTTTTTCCTGTTCAGGGACTTAATTATTACACAAGCTGCTGGGTCCAGTAATCTGGGCTTGGGAGTCAATATAGTCGGGAGCTCTGTCTGAAGGACAATCTCTCTCCCACCCTCTCCCAATGTCAAGGGCTTGCTATTCCCTCCCCAGCCACACAGAGCTCCCTGCTGGGATGCAGGGACCCGTGGGGAGTTTGCCCCCAGCTGCCAGATGTGCAGCAGAGATCCGTGAGCCCGGTCTCACTGCTGGCAGCTGGAAAGCCTCATGACCAACCCGTGCGCGGCGGCCTCACATGGGACAGACACAGGCTGGCAGTCACAAGGCTCGCCATCTCCCCTGAGGAATAAATGCCTGACCTGGAAACTGGTAGGTTAAAAGGAAGCATCAGCATATTATGAAAGAGGGTCTGGACCGGAGAGAGCTGAAGCCCGGACGGATCAGAGCAGAGGGAGCACCAAGGCACGCGAGTGAGGGCGCAGGAGGGAGGTGTCTGTCAGGACAGGTCACTCATCCCGCTCGAGGAACTGCAGAGGGCATGAGCACCCGGGCAGGAAGAGGCAGCTGGAGCGGTGCTGCATCCGCAGGAGACTCGCTGGACCTACTCCCACCGTCCCTGCAGGGCTGGAGCTCGTGGCTGCATCACAAGCACAGATCTCAGCCCGGCCTCCCTTCCCTTGCTGCGCTTCCGAGCATCCCCATGTGCCTACAGAGCTGCACCCCGCTGGTGACAAGGGACAGTGCCAGTCCAGCAGCCCTGGGCTGCAGGAGATGCCCCACGGCCCTGCTGTGCCTCACGAACGGGGCTGCTGACCCAAATGAAAAATACCTGCTCCCCTCTGCAAATGCCACAGAGGATGTGTAATCAGCACGTAGAAAAACCAAATTTTTTTTTTTTACTGAATGCTTCAGAATGCATGTGGAATTGCAGCCACTGTTGCAGCCTGTGTTCATTGGTTTATATGCATAAGCTGCCATGCTGCTGCTGGTGTGTTTGAATGAATCAGAGCTCCAGCACAGACAGAAAGCTTCTTTGCATGTATTTAGCTGTGCTTTTCAAAAGCTTGTTTTCCTTTTGATGCTTCATTCCCCCCCAGCCTCTTCCTCCAGGCAATGATAGCCCGCCACATACTGCCTGCCCTCCAAGACTGCCTGTCAGAAGGGACGTGGAGAATTTCAAGGGGTATTTTAGAAGCAAATGCAGCAAATAAATTCCACAGAGTGCTTAGAGGGCTTATTGTCATGTCTTGGACTATTTACCAGCACTGAGTGAGTAATCCATGGAGATAATTTTTTTTTCTGTAAATGTAGCTTCTTTCAGAACATTTAGGTATTATTTGAATTTTTTAAAAATTTTTTTTTGCTAAGTAATGTCTGTGGTAATGCAGTCATGAGCTTTATAATGTGTTTATGAGAGTGTGACATGACTGAAAACCAGATTTGGTTGATTAGATTTTCCTGGAAACCAGGTGTGACATTTCAGGAATAGGTTTGAGTCTGGTTGTGAAGTAGGCTTGGGTTTATGAACACTACCTGTAATCCAAGAGAGCATCCATTTTGTACTAGAGTTTGTGCTGCAGCAGAAGAGCATGTGGGCACAAGGGAGGATATGTCAGACCACGTGCAGGCTTTTGCAGGAACCTTTGATTTTGATGCACTCAAAAGGAAGGCATGCTGCAATTCACTGCTTCACCGGGTAGGTACTTTTATGTGGAATTATCAGGAAAAAGAAGTATCACCACTTGTAAAAACACGGAGATAATGGGTTTTGTTTTGTTTTGTGAGGGCTCTGAGGGGGCAGGGTGGAGACCTTTTGCTACATCTAACTGCTTCCCCCTCAAGTATCTTGTAAAACTTATCTGATGGCAAAACAGTCAGGGTACCCAGGCACCAGCCTTTCCCAAGGCATGACTCCTTCCTTCTGCCATCATCTGTCCCTGCTAACCTATGGACCAGGCCTGGGAGCTGCAGCTCTGCTCAGGGCTGCTGTTGGCATCAACAACAATGCCAAAATGCTGCATGAAAGCATGGCCCTCACATCACGAGAGAGTAAAAACCACTCTGCTAGCACTGTCCCAAGTGCAGAAGGGGACACCACCCTTGTACCTGAACACAGTTTTGTGTCTTCCTCCACTTTGTCCCTGGGTCACCTGACTCACCTGACTGTCCAGACCCAGCATCATCAGCATGGAGAAGAAGAGGATTGACCAGAGCGGGGACAAGGGCAGCTGTGTGACAACCTGCGGGTAGGCGAGGAAAGCCAGTCCAGGACCTGCAGTAATGAAAAGAGGGATGAGCCCGAGTTTACAAAGCATCTGATGGGAAGTCTGAGCTAAGGGCTGTGGTTAAATAGAGAGACAACAATTACAGCCAAGAACTGTGGGGTTTTCATATAGGAGCTAGGGACACCTGAGCCTTTGTGCCTCTGACACAGCAACCCAGTGGGAGGCATGGGGGCAGGATGGGGAGACAGAAATGACTGGAGAAACAAGTCCTGCAAGCAAGAAAGTCATCAAATTATTGCAACCAAATGGAGCTGGAGCACTTTGCTAGAAAAATAAACTGATATTCACAGCTGGTTACAGCTTTCCTGGTGCCTTATTTTTTTCCATCACAAAATGCTGTTTCTTGAGATAAAAGCTTTCTCTGGGAAGACAGCAATTTCAAAATATGTCTTTCTGCAGAAAGACGCAGTCCCATCTTGGTTAAAAAATTATTTTGAGATCACAATCTAAAGCTTTTGCATGAAAAAGGGACTCCAAATTTTGGTCACGTCTACCGAAAACATAGGTAGTATCTATTCTCCATAGGAAGGTTTCAGACAGCAAATGGCTTAAATATTTCACCACAGCAAAATAAAACTTCAGCACACCTAGTCAGGAAAGACCCAAGAGCACCCCATGCTCACTTACAAGTGGTTCTCACAGGTTGCTGTTGCATTTGAACATGGCTTTCTGCCTACCTGAGGAGGCCAGCTCTGACACTGACTTCTTCGTGATGTGTGACATGAAGCCAATGATAGAGAAAATAACAAATCCTGCAAATATGCTTGTGGTGGAGTTTATACAACAGACAATAATGGAGTCTCTGGAAGAGAGAAAGAGAGAGAGAAAACCACCTGCAGGTCCCTACCAAGAGCAGAGGGTGAGGTAAACAAAAGACCAAGCCCTGCGGAGAGCTGGTGCTGTGCCTTGGACAGGTAGCAGAGGTGATGTACTAAGTGTCCTGCAGGCAGGGAGCCCCTCTGAAGGGATCACAGTGTGCCTGTCCCCTGGGCTGCCAGCAAGGGGACAGCAGAGATCGGGACAGCAGAGATCACCACAACCCCCTTGGTCACCCATGAGCCCCGCCTGCCACACAGGACGATGGAGAAACAACTGACCTGTACACGTTGTTGTGGAAAGTGTTGTAGCTCCCCAGAGCAATGAGGGAGCCCAGCCCCAGGCCATAGGAGAAGAAGATCTGAGTGGCTGCATCCATCCAGACCTGCAGACAAGGAGCCAGAAGAGGAATGCAGCAGAAGGAGACTCTGTGCTGCAGGTGCATGTCCTGCAGCAGCTCAGAGCAGGGCTAGCAAGGGGACTGGGTGCCGACTGTGGAGCTGTGGGCTTGGAGGTACAGCCCAGTGGCTCAGAGCAGGACTAGCAAGGGGACTGGGTGCTGACTGTGGAGCTGTGGGCTTGGAGGTACAGCCCAGTGGGGTGGCCAGGACCTGAGGGAACCCTGTCAGCAGGGCCGAGTCAAGGCTTTCTTACTAATATCTAATGTGAAGCTATTCTCTTCCAGTTTAAAGCCATTCCCCTTGTCCTATCACTGCATGTGCTTGTCAAAAGTCCCTCTCTAGAGCTTTCCTGTAGGGCCCTTTATGTACTGGAAGGCAGGGGATCTGCATCCTTCCCATGTGCCCAGTGTGTCAAAGTGCAACCTGGCCCAGCACCAGACATATATCCCCAGCCCTCCAAAATGTGTGAATCAAAGCTGCTTCCTGGCGTGGAGGTGGACGGATGAAGGGTCACGCATCCTGTTTACAACTGCAGAGGAAGGCAGCTTGAAAAGCTGGCCCAGTGCCTTAAGGTCTTAAAGCTTAGAAAGCTGGTGACTGCTGACTCTGGAGTCACAGGAGCATTGTTGCTGAAAAAGGCAGAGTCTTGTGACTCCTGAAAAATTTTGCCTTTGCAGGAGTCTGGGGTCCCCTCTGTGCTTCCACTGACCAAGGCAACCTTACTGGCCACCACTCATCATCCAAGCACTTCCAAAAGCTGCTGCTGTGTGTGCTGCTGTGCTTGGGCTGCTTCTGAGGCCCCCACGCCAGCACCACCACATTGTCCTTTCTCTGGGACCACCAGAACAAGGCCAAACCACCAGCCCTAGGACGGTCAGTGAAATGAGGCATTCCCAGCCCAGAGGGGAGGCCCCTTTGTCAGGATAACTTCTGACTCCCCCTGCCCTGTGGATAACACTGCTTGAGTCCAACAGAGCTGCTGCACAGACTTCCACCCATGAAGGACCTGTCCCTCAGCTTTGTCTCAGCCTGTGGGACATGGGTTGTGACTGCCTGAACAGGGTTATTCCAGTGTTATTTTAAGTACTTACAGCACTCATGGGAGGTGCCTGGGGAAGCCTAATGCAGACACAGCTGGGAGATAAGAGCTTTCCTCACCAGGCTACAAACCTCAGAGTCAGAGAGCTTCCTGAAGTCAGGCGTGAGGTAGAAGAGGATCCCCTCCTTGGCTCCTGGCAGCGTGACTCCCCGGAACAAGAGGATGAAAAGCATGAAGTAGGGGTAGGTGGCTGAGAAATACACAACCTGAAAAAGACCCCATGGGAGACAAGCCATCAGCCCACCAGTGCCCAGGAGCTTTCCTGCCCATGGTATTGTTGCATCTGGCATGTCCTCCTATGAGGGGGGCAGGCTCCCAAGCACAGCCACTTTCAGCAGCTTTTCAGCAGCATTTGCTGTCTCCCATTCCCATGCTAGTAACATTTCTGGCTGTTTGAGGTTTCTCCCTGCAATGATACACAAGGACACACTAATCACAAAAGTAGCATGCTAAAGTCTGGATGAAATGCCCAAAGACAAGGGAATTGCACAGGGATAATTTTAGTCCGCAGAAGTAATCCCCTTAAGTCATCACATCCTTATTTTGCAGAGCTAAACCTGGTGTTTCTCTAGACCAATGCATCAAGCAAGACGAATTGTCTTGATTCCACAGCTTTCTTTTCAGCACTGTTCCAGGATCTCACAGGTATGTGCCATCCCTCATCACAGGGCCCACACCACTAATCACCAGGGCTTTGCTGTGGCTGTGTAGCTAAAGCCTGTATGAGAGCCACTGGGGAAGTTAACAGCTTAGGTGACCTACCCCTGAAGTGCTTCTTTCTGATCTCTCCTCTAGATTATTCCTTTCATAATAGTGTCCCGCTGCACCACGCTGTGCTCTAAATAACACATCCCAGCATCTCAGCATCGCTGTTCCACTAAACGAAGCAATTACCTTTCTGCTGTGCTAGCCCGGAGCGCTGCACAGGGAATAACAACAGGCTTCTCGTCTGAAGGTCTCCCACCAATATCAAAAGGGCAGCAGGGAAATTTTCAAAGGAGATGGTGAGATTTTATCCACCAGAGGCAGTTTAAGAGACGGTGATTGTCAAACGGGGGAGACCACAAGAAGCTTTGCTCTCTCAAAGGGCTGTCCCGAGGGAAATACAGGTAATTTCTGACAATGCCTCTTCCCAAAAAGAGTGTGTGCTCAGACCCACGGCCTTACAGGGAAGAGCTATTCTCTACACTTAGAATGAAAATTACCATAAACATGGTAACAATTTTTACAGCCGTGAAAGGTAAATGTCAGGAATTTAATAGTATCTACTGTGATTTTGCCTCTAAACACCGTAATCTCAGTTATAGACACAAATAAAATTGAGTCTGGAGGATATTTTGACAATGCAGCAACGAGAGGCGGCACCAAAAGATCCGGCCCTCCCACTGTACCTTGCCTGTCCACTCCACACCCTTCCAGATGGAGAAGTAGACCAGCAGCCAGGCCAGGGCCAGCGTGCCAGCCAGGGGCCAGCGGATGGTGCCAGGCTCCCCCAGGCCCCCGGACATCTGGTGCATGTTCCTCCTAAGGGTGGGAAACACTGTGTTAGGAGGAAGTCCAGCAATCAAGGGCAGAGGGGTTCGGAGCTCCCAGAGGTGGAGGGTGGAGGGTGAAGGGCCAGGTGCACACAAGCGTGAGAACCCACAAAAGCCTAGAGAGAACTGAGGTTCATCGTGGTGGGATGAAGGGAGGAGAAGAGAGGTGGAGAGGCTGTTTGCCTGTCCATCCACCTGACCTGCATCTGCACAGCGCACCCCATGCCCACCATGGCCAGCGGCTGGCTGCAGTGCCCTCCAGCCAAAGCTGCCCAAGGAACGTGCCAACAGGCACGGCCGCAGCCCTGGCGGGCAGGCACAGTGACCGCGGGGAGGGGAGAAACCTGGCGTGGGCAGGCTGGGGACGTACTCCCAGAACTCGGTGACAGCGCTGGTGAGGTTGGTGGTGTCGTTCAGGGAGTAGTTGGAGAAGCAGCGGTCGGTGTTCCAGGCGTTCCCGCAGTTCTGCCACGGCAGGTCCTGCACCGGCACAAGGACAGCGGGGTTATCATTCATGTGAGACCTCCCAGCTGAAAGCCGCCTTCTTTTAAACTGAAACCCCTTAATTTTTTTTTCAAAGAGAATGGGCAGCTCCACTGGATGGGCATGCCCTTGTAGCCAAAAGCACGCAACAATTTTCCAAAATATGATAAATTGGACAAGGATTTTCCAGGAAAAAATATCATTATGTTATTAGGGCAATGTTGTAGGTCCTATAAAATGTTAGCAACTCCCCAGATAGAAAGCCACTTCCAATTGACTGTTGGTAATTAGTAGCTACAAATTAAAATACTATCAAGGGATATTGTGTTTATAACCATTACAGCTTTTTGCTAGCTTCACTCAACAAGTGGTTGGAATTTACTGCACAAAGAATAAACAGTGATTTATTTCTTATGTTTCATTTACACCAACTTCAGTGCTTAAAAAGCAACACAGCCCTGAGAATGGAGGCAACAGGTACACAAACAGACTGTTATAACACAAGCACAGGAGTAAATTTAAAGCTCAGTAGCTGTTTCGTGCTGTCCACTGCCCTGATTATAAGCAGCACAAAGGGATTCCTGGGAGATGTTTGCACTGTGGGTAGCAGTGTGACGGCAGCACAATGCTACAGACTTAGTGCAATCAGCTCTGGCGCTGCAGGCAGTGAAGCAGCAGTGTCAGGGGCCGTGGGAGCGTGCAGGGCAAGTCACCTGGGCCATGTAGTGCCACGGCTGAGCCAGCCCAAGGAAAGCAGCTCGGAGAGGTCTCCATGTGCAGCTATCTCTTTTCCCAAGCACAGTGCGTGTAGATAAATGCAGAGCAGCTATTCTGGGTGATTTCCCTCTGCAGATAAGACCTGAGGCTCCAGCTCAACAAAGCTTTAAGGAGACGTTTGTATCCATCCCTATTCACCCACGAACACAGACCTCTTCCCAAATACTATCTGTGTTTTAAGTGCCTCGTGGCATCAGTGCCTCTAAGTGCTGCCTTCACTGCTCCATCTAAATGAGTTCAGTCCAGCAGATGATACCTTCAAACGTGGTATCCTGGCAGAACGGTGGCTATTGCAGGGGCGGGGCTGACATTCCAGTGGCCACCCAGGCCACTGCACCCACCCGGTGATTTCGCTGAGGACTTGCTAACTGCACTGAAGCAAAGGCAGTGGCTCGGGCAGCGCTGCACAGCAGCTCTTCAGTGGTTGCACATTAGAGACGCTGTGCAGCTCTCACGAGGAGGGGCAGGCTCGGGGCAGTTTGTTGCTGCTCCATTTCCTCTGAATTTCAGAGGACAGAAACTGCAGAAGGCAGGCTGGGCTCCTATGATAGTTCAAAATACTCTTAGTCAGATTTAGGAGGGACATGGGACAGACATCAGCCTAGCTTTTTCATTTGCACCTTGGGTCCTTTTTGAGAATTTGGAATTATCTCTGGTGAAAGAAAAGGTCTTGAGCCAAACACCTGGATCTGCCTATGTACATACAAGCACTGTCACCAGCCGGGTCTGTGACACCTGAATGTACCAAAGCCTCATCCTAAGATGCATCCTGCCCAGGCTGTAGTTGGGATGGGCTCCTTTGGGGAAGATCGCTGTTTATTTGGGAATCCCCTGAGGGTGCATCTAATCACCCACAGCCAATTATTTTGTTCTAGATCCAGGAGTCCACAGTGACAGGTAGTATTGGTGGTAGAAGCACAGTTGGGAATGCCAAACAGAATAATTCAGCAAAAGTCTTGATAGCTACTGGAAATTTTTGCTGAAACAAAAAGTAAAACTGGATGTACAGTGTCCACTATAGCATTTCAGGGTTATACCTAAATGACATTCAAAAAGACCCCATTTGAACCATGGGGTTAATGTCTTTGAGGCTGCAGGTTGCTCAGAGAGTTACATTAAGGAAACTCTTACTAGTTTCTGGGCTGAAATAAATAATTCAGGCACTGAGAAGTTAATATGGGGTGTGATTCTAACTTTGTGTGGTAGAAGACCCTGCTGTGGAAGAGGAACCCACTATAAAGCATAACACCAAAGCACACACTAAGAGACAGTCACAAGCAGATGTCTAGATACTTTCTGAATCATTTTCCCAGAAGAAAAAAATCCCTTGGATATCATTTATCAAGAGAGGAGTGAATAAGAACTAATTAAGATAAGGAGTCAGTCCTGAGAAATAAGACCATGATGTGACAAAACCTGACAAAACCAGCTCTGGAAATGTGCAGCTAAGATTCAAGCAGCCCTAGAAATAAAACAGAAACACAGGGTGAGTTTTAAAGACTGATGAGAGTGGGGAACAGTTCTCATAGAGGGGATTGGACCATCCCCTCCAGAGGATAAGCATCACTACCCGTCAGCACTACAAAACTGCCTCCAGGGCTGATGAACCTCTTGGGGAAGGGTTCAGCAGGATGCTGACAAGGGCTCTTTGCACAAATGGCAAGCAGCTAGTGCCGGCTTTGGAGCATAAACAAATCACTGCCCATAAAGGAGTGAGGACCCAGACCACAGGCAGGGCCGTGCTGCAGGCATGCCCGTGACTCACCGCAGTGAAAGAGTTGAAGAGATAGTAGAGAGCCCAGGCGATGATGACAATGTAGTAGATGTTCAGCCAGAAGGACAGAACCATAGCTGCCAGTCCCACACCTGCAAATGAAGGCAGAGAGTGGCATCAACCTGCGTCTCCAGTACCCAAGGGAGCTCATGGGCACCACAGCAAGTTTCTTTTGAAAACCAGAGGAAGGGAATCAGCTCATCAGTGTGCTGTAGTGGCACTGTGAGCTGGTCAGCAGGGGAGGCTCATTCCCTCACGTCTCTCACCCACCCATTTCCACTGAGGGAACAGCGCTACCTTTCAGTGTGCTACCAGTACTTTATGGACAGAGCTCCATGAGAACAGCATCTTGTCACTTCCCTGGCAGAATCGCACTTTCCCACATCCAAGGCATTTCTAAATCACCATTGGCTTCTAGAAAACAGTCACTCCAAACATGGCAACAGGTTGCATTCCCATGCAATTAAAATAAGCATACGTAGGGAGGCTTGGGAAAACAAAGGGTCTCCTGCAACCAGAGCCCCTCCATCACAGTCCATACTGCTCATAAAGTCCCTTGTCACCACACAAAGCCGCTTGAACGGAGCACAGTGACTGCAGACATCGAGGTCAAGGACAGCTTGATAAAGACAGAGGGGAAAACCCCTCCCCTCACCTGCCACCCCATCCCAGTCCCCGAGGATTTGCTGATTTGCCCTCAAACCATCAATGGAGCTTATTGTGTAGTTACGTGCCATTGCTGTCCCAAACACACAGCACAGTACCTTTGAACATGGGTGCTAATCTCCAGACTCCCAGTCCACCAACAGAGGTATACTGGCCCAGAGCAGTTTCCAGCAGGAAGAGGGGAATCCCAGCAAACACCAGCGTCAGGAAATAAGGGATAAGGAAGGCCCCTGAAAGAAGGAGCAATGTTATCAGGCAGTTTCCACTTTGATCAAGAAGGAAATGCCTCCAGGTGCAGTTCCTTGCTGAGCAGCACCCGTGTGACGAGGAGCAGCCTCTCCCAGAGGTGGCAGTTTGCAGCTGGAGTTGGTGTGTTCGGTGAGTCTCCCACTGAGGTCACCACTGCCTTCCCCTTATCACTGTGGGTGTATATGTACCACGCATACACAAACACTGACATCACTAGCTGTGCAATGCCAGGCTCACTTTGTTGTTAGCTGTTCAGACAGTGCTAAACCCAATCTGACAACAAACCCAAAAGCTTGGACACTGACATTGGTAACTTGTTGATGCTTTCTGTCTTACCTCCAGAAGCTTTCAATTCTTCTTCTTCTTCTTGAGAGAACAGTGCACAGGAGTATGTGGCATTGGCCACTGCTTTCTTTGTTTATAGCTATTTCAGTCTTTTAAGAAAACTGTGACCAAGACTGTATTGGCTCTAGTAACAGTGCTATATACCACCCCACCTGTGTTTTAGGTTTTACCCTTAGAATTCCTAGTGCAAACATTATTCTTCTTCATGGCCCTATGGAAATCATCTCATCACTAGAAAGGAAGTAGAACACCATTCACTAGAGATATTA
The DNA here is from genome assembly GCA_014706295.1 of Lycocorax pyrrhopterus obiensis. NCBI lineage: Eukaryota > Metazoa > Chordata > Aves > Passeriformes > Paradisaeidae > Lycocorax > Lycocorax pyrrhopterus. Next base: position 73,836,298 of record JACSVZ010000015.1, on the reverse strand, counting down.
CTGGCACCCAGTTTTTAGAAGAGCAATTAGAAGAGGAGAGCCTTGCCATGTGATCAGAAGGCTGTACAAGTTCAGGTCATCCTGACTTCTAGGACTTGGGACAAAGCTCATTTTTTACCTTTCTCATGCATGTACTGGAGCATGCCATCATTTCTGAGGAGGACAAAGTTTTGCAGAAGATGCTGGCTGGGGGCAGAGAGAGGACACTCAGTTTGCCCCGAAGCAGCTGTCCGTGTTCAGGACAGCACTGATTCCTGCTCTAGCCGTAAGGCTGAGCTGTCAGTCTGAGTCTTCTCCAGATACTCATGGGAAGCAAACATGGAGCCAGCAAGCAAAGCCACTCTGGAGAGCTGTGGTCCAGCTTGCACTCGGCAGAGCCAGGCTCCAGCAGCTGCTCTCCGAGGGCAGGGAAGCAGCCAGGCACAGCCAGGGACGCTGGCTCAGGGGACATCCAGCTGGGGACATGTGCCTGCCAAGCAGGGAGCTGAACCCAGCTGGGAGAGGCAGGTGCCAGCACCCGGCATGGGAGTCCATGGGAGGCAGCATGCAAGAGGAGCTGGCAGTGGGTGGTGGGGAGGAAACACTCTCCGTGCCAGCAGCTCGGTGACCATGAGCCTGAATCACAAGCTGCGTGGAAGCGCAGGCTCTTGGCTTCCCAGCAGCCTGGCGCAGAGGAGAGAACAGCTTTGGGCATCACTGTGCCTGCTCAGCAGCCTCCTCTGTGTGCTTGCTAGACACCACAGCCTGCAAGGTGCAGCCCCCTGGGAGCCCTGCGGGAAGCCAGCGTCTGCTCCGAGGACACTGCAGCTGCCACCCTGCTGCTGTGGAGTTTGGAGGCTGAGCTTAGCAGCAGTGCAAGTCTCTTCCTTGCTTCTGTGCAAGCAGTTAACGAAATTTGGCTGCAGCCCTGATGATCCTGCATTTCTCCTCTACAGCAGGTCAGGAAGGTTTGTAGGTAAAAGATCTTAATAGACTATGGGGAAAAAAACCCCACCAAATAAACTTTTGGACACAAGTCCTTTATCCTGGCTTGACAAAGATACTCAAGAACAGTGACCAGACCACCTCCTTGAGCTGAGGGCTATTGGCAATGACACTGTCACTCTGGAGGGCCAGGTCCCCGAGCAGGCATGGATAATATCCCCAGGTCCTGTACAGCCAGATGGGAAATCAGTTCTGCAGGCCTGTGCAAAATATGGTTGTGCGTGACCTTGTGAAAGTCCCAGCTTGTCTCCAGATCCATGGGTGTCAAAGGGTGATGATGCTGGTCCTGCTCAGAGCACTGACCCTTGCAGGCAAGGAAGATCAGCAGTGCCTGGCACTCACTGTGTAGCCCCAAATGTGCCTGCTCCTAATGTCGTACAGCAGAGAACAACAATTAATCCTTAAAAGAGGGAACACTGCCCACGAATCACAAATTGAGCATTACAAGCTGTTACACGCCGTTGCTTCAAGTCTCAGTGCGCAAAGGAGGAGTGCAGGATGCTTATTTAAAGAATTGTTTTTCTCTCAAGTTATTCAAGCTTAGGATCTCACAGGCAATTTTTAGCACGTTCTGAGCCACATTTAGAGTAAATTTGGAGCCCGGTACAATCCTGTTGAGATCAGAGGGACTGTATGAGGTTAGAGATCGGTGTAGAGGCTGGAGCCATGGGCACAGCTGGGCACATCCAGCTGCGCGCAGGGCCAGCAGGGAGCCCAGGCATCACTTTGGGTGAAGCCTGCTCCCCGCAGCGGATGGGCCGAGCGCTGGGCTGCCGTGCCCTGGGCTCCCTGCGCCGAGCAAACCAGCCGTGAGCCGATGCGATGTGACAGCGCGGAGCGAGACGACAATATTTCCATTCAGTTCAATTTGCCTGTGCGTAATGGAAGCAGCCCACACGGCCGCGCGCCGAGCAGCGCACATGCAGGACGCTAAAATTAGAGTCCCGCCCACAGTCTGCCGTGCTGCGGAGGCGCCTCCGTCGGGGCAGAGCCGAGGCGGTGCCCGCCGGGGTGCGAAGGCGCTGCCGTGCGCTGCGGCGCCCGGTGACGCCGCCGCGCGTCAGCGCTGCCGCCCGGCCCGGCCGCGGAGCCGCCGTTCAGCGCCGCGGGCTGCGGGAGCCGGGAGCCGCCGGGGCCACGGGAAGCAGCCACGAGCGGCACGAAGCGGCAGGGGAGGCGGGGTGCTCGGGAGCAGGCAGGCACCGATTCCCGCATCCCGATACCTGCCTGGCGTTTCTGCTCACAGCCGGCTGCTCCCTCTGCGTGCCCGCGGCTGCCAGGGCAGAGAGCACTGTGCCATTGCTAATGCTAATAATAGTGCTCCACACCTCTACAGCACCCTCTCTCCTAGGTTCTCAGCTGGCTCTATATGTAGGATCGATTTTAGCTTCACAACACCCCTCATTAATTATAGGCATTGTCATCTCCACCTTTATGTGTGAGGAGACAGTCACGGGCAGCACAGAGCCGGAGTGAGACTTGAGGTGACACGGCAACCACGGGGCAGATGCTGGCTAACAAGCAGTGCTGGGACCTAGCCGCGGGGGAAATGTTCCACGAGGAGAGCTAGCAGTCAGAGTGGGGCTAGACAAGGATGACAAACCTGCACCGTGGCTCTGGCATTGGTGGCGCAGGCTCCCCGGGGCAGGCCTGGATGATCCCATAAACCTCACTCTGCTCAGCTACACATTTCCACCTTTCCACAAAACCCAAAGAAGCTGTGGATGCCCCACCCCTGAAAGTGTTCAAGGCCGGGTTGGATGTGGCTTTGAGCAACCTGGTCTAGTGAAAGGTGTCCCTGCCCTTGGCAGTGGGTTTGGAACAGGATGATCTTCAAGGTCGCTTCTAACCCAGACCATCCTATGATTCTACAATTCTATGAAAACAACAGACTCAGTTAGAAATCTTCTTGTCAAATTTGCTAACTTTCTGGTCTCCTGCTGGGACTCACTCCACGTGCTTCAGAGAAAGGGCCTAGATACCCTTAAATGCCATGAAGTTAAATGGACATTGCTTCAGGGAGCAGGACCCTTCTCCTCTTTTCCAGGGTTGGAGGAGAAAAGCATCCTGTATCACCTGCAGCACAGACAGCAGAAGTGGGCTGGTGATATGAGAAGTTATGAGAGGCAAAGGCAAAAGGAAAATAAAAAAGACATGGAGAAGAAACATGAGAAGAGACCCTCAGAGCAGCATGAATGAATGTGGCACTTGGGATGGGGGCTCCAGGCTGGGAAGGGCTAAGAGGGAAGCAAAGAGCAATGTGGAAGAGGGAAGCAAAGAGCAATGTGGGAACACTACCAGGCAAAGCTAAAATTATATATACAGCCCTAAAGGTGAGGAAAAGGGGTTTGGACCTGTGTGGGAAGTCTGTAAAAGGGTTCAGGGAAGTGAGCAGCTCTTCAAAGGGGAGAAGGAAGGCTATATTAGTAACAGGCACAAGCAGTGGGAGAGCTGGGCATGGAGTGAGAAGAAAGAGCCTCTGCTCTCCTGACACCAGCCCATACTCCCCTCCACAAAAGCATCTCCCTGACAAGGCTGAAGAAATAGCACCACTTTAGAGGGGAGCTGAGGCACAGAAGTGTGTTTTCTGACTTGATCCAAGATGTGCAGAAATGGTGTAGCTGAGCAGGGAGAATTCCCTTGAGAATACACTGGACTGAGGAGAACCCCACTTAGATGCAAACTGGTTTCTCTGGAGGTGCCCTGGAATCCAGCTGGGTGTCTACTTGTGCATAGCCCTCCCTGTAAATAACTGAGGTCCCACGTGCTTTTTTTTTTTTGTAGCCCTGCAAATTTGGACAGTGGAAGTGTGACAGAACTCAAACATTGTTTTATTTCTTTGGAGTGCTTCTTCCCAGCCTGCACTTGCTAGTAAAGCCCACAGGTCATGGAAACTTGTCTCCAGACAACTTAGTAACTCCCATCACGTGGGAGAGCTCTCAGCTGGAGGACCAGCCATTTGCCCAGACCCACACCAAACCAAAACCTGCTTGGGGACAAGGCTGCTCACTGTGCATTTCTCTCACCTCCTCCATTCTTGCCGCAGAGATAAGGGAAGCGCCATACGTTGCCCAGACCGATAGCATAGCCCACACAGGACAGCAAGAAGTCAAATTTCCCCTTCCAGGAACCTCTGTCTGGGATCTCCTTCTTCTTCTTCTTCTTGGTGCTCACAGCCTCAGGGCTGATGGGCTCCGGGTCCTCCAGGGCTGCCTGCTTCACCTCGGAGGGAGAATTCAGCTCCACGGAGGTGTTGTCCATCTTGCCCATGGTGACTCAGATGTATGTCCACTCTTGCTGAGGGGCTGGAGGAGCAGGAAAGGCAGTTTCTGCCCTGGCCACGTAAAGACAAGATGGGAAGCACTGGGCAAAGCTCCTGGTGAGAAAGGAGAGAAGGAAGGTGTCCTGTGTCAATGTGATGTGTCAGACTTGGTTGTTACCAGTACATAACAAATCCCTCAACTCTCATCTTACCTGCTTCTCATCCTAAGGCTCTGCAGGAAGAGCTCTGGGACCAGTAGGCATGCAGCAAAACCACAGGTTGTGGGTGACCCACCACAGAGCAGTCCAGGCAGAGAAATACATCTGTCCTGTCTGAGTGACGGTGGAGGAGGGCACAATGAAGGTGCCACAGCTCCCAGGTGTGGGGTCCAAAACTGAGTGCAGCAGCCACAGAGCCATCTGAGAGTTTGTGTGGCCCAGCCAGCCAGGCATAGCTTTGCAGTGGCACCTCCTCTATGGATGTGCTCCACTTGGCAATCCCATGCCTTAATCCCGTGTTCACAGCTGTGCACCTGCAGCATCTGGCAAGGGAATCGCTGCTCTGCTCTGCTCCTGCCGGTACACCATGTTGCATGTGGTACTGTAATCCCCAGGTGTATTCAGCTGGTGCTCACTAGTGCCTAGAGCCAGCCTGTGAACCACTGAAATCCCACTCAGCCAGGACTCCAAAGTCCTGATGATTAATTGGATGAGTCTGACTAAAAAATTTAATTAATACTTGCATTGATTTTAGGCCCTAAGAAGTATATAACCATCACACCAAAACAATTTGGAAAGAGAGCAAGAGCAGGCTATGTAGCTACACCTCTATCTAAAACAGTATTGCACTCATGTCTTGAAAAATAAGTGCAGTTCTCCCTTCCTGTCGCAGAAGCTATTGCAAAGTCAGAAAAAGGCATGGAAGAGAGCCAAAAGGCTGCTTAAAAGTGTGGAGCAACTTTCACGTGAAGAGAGTATAAATGAAACAGGATCCATTGTTCTGTGGAAGAGGTAGCTGGCAGGGGCCTATAAATGTGTCAGTGTCACAGAATACGAGTATTCACCATTTCTGACCCAAGAACTGCAAGGGATTAAACCATGTCCAGCAGGTTGTAGGTTCAAAAAGAGCAAGAGGTGATATTCCAGAAAATGTGCAGCTATGGAGCAAGATTCCCCACTGCAGGACATGCTGGATGCCGAGAGTTTATGACTTCAGAAAAGGAAATTAAGGGGGTAAATAATGGAAGGAAAATCCACCAGGAGCTACTACTGCAATTCTGCAAAACCCTGAGCTGGAAGTTGTTGGAGGTTGAGGGACTCTTCCAAGGAAATAACATTCCCTGCTTTTCCTGGTTTTGTCTTCTCCCCTCAGCATCTGCCCCCAGCCAGTACAGAAGACAGGACTGGCATGGGGTTTGCTCTCACCCACTTCTCAGCCCATTTTGCAGAGACAAATTTAATCCTCACCGGGGCCCTGAGGGTAATCAGTGCTGCAATCTCCCAGAGAAGTCTGTTGACAAAAACATTCATAGATGCAAACACTGGAAAACAAACAAACAAACAAAAAGAAAAACAAAATGGGTGTATCCGGAAACAAATCAATGCTGTAAAGAGGTGTCATGCTCTTAGCAGTTAAAGCTGACCTTGCTTGAGCTTCTCACTATTGGCAGTCTAGTCTCCTAACCAAAGGGTACCCATTTGTCCCATGGATGCTTGGGGGACTCATTAACTGGTGTTCCTGAGGTGTCCTGGTCAGACATGCTCTCCCAAGTGCAGGCTCAATGGCAGTATTGACTCCTGCGTACTACAGTAGGCACCCCATGGTTACAGCAGGTGGGTTTTGTTCCCCCACAGAATTCATCATTGAGGTTAGAAAAGCTCTATCAACTGCAAAGGGAATGGCTGAACCAGGAAATAACTGTAATTCCTTCTGATGAGTCAGTGGAGAAGCCAGAAGTCCCCTTTGCTGCAGGATTAAGTCTGTAACCAAACCCTCTGAGCTGTGGAGCCCACGCCGAGCCTCACAACTCCTCTAGCCCAAGGGTGGTTGCAGTAAGCCCAGCAGTAAGTGGCAGCATGAAAATGGTTTCTGGGGAGAAGAGACCATTTCACAAAGCCCATGAGGCAGGTGCCAGAAGAGACCATTGCAGGACACTCAGAGCAAAGGCTTTGGTTGACAGATCCCATTTCCGTCCTACACCTTGGGATAGCACTGTCACACCAGCTCCTGGCTCCTCACTGAGGCAGGGAGAAAAAGATTATACAGAACATGTAGAAGGAAACTAAGATAAAGACAATTTATAAATCAAAATAGAAGAAATGGCACCAAAACCCTTGGGAAGAACTCAGAGCTGGGCTAAGTCAGGATAAGTAGCTATGCCTGGAGACATACAAATTGGACTCAGCAGAAGCCATTTTGACTCCTTTTTTTTCTGTAGACAAAAAACAGTAGGTAAGCTGCTGTCTTTAAAAAGTGTTTATATATCCTGCTCTCCCTGTGCTCTTTTCCCTGTTCCTGTTGCCACAGTTCTGGAGTGATACTGCAGCTGGATGCTCACACCTCATATTTCATATACCTGGGGTAAGATGATAAAGGAGCAGCAGACCACACTGGCAGTTTCTTCTTACCTGAAAAGTGAGGTCCTTCATCTCCAGCTCAGAAAGAACGAGCTAGATTTACAGAGGTTTCTCCACAGTCAAGAAATAGAAAAAGAGGCAAGAGGATCCCACTGAGGATTCATCCCACCTACAGTCCTGTCTCTCTACAGGGATGGATGATTAGGGCAGAAGGGCTCATGTGTGCCCCACAGCCCGGCTGTGCCATGTCCTTCCCCAGACATGTAGCCCTGACCAGCAAAAACACAGGCATCAGTCACTCCAGCCAAGTGTTTGACTCCTGTGTTGCTCACATGCTGGAACAAGTGGTCCTACTGGGACGAATGTCAGCCCCTCCAAACTTATCCACATGGGTCTCCTCCAGCACGAGCGCAGGGCTCTGTCCTGTGCTGACAGCCCAGAGAGAGCAGAGTCGGTTCAGCAGCTCTCTGTCACGTCAGATTATTTGTTCTGAAAAGCACACGGCACTTTGGGGACAGCAAAAGGCCTGAAGGACTCAAAAGGATAATCAATACGAGCAGAGCTACAAGCTGGAGGTGGGCTCTGCTTTGCAAGGACTTGAAATCAAGGTCAGGGAGTTGCAACATGATGCTATAGCTGGTTTCTCATTCAGCTTCTTCCAAATGCACCCTATTCTGAAGCCAGAACTTTCCAAGCAATCAGTGAAAGCTAATGCCATAAATCCCTGGCAGTAAAGGAGTGACCTGTGTTTCACTGAGTTGTGTAGAAGGCCTGGTCTTCTGCTGCTTAAGTCAATAAAGACAATTGCCTGGCCCCAGTGGGTGCAGAGCCAGGCTGAAACGCATTCTAGCAAACAGACCTTCTTTTTTTTTGAGGGATTTTGCTTCAAATAAGAAAATAGCACTGAGAAAGTATTGCTGCCACTTGAAACTCTGCTGCCCAAAACACCGTTGCTAACAACAGTGACCTTTTTACTTTCCCCTGCTTCAGCACGAAATATTAACAATCTCCTCAAATTTGACAGAAACCAAAAATTTCAAGGGCATGCCAGAAATGAAACAGCACAATGACCTATGAAAACGTATATAAGAAATCACACATCCCCACCTCTTATTTGTCAGTGATTTAAACACCACACAAATCACTTCTGACCCATGCAGGTAGAGCCACAATTAGTTTAATTACACAGTGCAGGCTGTTGTTCAGTCAATTAGACTTTTCCTTCCATCCACGCCATTTTAATGACAGCCAAGTAGCCCCAAGGCTCGTGTGTCTTGTTTAGAGCCGTGACCGGCCGATCAGGGCACAGCAGACTCTCTGTCGATTTTCTGCTCACTGCAGCACCAGCATATGCTGGAGCCTCCCGCACCCGTGAAAGCTGGAGGGTCTGGGCAAAAGCTCCCTGTGGGAGCCTGAGGATTCTGGCAGTGCTGGCCCCACATGGAGCCCATGCAGGGCTGGAGCATCGCTGTCCTGTCCAGCTGGCTCACAGCCCTCCCTGCATGCTGCCCAAGAGGTGCCCCTGCAGTCACCCAACCTTTCATCTCCCTTCCCTTGAAGACAGGTGATTGCTTGGCTGGAGAAGTCAGCACTCACAGAGGATGTGAGAATATAAAGTAAATCAGCTCTCCTGGGTGATGGAGCTGCTGGGGGGCCTGCAGCTCCACCCGCTTTTCCACCCTCTTGCGTAAGATCTGTGTTGCTGACGCCTGGGTCTGACCTGCAGCTGCCTCCAGTGTGCCTCATCCACCAGCAGCCCATGTCACTCTCAATAATGTGGCAGGTGAGGCTGGCACCACGCCACAACCTTATCCAGACGAGAAGGGGCAACCGGGGCATGAGCCACATCTCATAAACCATCAAATAAATGGAACTTTCACATGAGGCCAGGACACATCTTGCAGCCCCCAGCCATGATCCCAGGAGGGCTATGGCAGTACCTCACAGCCCCAAAAAGTTTTTGGAGCTGCTGGGGCTGGCTGCATCCTGCCACGCGATCACTTTGCCAAGGGGCACCTTCATTTTTGTGTTATACCTGCGGGAGGAATGGGGCCGGCTATTGCAACAACCTCCCTGTCTCCAGGTGCCCACTTGAATTTCCTCTGGCTCCTCAGCCCATGGGGGGAAGCGGGGTCAGACCCTGCTCCTGGCCGCAGGCTGTGCTTCACTCACCGCCGCTGCTGTCCCCTCGGTGTCTGTGGCCACCTTACGCCGTCCCTAAGGAGAGCAGGGGTTCGTGCCTTTGTTGGAAGATGCAAATGGTGCAGCCTCTGAACCATTTTAATGTCATCACTTAAAACTCATCCTGGTCCCTGAGAAGCTTCCCCAGGAAGCAGAGAGAGGGCAGGACTCTTTTTGGGCCCCCAGAGACTGTCCTGACCCAGTCTGAGCCACCACAGCAGCGTGAGGATCAAGGCCAGGCCATATCCCACTCCCTCATGGCCTCGTCTGAGCAGGCTGCACGTTCCCAGATTGGGAAAGACAGACAAGTTGCTTAAAGGCATCCCTGTCTGCATCCTCCTCAGTGAAAGTACCCCGTTAAAGAGATTAAAGGCCTATTTCTGCTTATTTTAAATGTGCTGATTAAATTTAAAAGCCTTTTCCTTTTCTTATATAGTGCAACCTGTCACGCTGGGATGCCAGTTTCATGATGTTGGTAGTTTATATGGCTTTGCTGTGTTATTCTTTTGCTCTGCCTGAAGCAACATGGACATTTTTAGCCCAGCTTTTTTCTGCAAAGACCCATCTGTCTGATCCCAATCCCAGTTACTTTTTGAGTTCACTGGCGAGTTTCACCCATGCTTGAAAAAAGAGCACAGCTCTCAGAGAAGTTCCTCAAGAAGCAGGGAATGGAGGGAGAGAAGAGCTTCAGGTTAGTGCTCCTCCAGAAGAAGGGTGGTGGGGTGACCTGCTTTTCCAGGGAGGCTGATGGAAAAAGCCTTCCCAGTGCCTTCAATGAGAACCTCAGTGCAGCAGAAGTGCCTAGAATGGACACAGAGAGGGCAGTTTCAGATGGAATTTCTCACTTGCTTCATAGCTCCTGTGCCTGTTTGTGACAGCCCAGCGTGGTGTCCAGGCACTGCCACCAGGATGTGGACAGGCACCCACACTGGCCCCTTCTCTCTTTTCCCCAGAGAGGCTGCACTGTCACAGCTCAGTCAGTGCAGCCTGAATTGCTGCTCGCTGGCCACTACCTCAGCGAAACTGTGCCTCTGAACCAAGATTTTAGCTTAAATCCTGATCTGAAGCAACATCCTGGGTGGGACTCACCAGTGCTGTGCAAAAGCCATGGCTGTGCAGTGCATGAGGGGGAAGAAACCGTAACTTCATACACATAAAGCTGGATGTGATGCAGCTCCAGGGATGTTGCTAGTGATGTCAGTGGTTATTTGCTGTATTTGTCTTGGTATGCTTTGGTGGATTTTTTTGGTTTTTGATGGGTTTTTTTGGTTTTTTTTTCAGTTTTTGCTCCTTTTTTTTTTTAAATGAAGTCATTGAACTCAGCAGATTGGGCAAAATTGGTGTTACAAAGGAAAGTGATGACATGCGCTTGAGAAAGTCACCTTGGACTTTGTTCCCATAATTTAATAATGGTAAAAGTGAATAAGGAAAAAAAACTGTGAAGGAAAGAGCAGAAACAAGCATGAGAATGATCCAGCATCTGCTCTGAGCTGTCCAGCATTGCCAGGGAGCAATTTCTCCTCACCTTGCGTGGCAGAGGAGCAAAGGACTGGCTGTTTCCTGGGGCTGGGAAGCTCAGATTGGGAAATGACCCATGCACAGGGCACAGACAAGTTCAGCCTGCTCCACACTGGCCAGCACCTGCTGCCCTTAAGTAAGATGAGCAGGTCAAAACCCTGCACTGCCTCAACAAATCTCTGCTGCTGCATTCAGATGAAAGCACAAAGAGGAAGGTAGATGGGAGAAGGATGAGAGAATCACAGACTTTCCCCCTGCTCCCTCTGCGCAGGGTCACAGCAGCTACCCAGCACCTCATTCAGAACACGGCACCTGTGAATGTTCCTGTCACCATTCTGGCACAAGTATCCAGCTCCAAAAAAGACTAGAGCCTCACCAAGCAGAGCACAACATTGTTTTCCTGCTGCAGCACAGCCAGGCCAAAGAGAAAATCTGTGTTCATTCTCAGATGCCAAACTCTTTGTTCTTCTTCTCCATGAACCCCGAGAGATAATCATGCTCCAGAGCCCTCAGGCTGCCACACAGCTCCCTTTGTTCATATGCTTTTTTGGGGGTGGAAAATAGAGAACAGCAGAGCCAGCTGCCTCTGCAGGAACCTTGCAAGAGCATTGGTAGCCTCCAGCCCCTTGGCTGAGGTTTTCCTCAAAACAGCTTAGGAAACATGCTCATTACCCAGAGCACCATCCCCCGCTGTGCAGGATCTAGCAACTAGCTGGGCATTATTACCTCTACCACTTTAACGTTCAGATCTCCCATCCTCACTTCTTGTGCTAAGCTCCATACAGCAGTGCAGAAGGAGCAGCTCTCCCCCAGGACTTGTGATCAGGAGATAAGGCAGAGGAAGGAAAGGTTGTTGTCCCCGTTGCCTTGGCTGAAGATTCGAGTCACATCCCACACAGCCAGTCCACACCAGGGTGCAGGCCCTGGCCCTCTGGCACCAGGAACAGCCTTTACCACATGAGCATCTCCACAGGGGCCAGACACAGCACCCCCTTGCTCTATCCCCAGCAAACAGGACTCAGTGTCGTGGGCGTGTCCACCCACAGTATAAGGACATTAGTTGCTTGTTCCTTGTGCCCATTAAGTTTCTTCAGGGGAAAATGCATTTCCAGCTGTGTGTCTTCAGCCTGATTTTTGTTCTCCACACAACAAAATCCCGAACTGTTGCAGAGCTTCTCTTGGAGGGAGGAGAACCAAAATTAAATGTGCTGGAGGTCTCTACCAGGTGCTGGCAGAATCACAGCAAGGTCACGAGCAAATTGAGGAGCCTTTGGTATCCAGACTGCAGCTCCAAGAAGCACTCACGGGAGATAGGGAGCAGGGAGATGGTAGGAGGGGAGGGAGGAAGGGGGTGGGTGAGTTTGTCCAGGTCTCCAGTGCTGTGGAGACAGAGAAGGGATGGGGAGGGCTTCACCAAAGGAGAGAGTCACCTCCTTTAGGGTCAGAGCCTCTTGCAGATAGATAGGAAGGAAGGGCACAGACACAGACCCCAGAATCAGCCCAGCAGCTGTACAGGCAAGGAAGCTGAGCTCACTGCCACAGACCACCAGAGCTTGCAGGACCTTTGTGAAGGGGCACCAGGAACCTGGAACACTGTGCGTCAAGTTGATCCTTGGGGCTGAAACATATAAGGCTGGGGAGGGCTATCCCAGAACCAGGGGGGCAGCTGAGCCCATGCCTCTTGTGTGGGTATCACCTAACCCATTCCCTGAGCCCTACCCACTGCAGACCCTCCCCAGGGAAGCTTGTCTCAGGTTTTCACGTAAGTGCTGATACAGCATCTTTACTGAGCCATCATTTGCACTCACTACATTTTCCCAAGCCCATAGGCACTGTGAGAAGCTTTCCAGTATTTGGGACCCCAGTACCATTTTCAGGTCTGCTCTGGGACAGTCATCTCCCCTCTTGCTCTGCCTGGTAGTGCCAGCTCCCTGGATGGAAGCAGGATGTTGCTCACGCAGCAGGGCAGGGAGCAGTGCCTGCAGGTCCTTCCCAGCCACCCCCACTGCAGCATGGGGGACAGATGGTTCATGCCCCTCTTCTCCACTGCAGCAGAAACACCCTCTCCAGCCCAGGATTTTGCTCAGTGAGCAGGTTTTGGAAGCTGCTTGCTGCACCTGCCTGTTAACACCAAGGGGAATCCAGTTAGCTCTGCATGTGAGTGACAGACAGGAAAGTTGCTGCCTTCCCAGCAACTGGTGTCTTTCTTGACCAAGGGGACATTGCCATGGCAATGGCAACCAACAGAAGAAATTTAGGCATTGCAGTGGTGCAGCTGTGGGTAAAGCTGTGCTAAACCTGCTCCGCTTCACACTGCTCCAGCTGAGCACCAGGCAGGGCTGTCCTCGTTTGCTCAGCTCTCCATCACCTTTTGGAAGACAGAAACAATCCTGCATCCTGCCTTGTCCTCAGGGTGCTGCGCCACTCAGCCCCACACCCAACCCAGCACGGATGAGGAGAGCTCAGCACCTGCACCACTCTTCCCCAGGGATGCTCGTGCAGGCAGGTGGCTCTTTGCCACCACTGCTCCGACGTTCCCTTCTCTGTCCCCGGTGCTCACAGCCCCAGACCGGACACCGCAGTCCCGGTGGACTCACCTGCCGCACGGTGCCAGCCGGTGGCGGGTCCTTGGGGCGCGCAGAGCTGCTCACGGACACACCAGCCCAGGGATGCACATACGGACCTGCTCCCGCAGGCAGAGGGGAGCTGTGAGCCCCTCCTGCCAAGGGCCCTTCTCCCCCTGCCTCACCCCACACTGCTTCTCATTGCAGTATCGACAAGTGCTTAATGAGCTTTGAGCTCACGTCCAGTCAAATCAACACCCTGCATGTCGTGGGTGTGGGGTGGGGGGGGTCCCACAGCCCCTGGAAAATCACGGTCACTGGGAGAGAAGAGGCTCCAAGGGCATGGGCAGGAGGGAGGACAAAGCGAAAGGGCCTGATGCCAAAGAAGGGGGAGCCATCAGGCAAGTGGGCTGCGAGGGGTTGGTGGAACCCATATTGCTGCAGCAGTTCCTGCAAGGATTTGTTAGTTCCTGCAAGGATCAAGTGCATTACTGGCTATGGGTCAGGCTTATGGGGTGGAGGGGACAGCCACAGGAAAATGGATACTTCTTGTTTGAAGTGGCAGGTACCAACAATCAGCCAAGGAAAGGAGCCACCTGTGAATAACCAGTTGCTTAGTGTGTAAATCTTGTCATTGGCTCTAAAACAGGTTGTGCAGAACCTTTATTTCTCTTTCCTTTTCCTTTCTGGGGCCCAAGATAATTTCCATCCACTGAGAGTAGAGAGAAGTCGCTCTCAAAAGCAGCATGGGGCAGCTGCTGATGCCATGAGCATCACCTCGTTAGAGGCAGCATTGACAGAGAGGCAGGGGAAGGAGCCCAAGTGAGTTAAAACAAAGTTCTCCCCAGAGATGACACCTTAGCACTTCACCAGCTCCTCTCTTTGTGCTAAAACAGAGCTAGGGATGCTCAAAATAGTGACAAAAGTACATTTAGTGGCTTTCAGTGCTGAGGAGACAACACGGTGACCTGACTCCCCGCCTGCCCCCACGCACAAACAAGGGCTGGCTTCACCCCATTCATGACATTGCACCAGCTCCGTGGAGGCTCAGGTATGCTGAGGGTACCAAGGTAACACCACACGTTTTATTCCTTGCTATCAAAACTCACCTTCTTTAAAGGTTCCCCTGCCCTTAGAGCAGGCAATCACACCATAACACATCACAGCTAACCCTGACACAGCTCATGAGCCAAAGCCCTTGCCCCATACGGATGGGAGGGAAAACATGCTGCCTCAGAGCTTTGCTGAGGTTGCTGCTTGTGGTGCCACCTACATCTGTGCTATTATCCTGCCAACAGGCTGTGTTTAAAGATCACATTTCAGACTAAGTGGTCACTAGAGGAGATTAGAAGAGGCAGTAAGACCCCCATCAGGCTTTTTTGGCCATTAAAGGAGAAAGACAGTGGTGCCGGGAAGGCTGGAAAGAGGGAAAATGGAGAAAGAAAATTATTTTTACTGGGTAAACCCAGGGGGCTTTGAGAGCTGAGTGGCTCTCCAGCACACAGGCTGGAAGGCATCCTGATGAAAAGGCATCCTCTCTGAGCTGAAGCAAATGCAGTGAGTGGCAATCCTTTCTGGAAGAAAGCTATGGGTCTGACAGAGCACCCTCATCCCTCTCAGGGAGTCTGTGTCCCCCACACCACTCTGGGAGCTTGAGTACCTCTTATTGAGCAGCTAATGAAGTTAAAAGAGAAGTAAACTACATCTGTCACAGCAATCTTTCCTTTAGGCTCTTAGCTGGGATAAAAAATCAGCCAGTGAAAATGTGCTTCCTTTGCTCCCTAGGAAACCCATCCTGTATCTCTGTGACTGAGCACTGCCCAGGCCTGCAAGCACGGGGAGCATGCAGTGCACAACAGGGAAATCATTATCGCCCACCATGCCAGGCAGCACTGCTGGAATTGCTGCCAGCTGAGTCCTGCAGGAGCAAGATCAAATCCCTGCCTGAAGAACTAAGGCTCACAGTGTCTTGGAGAGCTTTTCCTGTGGCAGTGGGGTTGGAGCTAGAAGATCTTTAAGGTCCTTTCCAGCCCAAACCATTCTATGATCCTGTGATGCAACTCTTGGTGAAAGCGGAGCTGGCAGAGGCACGCTTCCCTGCCTCCTGGGAAGTGTGCAGGCACAGCCCTGCGTGTGCTGGACCCTGTAGGAGGCTCAGCTCGCCCTTGTCTGCCGAGCTTGCTGTGCAGTTGCCACGGAGCCCAAGCCGGGGGAGGGCTTTTTGAATGTAATGCCGTGTTACTGGGTCAGATTTGCTTTGGCCAAACCAGCCAAATTAAAGCAGGTACCTGCAGGTAGTTTCAGAGGGGAGCCAGCAGTAAAGCCCCTGGCCTCCTTTTGTCAAAAAGAGTGGAACTTCAGCTATCAAGATACCGTAGCTCACCCTTTTCTGAGTCTGGCATTAGCCCATCCATCACTGTTCTCTCTCGGTCTTCAATCTCTCCTCAAGCCAAATTGCTGATGTGACACCTCCTAAAATAAAAAGACAGAGAGAGACAGTAGCAATTTGCTTGCAGGGCAGGTGGAGATCTCAGGCCTGAGGGAAGGAGCCTGCTATATGTGTTTTCACAGCTCTCCCCAGAGTCCTGGCTGAGGAACACCTGAGAACTGCAGTGGGTCCGCTGGAAACACCAGGTGCCACAGGCAGACTCCTTTCACTGGAAGCACAGCAGACCATCTCCCCACCTCATGCACTTCTGGTCTGGAAAGAAAACAGGCCAGAAAGCGACCATTTCCACTGAAGGGATAAAAGCTGAATTTGAAAGCCACAAGTGTTTTTTGTATCACATTTGTTGTGCGAGTTAGAGGCAGAAGCAGGCTGTGAGTATCAAAGGTGCTGGAGAGAAAGAAGGTCTCTCACCATCAGTCTGAGCAACGCCTGCTTTTCCAGAAAAAAGGGAAGTGGGACCAAGAAAAGGAGAGAGTACATCGATATTTCATACTTGGCAAGAACTAGACACGGACTGGTAAGCCCAAATGAATTTGAGAACAGGCCTTAGAAGAGAAGCAGAATTCATTTGAAAAGATTGGATTTGGAGCTGCTCTCTTGGTTGTTTTCCATAAATGTTCATGAGACTAAATTTTGATTCACCAGTGTGTTCTCAGAAGATGAGAGCTTGGCTGATACTCAGACAAACACTCGCTGGCTTCAGTATTTGCATTCAAAGCGTTTGGGCTGCCACCTCCAAAGGTTTTGGTGGCTTGGGAAATAGCCAGCAAAAGAGCCCAACCCCACCATATAATCTGTGTGAGTAAACACAAGTGCAAAGAGTGTTTTCTGAATAACAGCTATTGGATGCGATGACAGTGGTGAAAGCAGCCAAATAATCAGGCTAGACATCGCTTGGTTTAAAATTCATTTGCAGAAATCATTAACACAATCATTGCAAAATAAGCAGAAGTATAATCACTCAGGGATAATTTGCAAAGAGGAACAGGGCTGCACTCACTGAAAAGAGCTGTTAGGAGATATGAGGCTGCCTGGCTCTGACTAACCCGCCAGGTCCACCCCCTCCAAAGGGAAGCAAAGCTGGCCAGCACAGCAGGGCTGGCAGGCACTGCTTTTTTGAGCCCAGTCTAAGGCATGGCCTCCTCCTCTGCAACCTCAGCAACCCTGCCAGCCTGCAGTGGGGGCCAAGCTGGCTGGCCTCTTTCCTCCCTGAGCAGGCTCAGAGCTCAGGTCTGGTCTGACTCCTGACACCTAGGCCATCCTATCCTAAAGGGTGGTCAGTAGACAGGGAATAGACAGGGAAAATGTGTGAGACCAGGGTGGGTAAGGCAGGACAATTGCTGTGCTCATTCCTCCCCGTGCTCACTCACAGGTGCTGTGTGTGACTCCCAGCCCAGGTGGCCTGTTGAAAACCCCCCTGGTGGTGTCCAGAGTTTCTTTGTCAGCGGTGGCTGGACTGTTAATACCATAATCACCTGCCGGCCTCACTGACCTCTTCTCCCCAGGAAAACTGCCAGAATCTCTGCTCCTCCTCACCTCGAGCATTCCTGGTCAAGCTGGGATGAGCCAGTCCTATGGCACAGGGAAAGGTCTTGCCCCACAGCTCTCCACAGGCTGCCAGCCATGTTTCCAGGGCACACAGCTTCTTTGAAATATCCTTTCCCTGGAAACCTGTCAAATACTTTCCACAGATAGTACTTTTATTTACAATTACCTTCAGCCACTGGTATTAAATCTGCATTTATGACACTTGCCCCTGCAGCTGCTAGGAGCCCTTAGGAACAATTTCACCTGGAGATGACTTGTTTCAAAGACTGGGCATTTTTAAATCTCTCCTACTGTCAACAGCACAAACAAAACAGAACATGGCGAAGGAATAAAAATATAAAAGAAATATGGCAAGAACAAAACTGAAAATAAATACAAGAAAAGAAAAGGAATTTCCACCACCGGAGGAGATTAAAAGTGACCTGCCAAAGAAAAATAGATTGGGTTGGAGCACTTTTGTTCAGTGCAGGCCTATTCATTTTCTTTCTCCTGGAATACTCTGGAGACAGGGAGAACTAGTGAGATAATGTCACTGGATATTCTGGCAGTAAGACTTTGTCAACTGTGAAACAGCCAAGTTCTGTTAAGCTCAGTGGTTTTTGTGTTGTTTGTCCTGTGCACCTTACCATAATTCATGTGGTTGAGAAACACCTGGGAGAAAAACTTCTTCTGCTAAAGATCTGTCAGCACTGAGATTTTGGTCAGCAAGAAAGACCTGAAGGACCAAGAGTCCCCCAGCACAAAATGAAGAAGATCAATCTGACAAATCCTGGGATGTCTTATGGGAGGAGTGGGATATTTGGTAGAAGAGAAAGAAAAGGCCACTAAAATAAAATCCATGCATTTAAAGATGTCTCTATGTCATTTTCCATATTCTTTCTTTCAATGAAGAGCCTTCACCTCCAGTTTGTGTGGGTAAAGTATTTCCAGGTGTGTGACCACTTTTTCCATTTGACTGAAATAAATAAGGCTGTGTACATGGAGAAGAGAAGCACACTGCCACATACATTATCGTATCTGTGCCTTTTGTCAACAGCTAAAGCACAGTGAAAGCTCAGCCCTCTGCACCATCACGTCTCCTTCCCCAGGCACAGCACAGCTGGAGGTGGTGCTTGAGGTGGTTCCTGTGGGTAGCCCAGCCCACTCTTCTGGCGGGGCTGACACCTGCAGCATCTCACTGCGACGCAGATTCAGTTTCCTGCTGGGCAAAGCCAGACCTGGGTTGCCCTTCCAAAGCATGAGGTTGAATCACCAGTACCCACCTCCCAGCAGCTGCCAGCAAGCTCCCAAGCTGGCTGCTGGTGAGTCTCTAAGCACTGGTGAGAGTAAGGCACCTGCTCTCAGCTTTCTCCAGACATGCTGCAAGGGCTGGAGTCCCCAGAGTGCGAGCATGCCTGAGGTCCAGGTGACGCAGGGACACGGAGGTTCCCGGGTGGCCCCAGAGGCCACATAGCACTGGTGCCTCTAGTGTGAGTTGGGAGCAGATTTTAAGCGTGTCAGAGTCTCCCCTCACGCCCTTCTTCCCAGCTATCTTCCCTGCCACAGGGATGTTTGAGTGACTCTGGGTGTGCTGTGTCCCTGTGACATGCCCAGCACAGCAACAAGGAGCACAGGGCCCTGGGAAGCACAAAGTGAGAGCTATCACAGACACCAGCCACGGGATTTCGGCAGGGAGGGCTCCTGGCAGGACTTGTATGACAGCAGTACCTACCCGCTGCAGGGTGTTCTCTTAGGTCGTGTCTACCCAACCAGTGTTACCCATCTAAATCAAAACAAATTAGACTAATTTAAACCAGAGCAGCCCACTTTGAAGCATGATTATTCCAGCTTAAAGACCATTTGGGTAATAAGTGGACATAGTCACACTGATGAAAGTGTGCCTGTGCCTACAGGCTGTTTTGATAAATGTTGTTAAAAGAACCTGATCATCTTTCTGTCAGTGAAACTGCAAGAGATTCACAAGGGAGTGGAAAGATTTAGCTCTATTGCTTCTAATCCATCAAAAACAGTGTGAACAGTAACACCGTGTTCAACTTAGCTCAAACTTGATCCTGATGGACTCAATATAAATTAAAATTAGTGTGAATGGAACATAAATAGAAGTGTCCTCACATACGTTGGAAGATTTAACTGAAATCACATACTCTGTGAAACCAACTTTAAAGTAAATGTGTCCCTAGGTCTAGTTACATCATTGGTGTAGCTCTTAAGATTTTTTCCCTCTTTATTAAGAGGCTTATGCTAATGAAAGCTCTGAGGTAGCTGCTTTAAATCAGCATAAGTACAGTTATACTGATGGAGCTTATGCCACTTGCCAATAGAACTGTATGGCCATGCTTTCCTACGGGGAGAAGCCTTCTTGCTCGGCTGTGTTAGACCTCAAAAGCACAGCGGTGTGGGAAAAGTGTGATAGATGCGGAGGAAAAAGAGGACAGATTTGGGTATGAGATGGAAATGAGGATTACTGACAGAGGCAGTATAGCCACTGTCCCCCACAGGTGCTCCATCATGATAAGGACACAGGCCTTGGGGATAAGGAAGAGCAAAGGCCTGGCTCCTCTGTGAAGTGCCGCAGGGGCAGCCTCATTTATTACCACGTCGGAAGGGACGGAGCCTCCACCGTGAGGGGAAAGATCTCCAGCCTGCAGCCTTGCTGCTGCTTGGCCATGTGGTGCACACAACCAGAACTGGCCCTTGTCTGCAGCAATCGAGTTTCACAAACCCCCACCCTCCAGGGAAATTGCATCTATCGATAGGATTGGGCGGTGGGAAATTGCTTTGCCATCGCTCGATGTGTCCTCCGTCAGCCTGCCCGAGGGACTCTGGCCAGAACAACCACAAGGTGCTGCTGACACCTCTGCCCACAGTCACTAAAACACCCTTCTCTTCCTTCCAGAGAGGGAAGAAATTTTGGAAAGCTTTACCAAGATTACAGGTTGCCTCTACTTGTAAGTCCAGAGCCTCACAAACTCAAAATGCTGACAGCAACACACTTACCCACCAGCCTCGCCACAATGTCACAGTAGTGATGTCATTAAGACAAAACCTACCAAAGCACAATTCTCCCCCAGGTGCCTTAACACACACACCCATGTGGAGACATTGATCTGAGATGTTCTGTACCTCTAACTTTCCAAAAGGGATCAGCCCCCTTTCGCCTTTCTCCTCTTCATGTGAAGCCTCACAGGTACCCCAAGGCCAAACAGCAAAGGTTTTGCTGCTCCCTGCCTTGACCATAGAAACAGGAAAGTGAGCCTGAGCTCAAAAACTCCCAAATGCAAGGGAAATGCCACCCTCTGTCTTGTACTGCAAAAGAGGCTGGAGTGGGGGTCATAGTAAAAAAAATTTTAGGCACCAAATAACTTCTGAAATCCAATTGCAGCAGGTGACTCATAAAAAGAAAAAAAAAATCAGTTCCTGTTCTTTTCTCAGCTGAAACACTGTAAAGCGAATATGTTCTGAACATGTTCAAATATCCTCCACCCACAGGCTCTGAAAAAACCAACTGTGCCTGACCACTCTGCTTGCCTATGTGGAGACACACTCCCAGGTTGGGCTCCTGGACAAGGGGGTTTATGGGATGGGACAACTGGAGGCTGCTCCTGAGCCTCTGTTTTACCTGGCTGGTAATTTATGCTTTAGCTAAGGTGTAAAGCAGGTGTAAAGCTGAGCTCTGCAGAAGCATTTTGGGGTGGGAGAGCCCGGTGTTGGTGATGAGAGATAAACACACACAGGGCAGAACCGCACAGGGCACAAAGAGAGAACCCCACCACCATCTCCCTGTTCCTTGACTGATGTATGCATCACACCAGTGCCAAGGGGAGCCACAGTCACCTAGCCTGGCTGGGGAATTCATACCTCATCCAAAAGCACTGCACAAGAAACCAGCACTGCCTGGGCATGATTTCCCCAAAGTTCTGAGCCCCAGCACCAGGCCAGTTCCCATTGCTTGGCTGCCTCCCACCATCCCAGCAACCCCAGGGTTATGGATTTACACTGCTGTGCCTTGCCACTGGTGGGATTTCTCTTCAGCAGCTCCTGGACCCACTTGCATGCTGCTTGGAGCATTCCAGCATAAGGACCCCTGCTTCTGGAGAGCCTGATGAAGAAATACCAGCTCCAGCTCTCAGGTCATCCTCACTTCAAAGCTGGAACGTGGGGAGGAAGCTCATGTTGCAACGATGGCCCTTCTCCAGGATATGTGAAAGTGACAGGTTGCTTTTATGCTTGAGGGAGGGTTTAATTCTCCATGAGAAAAAGAAGCTTATTTCCTGTCCTGTTGAAATACGAGGTCCAGAAAGGCACCAGATGGCCTGTAATGTCTCATCCTCCTCCAGAGACCGCTGTCTACACCATGGTACAACAAAAGCTGCACACTCGATAAAGCGTGTTTTGGAAAAGTTTAGTGGCCAGTGGCAAATAATGATTGAGTGTAAGCATGCCTCTGGTCCAAACCAGCCATCCTAGTCCAGAGCTCCCATCCTGGCTGTCACCCAGGCTGGGCAGGAAACTATTCTACAGCCTGTAAAAAAAAAAAAACAAAACAAAACCGGAGAAAAAAATCAAAAAGCCATTTCACAGAATGGCCTTGGCGTGTCACCAAAACCAAGACAGGATGGAATTGCCCACAACTGGCTTTGCACAGACATTGAAAGCATTTCTCCCTGGGAATCCCTTTCCTTTCCACACAGCTTTCCAAGCTCAGGCTTGACAAACCAGAACAGACAGCTCTGAAAATACATGTCCTCCTCTGCAGCTGTGGGTCAGGGATTCAAACCAGAGCCAGGATCGTGCTCCAAAAGCAGTTGAGGGGGCGGGGCTTATTGTGGGCTTAAAAAACAACACAAAGCAAAACAACCCCACGCTGTCCATCCATGCACTGTTAGACACATTGCTTCTCTTCCCCTGGCAGGTTCAGGAGTAGTCCTTCACTTCAATGCCCCAGCCCTTCCCTGCAGCCCTGCACAGGGAGCTGGATAGCAGCATATGCACATCTCCTCAGCCTCTCGAGTCTTAAATTTTAATCTCTGATTTTTGAAAGAAGTTATTATTTTATCTTCTTCTTTGATGAACATTACTCCCCTCTTACCCCGTTCAACCACAATTTAGCTAATTAGTAAGAGGTTACCATATGTAAGCACACGTAACCTGATAAAGCAAAGGACTTCAAGAGCACCTGATGACTGCTGTATGCCCTCATGACTGCTGACTCTCTTTCCCAGCCCTCATTTGCTGTGCAACCAAGTCACTTGGCTCATGTCTCTTATTTCCACCTGCGCAAGGCCCACCTCTCCTCAAGATGGGGAAAGCACCTCAGCAAACCCCTCCTGCCACACACCAGGGAAGCAAAATCTCAGGGAAGTCCCCAGGTTCCAGCACAAACCACACAGCCACTGCAGAATACCCATAACTCACACAAAACAAACACAGCCTAAGGTCTGAGAAACCCCAATTCTTCTAAGAGTTTTCATTTCCTCCAGTTCAGCCCCTACTGCCCTTTTTCATGTTCCGACCCTTGGCAAGCTGCAGTACCTGCACAGGGGAAATCAAGAGCTTTGCTCAGGAGGGAGCTGTGGTTCCAGTGCTTGGCAGTCAGCCCCTGCACTGGGGCTGTGGTGGGCACGGCTTCTCTCCAGCCCAAAAGCTGAGGCGAGGGCTGGAGGGAGGGCATGGCTGCACCACCAGCTCGTTGGAAGCTACAGCAGGGCACTGTCCTTTGCCGTGATCACCTGGGACAGGAGAACCTTTGAGAGCCAAGGAGAAATCCCACTGCAATTCTCCTCCCCCCAAAAAACAACGTTGAGGGTTGAAGTCACAAAACTTGAAGACATGCTGGTGATGTTTGATGGTTTTATCTTTCTTCAAATTTTGTCCAGTACAAGTTTTCAATGACTGTTTCCTTCTTTTTTTACCATTTGTCACTGTCAAAGGAAGAAGGGAGAGAAGGCTGAAGTGGGAGGGAACAGGAATAACAGGATGGAAAAGGATAATACAAGACCTTTTGGCTTGATTTCTTTTTTAACAAACTATGTTCCTGTCTTTTCCTTCTGGAGAGAGGGGTGAAAATGACCTTTTTATGAAGAAGAAAAAAAAAACAAACCACAAAACCAGAACAATAAATGAACTGGAAACCCAGAAATGGTAGTTAGGTGTTTACAGGTGTCTGTCCTTTCTTCTGTATACAGCGTTCTAATTCCAGCTGGGAGGAGCAGCATAGTATGGGCACCTCGTACCTTCTCTTGGACTTCAGCTTCAAATGCATTGTGTCTTGGCACGTTATCAACAATTACAGGGAAAAAAATAAATCTCTCCCTCCTCTCCATACCAACCCTTCAGTAGTGTATTCCCAGGGCAGGAGCAGTTTCCCATCAGACTCAGAGGTCTCCAGAGGTGCCCGATTCCAGGGGTTGATGGAGACCTGTCAGATCTGTCACATGCATGCAGCAATGCCTGAGACATTTGTGTAAATTTAACAAACCACTGCTTGGTCTCTAACTGTGCTGGGGTCTCACAGCAAAAGACAGCCACTGGTGGCATCTTCCCCTGTTCCCCCATCTGGTGTATGTGGGTGTTTTTAGTTTTTAAAGGAAAGGGAATTAAATGACACTGGGTCACTGAGCTTTGACTTCAAATTCCTGAAACTTTGTCAATTCCATCCAAAGAAACTGGATTAATTTCCTGATCCTGGGAATTTTATGATTGCTTTCAATGGACACAGCAATACCTCCTCTGGCTTTATTAAAATAAGTTGCTTCCTGGCAGAGGTTGGATGCTATTGTCAGAATACACATAAGCAACAGAGGAACAAGTTCATGTAGTATTTATTTTCAATAACACAGCCCCACGTTTGTGTTCCAAACTGAAAAGTTGTTTCTATCTAGGACTTTTGCAGTGTTACTCAACTGCCTCAAAAAGAGAAGTGAACACATCTCCACGACTTCTCTGACAGCACCACACTACCTTACATCTCAAAGGCATGGCAGCAGGAGCAAAGGGGCTAATGTCCTACCAAGGACTGTACAAGAACCAAGACTGGGAGGGAGCTGCTTCTCCCACCAAATCATGAGGAACATTGGTGGGAGGGAGAGGAAAAATCACCAAACTACTTACCATGAGGCCTGACTGCAAGCCTCTGGGTGCTAAGCTCTTCCCACAGTATTTGCAATGTGACATTCAGCTCTTTAAAAAGTGAAAATACAATAAATGGCGTCTTACGTGGTGCTGCAGTCCTTTGCAGGGAATGTGAATGAGGTTTGCCAGCTTTCTCCACCTTCCACAGTAAAACATTTCCAATCAAATGATAATGTCCCAGAGAGGTACAGATTCTGGTACTTGACTTTCAGCGTTCATTTCACCAGCAGTTTGTAGTTTTTAGTTTTTAAAGGAAAGGAAATTAAACGGGGAAAAGATTGCCCTATGCTAATTCTCCAGTTAAACTGAGAGGAAGCTGCAGCAGATAAGGTTCCCATAGCAATTGGAATAGGTACCGAGCCGCGCAGATGAGGCCCGATTTCCCCGCTTGCTTTCGGTGCTGGTCGTTTATCTCCACACAGCATGGGGAAAAGCAATTACTTGGAACAAGGAACAAGGGAAAGGAGCCTGTGGCATCTGTGATTCATTTTGATGGCCATTCTCTGGCGTGGTTGGATGCGCCAATATTGCAGCACAGCCGTGCACCAGCGCACGTACCCTTGACCACAGCAGAGCTCCTGGGTGCATGCTGCCACTGGCTTTTCTGGTGGGTTTAGCTGTGAAATTTTGATAGGCATTGAAGCAGGATTTGGCAGGGAGCTTTACAGCCCCAGCCTCCACAGGACAGAGTCATCTGGCATTGCACCAAACCCCGCATCCGAGCACAATTCCTCCCACCCATCGCATCACATTTTTGACTACCCTGGCAACAACCAACCTTTAATTTGACAAAATCTGCTTCCAGTGAACCCATCTTACCGATTAATTTTGCTTTATCTTGCCTGAGCTGATGATTATTGCGCCCGATCATGTCTTCCTTATCCCCTGAGCAGTCATCTGCAGTAAAGCCAAGGGAGTGCAATCCTTCACCCACCCTCTTCCCAAAGCTACTCTGCAGCACAGGATCAGGCCCATCAACTCCTTCATTAATTCCTCTACAAAATGCCCCAGCAGTGCAGTTAAATCTGTGGGCGTGCAGTCCTCAGGGTCTCATTTTCCCAGCTGTGCTGCAGCTCTTTTTTTTTTTTTCCCAGCTGCTCTGGGACTTTTCTTGCACTCCATGAATTTTCTGAAAGAATTGTCAAATATTCATCGGTTTCACTCTCGGATGCGTTTTCACTGGGCCGTGTAGTTTTGACCAAGAGCAAGTCCCCTAGATAGTTAATCCTCACCCCCTTTTCCAGACTGAGACTGCCTTGAGATCCATCATCAACAACTATGATTGCATCAAGCACCCTGTCTCTCCCTTCCAGTGACAGCTGAAGCTGTAGCTACTGACATTGCAGCCTCCTTTTGTCATTGGCTATGATACGTTCCTGGCTCTCTCTCCCTTGTACATAGGTCACCTAGCAATGCACTTTCCTTTGTCATCCTCCAGCTTCTTATGTATACTGAACCAACTTTCTTATTTCCTGTGCTAACACCGCATCACTTTGTGCTTTTGCATCCCTAACTTGGTTCCTTCACACCTTTAATCTCTGCTCTCCCTCACCACTCTCACCATTGTGGTTTCTTTTCCTCCTCCCAATACGAACACACTTTTTTTCCCTTTTTTTTTTTCTTTTTTCTTTTTTTGCTACAACATTATTTTTCTCTTCCCAACTGGTGTCAGTACTGAAGGGCACTTCTGACAAAAGCGTGCTGCAGTCTCCAGAGCTGCTGACAGGAAGAGTTGTCCCCAGGGTGTAAAAGAAATGCTGTCCCCAGTGGGTGCAACCAGCTGTCTGGAAGGAGACGGTGTCCCAGATGCTTCCATCACAGACGTGAGGGAGAGAAGGGAAGAGAAAAGAAACCACTTTGGGAAGGAGAGAGCAAACCAGTCTGGGTTATGGAGGAAACATCCCAGGTGCCTTAGAAGTTGGTTTCTCTCTCTGTGATGCTGATCACCTCCTGGACTGGAGGAGACCATCCCTGGCGCCTCAGTTCGGACGGCCCCGCCACGTGTCCCTTCTTCGGCTGCGGCAGGTCCTCCGCCGGGGAAAGCAGCTGCTTCAGTCGCTGCGGAGAGGAACGCGCTGTTAATTAAGCTGATGAGCAAACTGACAGCCAATAGTGATCCACGACCATTGCTGGGGGCAAAGGCGTCTAGAGAGCCAATGCTCCCAGCTCCCCGTTCCTCTCCTACTGAACGGCCATGAAACAGAGGAGAGCAGCTTTGCTTCACCTGCTCTCAGTGACAATTATTCTGCCTCTGAGCTCAAATCTGGGCTGTGGACTGATAATCTGATGTACAGCACTCCTCACAGACCTGCTGCTGTCAGGGAGGATGCCAGCAATTAGCACCACAGATGTTTTCTGTGGCAATGGAAAAAACACCATAAAACGTTGCTTTTCCTATACCAAGTAACTTTCCCTTGATTTTGGTGGGAGCTGTGAAGCCTTTCAAATGGGCTGATCATCAGATGCTGGGCACTCCTGCTGTGATCCAAAACAGGGTGGTAGGCGATACCTACCTCAGTGGCATTTCCCAGGTGAAGCAGTCCCTCTGCAGACTGGCTCCTGCCCCACACCATCCTCAGCTCCCCTCTTCCAGCCAGCCAGACTGTGATGGTGAAGGCAGGGGCTGTGAGGCAGCTGCCTGCCCTTAGTTCCCTCTGTCCTGTGCAATGCAAGGTGCTACAGGCTGTTCCACACACATGTATACAGTGTTGTGACAACTTTGGGGAGTTTATTCTTAAAAAATGAAAATATCTTTGAGCTCTTCGGCAAAAAGTGCTGGCTCTCAGGGACAGCTGCAGTGAATTTCTGCTCTTTTTCATCCCATTTTTTAAGCCCCTCTGGTGCCACACAACTTCCTGAGCTCCTGGTTTCCTCCCAAAGCCCAGTAATGATGTCCTGCAGCTACCTGCCGGCTCCATGGGACAGCCTGTCATTTCCCAGCTGAAACCTGACTTTCACAGTTACTAACTCTTTCCATCACAAGCTGTTCAGGACAGTGCATGCTCCTCCCATGCAGAGTGCATCACAAGCAGAGCAGGCAATTCATCCATGACGCGTTGGATTAATTTTAGTGCTCCCACTCCT
The DNA here is from genome assembly GCA_014706295.1 of Lycocorax pyrrhopterus obiensis. Classification (NCBI taxonomy): domain Eukaryota; kingdom Metazoa; phylum Chordata; class Aves; order Passeriformes; family Paradisaeidae; genus Lycocorax; species Lycocorax pyrrhopterus. The sequence continues at coordinate 73,809,001 of JACSVZ010000015.1, read as the reverse complement.
TGTGAAGTGCCTGCCAGAATCACAGATTTTGTTCATTTATTCAAAACTATTTGCCCCATGATTTCCAAAATTTACCTTGGTCTGCAGCTGCTCTGTGGGCACTTCATTGTGAGTTTTTAGTATTTGGAGCTTGAGCTGTCTTAATCAGGCACATTCGGAAACAACATTTGCATTTCTTGGTCAGTTAAGTGTAACGAGAGGAATCAGTTTGTTGCAGTGACTGATCATAATTACCAATTACAAACTTGCTTTCAGTGAATGGTTTGCAATATTCAAAGACTCTGTTCCTGGAAACATCTGTGTCAGGAAATTAATTCACTACAATTCTGGGGTGTGACTGGAAAAAGATAACAGGTACATTTTGAGAAAATTTGTTTTAAAAACAGGTGCAACTATCCCAGAAGGTATTTTGTGGCTGGCTTTGATTCTGCCCTGAATCAACCCAGGTTTAGCAGCCAATACCTTCCCACACACCTGAACTGCATCCTTGGAAATTTCTTCATACTAATGTAGCTGAGTCGTCCCTGGAAATTTCAATTAATATCATGTAAACCAGGACAAACTGAAAACCTCTTGATCTGAAACAGGCCAAATCAATTCCTCAGGTGTGCTCTACAATGAGCATTAATACAATTCACAGCAGCATTTCTGTCCAAGGCTTGAAGCACTTTGCCCCTGGTGAGAGATATTGCTTGTTTAGCAGGCAGGACATGCGGGCAATTACTTCTCTGACAGCTCCAAGGCCTCATTTAGACACAGAAAGCTTCTGAGCTGTGGGGAGTCAGACATGTCAGCCACCCAGTCAAACTCTTCAAACCAGCCATGCATCATCACTAAATGGCCCAGAGCACAGGAAAACGCTGTAGGAGGTGGAACTCGAGGTGTGAACTTGGAGCAAATCATACCACAGCACCTTGGATTCACCTGCAGTTCCTCATGTTGGGAAGTGTACAGCTCCCACCTCCCTTCCAGACTCCAAATCTCTTCATGTATGCCAACAGCAACCAGGAGCCCAAAGGGTCAAAGGCAGCTAAACAGGAACTATTTTAGTGCAAAATACTTCTCCTCTGCCCTCCTGCCTGCACGGCTTATGCCTCTCTCAGTGTTCCACTGAAGACTTCAGTCGCTACTATTCCCATCTGGGCCTTGCTCTATCTTTTCCTGTGCCTGAGACAGACAGTAGCCCACTCTGCCACAACTCCTGTCTCTCCCTATGAAGATACTTATTTCCAGTCAGTAAACAGGAGCCACCGTGAGCACGGAGTCACCTTCCCTGAGACAATGGAACAAATGAAGACTTCCTGTACCCAGCCCATCCCTGGATGTGTTGGCAATGCAGGGTCCTCCTCTCCATGAGCCCACCATGTGACTGTCACACCCACACCACAGCCACAGGGATGCTCCCATCCCCTGTCCACCTGCTCCCTCTGCCCACCCCACCCTCCAACCAGCTGCAGTGGGGATGGGGAAGGACCAGAAGAGAAATTGTGTAGAAATTTAGATGTACTGTACATCACTCAGGTGTTTCTTCATGGGTCAGGTGAGGTGTGACCTCCATGGTACCATCTCCCTAGATACAGTTCTTCCTAGGACAAGGACAAAGGTGTCTACAGTGAAAGGACAGGCTCGGGCACGGCACAGGGCAGACCCTTACAGCTCTGTGAGCACGTCCTCTTTAGGGACTACGGGTAATTTCTTTTTGGAAAATAACGTGGTCCTGACCCAGGGCTACAAGAGACAGGAAGTAAAGGCAAAACAGATCCTGGTTTTGCACTTGGTTTGCATTGGTATCTACTGCATACATGCTACATATATGTCTGTATATTGCACCGAGCATGATGGTGCAACACCACACGGAAGACTGGACATTTGATGGTCAGCCTGGGAGCTGTGCTGAGACCTTCCCAGCTCTCCAAACTGCCAACAAGAGCTACAGAGCGTTCTGGGGAGGGGCCACTCTCACCAGCCCTTGTCTTCTCAGAGGAGAAATGTGCCAGGTACCTCCTCCCTGGGGCTCATCCTGAACCATCTGCGGGACCAACAGCAACACATCCAGTGACCACAATCCCAGTACCTGTTTCAGGGGTCCTTTGGTTTTCAGGAGGATGAAGATGGCATAGAGAGGAATACAGACCATGGAGGAGAGTGCCATCAGCCAGCCTAGCACGTAGCCCCAGGGTGGGTACTCGTAGGAATTATTGTATTTCAAGGGTGTGTACTTGATCAGGGAAAACAGGAAGATGCCCTGGGGAGCAGAAAACACGAACATGAGGAGAGCCAAGGGGCAGCCAGGCCTGGCAGCCTGGCCACCCTGCAAGGACTGGCTGCCCTGCAGAGGTGGCAATGCGTGTTCTGCCTTGCATGAGGCAGCAGGGACCTTGCTGGCTGCAGAGAGCAGAGCCTGGTGCGTGCTGGCTGCACGAGGAGTTCTCAGAGCCAGGGCCAGGCATCTCTGCGGTGTAAAGCCTTCAGGCTTCTGCAGAGTTCACCATAAGCAAAGTTGGCAGCAGCTTTGAGGGTCCAGCAACATTGAGACAGCAATTTATTCATATCAAAGACAAGAATTTTTGTTCTGCCTGGCAGAAAGACTCCAGAAGAACCACACAGGCACAGATTTACCCCTCCTGGGGCTCTCTAGCTAGAAAGCTCTCAGACAATTTGGGCTGGTTTGAAAATTTCCCAAATCTTCAAGTCCTGCTGAAGCCTGGGGACAAACAACTAGGAATCTTTTGTAACTTGTAGTTATAGATACCATCTGTGTTCCCACTGAGGTCAAAGAAAACAACTCTCAACATCAGATACAAAAACTGAATTTGGCTCAGAAAGCACGTAAAAGTCAGTGGAGCAAGACTGGACACAAATTCAAAACAGGCAAGAACTTGCCTGAATTTGGGTGCATTTTCTTTAAACACAGTCACAGAAGTTTTGGAAGAGATTTAATAACATAGAAAGCAAATGGCTATAGAAAGTTATTTCTGAACCATGGGCAGTCCAGGAACACAGGCTGAAGCAAGTATTTCAGAACAGGGTAATTCTCACTGGTCTTCTATTCATAGGTAATTTGACCAAACCTCTCCAAGCTTTGAGGATACATTTCCTTTTGCTTTCAGAATACACAATTGGCTTCTCAGGCTCAATTAATTTTCCAGGCAAAACATAAGGCTTTGCAAAGGAAATAAAAGGCTACCTCAGCTATGGACAAGCTTCTGCTTCTCCATAGCAGTTTAAAAAATTTACAGCAGCACCTTGGAGATAAATCAGCCTTTTCTACTGAGAATTGGGGGACCCAGAGTGAGACATCATGATGTCATAATTGCACTTACCAAGCACAGAGCCGGGGTGAACACCAGCCAGCATATCTTGATCAAGGGCCACGGCCGGAAACCAATCATGTCCTCAATGTTGTCGTAGAAGCGGTTGGCACCTTGGCCACCAACCGGCACAGAGACAAAGTCAGAGGTCAGATTGGTTTTCTTCCCTTCAACCACTATTCACATCAGATCCCAAACTTTCTCTATCCTTGGTGTTTACTCCTGGTGAAAACATGGCTATCCTAATAACAGAGCAGCAGGTGACGGGGTTTTCTGGCATTGGAAAGGCCCATCTGTGGCTAAATAGAGATGGAGAGGCCTAATTTCATCCATAAGTGTCAGAAAGATTGAGACTGAAGAAAAGCACAGTTCCTCAGGCAGCAGCAGCTCTAAGTGAGAGGATGCACCCATGCACTGGTAAGGACTGCAAAAGGAAAAGAGGAGTGCCTGGTTTACAGAGCAGCAAGGGAAAGCTCTTGCAGGTTGAGCACACGGGGTTGTGCGAGTCCAGAGCGCTAGAAGGAACCAAGAGAGTGGGGAACACCTAACAAAACCCTCTCTTTGTAAATAAACATGCTGGTATACCAGGGAAGTCATGTCAAGAATCACCACTGAGCTGGGCAGGACCCCTGTCTTCCACAGAATATTTTATTATTGGCATAAACTCAGAAAACCTGGCAATTAAAACTCCTCTGAAAACCAAATCTTCCACCTGCAGGTGCTGCTGTACTGTCCGGTGAGGGCTGTCTGGTGGGTGTCTGATCTCCTTTTCACTAGTTTCACTTACTGGGTTACTTTGTTCACAGTGTGTGGGATCCACCTAAATCTCATGGTGCCCTGGAATGGGATACAGTTTGGAAAAGCACCTGAAAGTCCTGCCACCAGCCAGAGTCTAACCATTGACTCTTCCCAACCCAAAGCACAAACATGTGCAATGGCATAGAGGAGACAACAGAATGCAGATGGATTTCAGCAGACCTTGCAATAGGCTCTAGGATGTCTTCAAGTATCAGGAGACTAATGTCGGCCAGAAAGAGATGTAACATGAAGAAAAAACAAAAAGTCATTTATAAGGTGCCCTAGCACCTTTCTAACCAAAACTAACCAGATATACCAGACTGCCTCAGGCAAAATAAGACAATATTGGACAAAAAGAATTGAGCTAGTCTGTCCAGAAAAAGGGCTACCAGTTAAGCACCTCTGGGATGAAATAATAGCGTATTTGTCTTATTAAAGCTTTATCTTGGTGCTTAGCTGATAAAGAAGGGTTCTACTTTTGGGGATGTTCATCGGTGAACTCATGGTCAGGCCACAGTTCCCAGTTGCAAACGTGATAAGATTTTGCTTCTTTGTATCTCAACACCAGAGGGCTGGACTGGGCAAAATATGTGCCTGTAGAACTGGCCACACTTGTGAATGTTTGGGGTTTGGTGAGTTTTATTTTGGTTTGTGGTTTTTATGTCTCAGAATTAAATTCTCATATTATGATTCCTTTAAATATAGTAATTCTACAGAAGCACATTATGTGTGCTGCTTTTTTTTTTTGTAATTCTTTGCTTTATTTTCTATATCCCATGACTAATGCTTGTAGAAAATCTCTTTTAAACCCAGCTTTTTGAAGTATTTGGTGGGGAGGGGGAAGGAGGAGGGATAGCTCTTTGAACACCTCTTGGTGTTGAGTTGGCAAGTTAACAAGCAGCCTCAAGCAAAGACAACAAGCTGTGGTATATCAAGGGACACGCAGCCTTGTGTGGGAGACCAGCCTACACCAGAGAGCTTCCAAGCTGTAAATATCATGAGGCTTCAGATAGAATTTCTGAAAATATATTGGGGATGAAAGGAGATGGTATATAAAATTAATTTTGCCAAAAAAGCCAAAATCTTCCACAGGGTGAAAAAAAAAAAAGAGATATAGATCATGTGAATTGCAGTTTAGAATATAAGCACAGCACAGTGTCTTCCACAGAAACACACTGCCATGTCAGACATATGACAGATAAATTAATTCATAATACAGCTTCATGGCAGATAAAGTTTCCCTGCCAATTTGGATCTAGGATCTAGTCAAAGAGACACATCAATTAAAGAAATATGAAAATGCTAAACAAAAAGAACACACACACATCCATCTCCCAACAAGAAAAAAAATCCCACAACTTATGTTGTTAATGATGATGTGCCTCCGCCTGTCCTTGTCCCTTTTCTCTGTAGGACAACCGCGAGGTCCTAAATTTCCATGGCCACTGTGGCAGTCAGAGGGTGATGTGATGAAACACAATGGGGACTGACATGAATGTCCTCAGAGAGTATATGAACAGGAAGTTTTACATATTCTACACTTCACAGGCAAATGAAAAAGTAATCAAGCTTAAGAAGTCATCAGTTCAACCGCTCAACACTGGCTTTTTGAGCAAATTGGAAGCTGGAGGACACATAGTGGAGCAATGTGCCCTTCCTTCCCAGCACATTAGAAAGATTAGATAAAGTTCCTGCAGAGAAAACCATAAAAACTTCCCCAAAGAGATTTTTGTTGGGGTGCACAAAGATGTTTGCTTCTATCTCCAATATTCCAAGACAAGGAAGAATGGGATGCAGTCACTGGACAGTTAACCATGAATGCTGGTACCACTTCCCTTGTGCTGATCAGCTCCATGTACCTTCAAAGTGGTTGTGTGCTCTTCTGACAAATCATTTTGCCATGTAAATTCACAGGAATACATTTCACATGAACCTAGCTAGAGATTTGCTAACATCCTTATCTCTTGTCCTTATGGAGCCCTTCTCATTTTATGCAGCTTATAAAAACAGCAAATGAGGCCCAAATTAAAAGGGACAAAGATTTAATTTTACTTTTACCATATTCAAAAAACAGTGAGTTTCACAGTTCTGCTAGTTTGGAATCTATAAAAAAATATCTCCCCATCTTTTCTCCCAGGTTACATTTATCTGCATTCATCTATATCGAATTTCACCCACACCATTCCAATAGGTGATGACCGTGGCTCCACGCCACAGAACCAAGCTTGTATCTGCTCCCTCTCTGTCTCAAACCTGCAGCATCAACACCTGCACCAAGTCTGTGCAAAGAGCCAGCGACAGAGGCATCCTGGCATCACAGCTGTGCACCCTGGCACCACAGCTCTGCACCCTGACACCACAGCTGCACACCCTGGCACCACAGCTGCGCACCCTGACACCACAGCTGCGCACCCTGACACCACAGCTGTGCATCCTGGCACCACAGCTGCACACCCTGGCACCACAGCTGTGCACCCTGGCACCACAGCTGCACACCCTGGCACCACAGCTGCACATCCTGACACCACAGCTGTGCATCCTGGCACCACAGCTGCACACCCTGGCACCACAGCCGTGCATCCTGACACCACAGCCGCGCATCCTGGCACCACAGCTGCGCACCCTGGCACCACAGCCGTGCATCCTGACACCACAGCTGCACACCCTGGCACCACAGCTGTGCACCCTGGCACCACAGCTGCACACCCTGGCACCACAGCTGCACATCCTGACACCACAGCTGTGCATCCTGGCACCACAGCTGTGCACCCTCTGGGTACCAGGCGTACAGAGCAGGCCCTTTATGGCCCACAAAGGAGCACGTAAGGTTGCTCACAGCCAGTGCATCTGAGAGCATTCAGCACACAGAGCCAGAGCAAGCCCGACAGGCAGGATCCAGGCAGGAGGAGGCTGCCATGCCACCCCTGGGACTCATGCCACTCCATGCCATGCTGGGAGCCACGCTGCATGTGAGCAATAGAACCAGAGAAAGATTTATCGCAGCACAACACGGGTTTACCCCAGGGCCACCCACGGGTACCCTCTGGCATCAGTTTGCTTTAGCTGTGTAAACAGTCCTAATGATTTCAGCCCCAGCTCTCCTGTACTGATGGAGGCCCTTGCTTTCTCCCAGAACAGCTAACCCTAACGTGCATGCTGTGACTGCCTGGAAAACCTCCTCTGCAGCACATTTCGGTGGCATCATGTTGTGAATCTCAGTGTTCAAACCCCAAGCCTGCTTATAGAAGGGCTGTCTGTCCCAAAGTGGAAGGGAGAGAGGAGAAGAGGCAGGGGGACACCAGAATCCCTGCAGCACTCTCCTCTAGGGAACATGATCAGCAGGTCCAATGCTGTGCAATCCTTCCACAGGCAGGGAGCAGTACAGAGGAAATGCTCAGCTCTTTGGGAGAGCAGCTGCCTGGCAGCAGGAGGAAGCTGCCAAGTGGTGGGTGGTTGGCGTATGTGCTGGGAGAGGGGAAACTCAGAACGCATATTTGTGTTAGCAGAAATGTTGAAATTCTTCACAGTGTAAGCAAGAGCCTCAGCCCTGCCAGTTCTGAGGCTGGGGAAAAAAACCCTTTAATCAGTGCTAGACACTTTTTTCTCCCACTAAGATGCCTCATCTCGGCCCTCTGACTACATTTTGGACCAGAATTATCCCAGTGGATGCAAAGCAGAATGCCAAGAGGGTAAAATCACACTGTGTGGAGTGTGGCACAAATGAACCCATGGTGGTGAGGAAAAGGACCATTTCTCTGTCCCCAACTACTCCATCTCCCTTTGAGGCTGCTGGGGCAGCATCACCTCTCCTGTTATTCATTGTCTGCCATTGCTCCTCTCCATGGGTCATCAGAAAGGGCGTGTGGCCTGTGTGACTGTAAAAGTGGCATTAAACACCAAAGCATGATTCAGTTCAATGAATTAACCTAGCATGGTGACCCCATCCTGTCATAGATGGATGGGGATCTCCACATCTCTTTAATCCCAGAAGGACTGGGCAGAAGGTGACTCAAAATTAAAAGCTGGCCAGGGTCTGCTACTGCAGGCTGTCAGGTGAGCTTCCCTTGAAGGACATCTTTCTAAAATAAATCTCTCTTACAGATCTCTTGCATTCCCTAGAGCTCAAGACCAAGCAGCTGGACCAGTCACCCTTTCAGTAAGAGAGTTTATCCAAACCAGCAATTGACTCCTGCTCTACATGAAGCATTTGGAGAAACTGGTAAGCCCTTCATCAGCGACTGCACTGCAGCCAATGCAACCTCTATAAAACTGTAAGCACCAAAAGGAGCGCACAGGGACTGACTGCCCACAACAAGGCAAAGGTGGCACCAAATAGAATTGGCAGGTGGCAGATTCAGAACGAGGAAAAGAGAGTGACTCCTCACACAACACCTGAGAAAGCCACGGAACTCCTTGCTACAGCATTCTGTGGATGATAAATGCTTAGCCAAGTCAACTGGAAAAAAATAACAGAAGAGAAATAAGTAGATTTCACTTCTGGCACTGGAAATTCCTGGGCAACAAGCTGAGTATTGCATCTGGTTCTAGGACACCCAGCACAAGAAAGACGTGGAGCTGTCAGAGTGGGTCCAGAGAAGGGCCATGAAAACTAAGAGAGGACTGAAACACCTGTCCTGTGAAGACAGACTGAGAGAGTTTGGGCTGTCCAGCCTGGAAAAAAGAAAGCTCCAGGGAGACCTTGTTGCAGCCTTTCAATATATAAAGGGGGCTTGTAGTGACATGACAAGGGCTAACAGTTTTAAATTGAAAGAGGAGAGGTTTAGAGTGGATACAAGGAAGAAATTTTCGACTCTGAAGATGCTGAGACACTGGAACCGGTTGCCCAGAGAGGCTGTGGATACACCACCATTGCAAATGTCCAAGGCCAGGTTGGACAGGGCTTTGAGCAACCTGGTCAAGTGGAAAGTGGCCAAGAGCGTGGACTAGATGACCTTTAAAGGTCCCTTCCAAAACAAACTGTTCTATGGTTCTATAATAAGTTGTGAAAAGCTGGAAGAACATTCACAGAAAGTATCACTCCTAATTTTTCTTCCGTTGTATTCCTTCATGAGCATCCACTCCTGACCACTGAGACCCAACGTGATGCTGTGTTTGCAATCTTTCCCTGAGGTTATGATGGCAATGCTGCTTGAAGTAGTTGGAACCAGCAGATGTGTGTCTGTGGGATGCTGAGCTCTGGTCTAAGCTGGCATCTACTGCAGCTGTGCACAATCCTTACAGCTATGAGGCTTGTGTAGTTCCATGAAGCAAAGAGAGGGAGCAGCTGCTCTGCATCACACACAAGTCTCTTTGCCCAAAACCCATCAGCCTTGAACAAGCTTCAGGGAGAAGAACCAAAGCCTTTGTGCTCAGGAAGAGGTCTCCCTGATGGGATATCAGAGAAGACTCTTCTTACTGCACAGACTAATAAGCAGTTGGTTTCCTCCTGACAATTCATGAAGCTCAGTTTTATCCCGTTCCTGAGTAGTTTAGTTACAGACTTCACTGAGACCCAAAGCAGTCCCTCCTGTCTCTTTTCTGAGTGCCATCACAGCCAGGGTAAACAGAAAACAGGAATCATCGCAGAAGTAGCACATAGCAGGTTTGCATCCTGGCATTTTCTGTTAAATTAACTGGCAGGACTAAACTAAATGCACAGTGTAAGTAGACAGGGACAGACACCAAAGAACAGCAGTCACTCCTCGACAGCTGATTTTCTAATTCAAAGGGCAGATGGGAAGAACAGCAAGGTAGTTCAATATGAGGCACCTACAGAGAAGGAAAAAACATTCCTAGTCTAAATGTGGAGCAATTAAGAAATGTTGCAAGGAAACACAATGAAAACTAGACAAGAAAGAAGATAATTACAGCACTTCTTTGCCCCCTGAAGATCTTTTCTATCCACTCCCACTTCTCAACCCCCCATTCTTGCCTTGATAAAGAGCAAGACAGATTTTTGTCCTCCACTTACCATACACCCATCCTATGCAGATGTCTTCAAAAACAGCCAGGAAGAGCAGGCATGTGCCACTGGCAGCATAGTAGTCAAAGAGCTGGAAGATGTACATGCCACCCTGTTGAAGAGGTAGAGAAAACAGAGCCATGGCAAGACCATTCCATGTCAGGGAAAAATGGGTGGGGCAAGCAGAAGAACAGCAGCAGAAACACTGAACCTAGAGCAGGTGGGAGAAGAGCCTTCTCTTGGAGCTGCCCTCGCTCTGTTCCAAAAACACAATCAGGCCTGGTGGCAGGAGAGTTTTTCATGCCTGTTTCATGATACTTCTGGGCTAGGCTGGCTTCTTTGTGCATAAGAACAGGAGCTGGTTTGTTTGGTTGTTTTTAAACAGTTAGGAAGTTTCCAGAATAATTTTTGAAATACCATGTAGCAGTGCAGAACTTTGCACCCAAAAAATTGTGATCTTGAGCACCAGGATATTCAGATACCTTGTTTTCCTTCATCCAACTTTACATACTGCTCATGGTCCAAGCTCTGCAATGGCAGAGGCTCGTGGCTTTCCTGCTGCTTCTGACTTCAAGCTGAGCCCTGCAGAGGTGTCATCAGCTACCTGTACAGGCCCGTGGATGATTTTCATGTGATTTCTCCAAGAGAAAGCCCCTGCAGGTCAAGCAGATGCTTTCAAATAATGCTGAAGGGCTCTAGGCACACAGTGTCACTCAAATCGATTACAGTAGGAGTTGCCTTCAGCAGATCCTTAGCCAGGATCCTGCTGGAGGATCATTTGTCTGTGTCTAAGGGGTTTAGCAGGAACTAGCTGTCACTACAGAGCCCACAGAGGCAGCACAGGAGCTCTAAGAGCCTCACCCAGGCTTGTGGTACACACAGAGCACAGCACAGCTCCATGCAGGAAGAGGTGCAGCTTTTAGCTGCAGAACAGTGCAAACACTGTGTGCCTGGCACTGCACCAGCACAGCTCTGCTCCTTCTGGTCCCCGGGATCACATGCTTCCCACGGGCTCCAGCAGGGTTATGGCACAGCCATTACCCCCGGGCTCCTCTCCTGCTGCTCTGCTTTGTGTGGAAAGCAGCCAGCGAACGATCATTGCCCTTAGAAGAGCTTGTTTTCAAACAGCTCAGCTTGTCTTAGCCCCCAGGGCTGGTATTTGCCGTGTGTCAGGCAGCCTCTCTGGGCTGTGGGACCAGGGTCTCTGGAAGGCTCAGTGATGCAGTGAGTGCACCAGTGTCACACGGGGTCACAGCAGCACTGGCTCTGAGAGACACCAGCTAATGCATTAGAAATGAGAGACAATTAACAGCATCAGACACAAGCTTGCAGTCTCTGCCCAGACCTCCAGAGCTGTGTAGCAGGGGGTTTGGTGCTCAGCTGCACAACCCAGCTACTCCTTGCTTACCTCAGTGACCAGCAGCAAGCCCAGCAGGTAGCATATGACTGCAATGGCCAGGATCAGCAGCTCCCGACGCCCCTTCTTCCGAAACACGCCAGGGAACATGTCGATAATAGCTGTCACCATGCTTTCCACACAGACGAACTGCAGAGCAAAACAGGTCAGAGAAATCAGTGGCTCTCCCTCCCCAAGCACGCACTTCCCCTCACTGTCCTTTTTGTCCTCCCACCACCCAAATCCTTATTTTTTCAATTTTCCTTTTCATCTGTCTTGCTTCCACCAAGGGCCAGCAGAAACAGAGGAAAAAGACCTGGTTATCCAGGTACAAGGGCTGAGGTATTGCAGAGCAGAGCCTGAGCACAACACCTGCCTGATGATGTGCAGGACACCCTCTGCTCCCCTCGTGCCAGCAGCAGGGTTGCACACTGCACTCTGCAAGGTTTGTTCTTGGCACAACAGGGGTATGGGATTGTAGGAGGTGGGCACACCAGTGAAAAGAGGACACAGGGATCGCTCTGGTGGGGTGCAGCAGGGAGAAAACAGCCCCATTCTCCGTCACAGACTGCCCCGCTCGGTGCAGGGCCTCACTCTGTAGTGTGCACGGTTTTGGAGCTGGCACAGAGATGGGGGATGTAGCTGGGACACCCTCACACACCCACAGGGAGAAGAAGCCAGCAGAGATGCCAGCACACAAAACCACGGTCCTGCCGTTGGCCCTGGCTCTGAGCCCCCACAGTGTGAAAGTGCTGCACACAATGTACAGAACCTATTTAAGGTACCAGCAAAGCACATACCCACCTTACCCTTTCCAGTGACCGTGGGGAGTGCTCAGGGTGAGGACAGGCACCTGCATTTTAGGTGAGGAGGGGGGTTTGCTGTACCTGGCTGTCCAGTCCCAAGAAGATCAGCATGAGGAAGAAGAGGCAGGACCAGAGCTGAGACCCAGGCATCATTGTTACTGCTGTTGGGTATGCTATGAAAGCCAGGCCAGGACCTGCCAACAGACCACAGGATGACCACTGCCCTGCAGCACAGAGTAAGCTCACATACTTCTTCAAAGCTCTTTGAAGCTCTTCAAGGCTGCAAGCTGTATTGAGGAGTACTGGTCATGCAGACCTCTCTGCAGACACCCATAGTGATAGAAGATGTAGAGAACATCTTGGGTTTCACCTCAGAAGAGTGCCCTCCCCTTCAGGCTGTTTGTTTTCCCTTGGCTCTGAAGTCTCCCAGAAAAACTTACCTGATTCGGCCACTTGTGAAATAGGTACACCCTGCTCTCGAGCCATGAAGCCCAGCACAGAGAAAATGGCAAAGCCAGCAACAAAGCTGGTGGCACTGTTCAGGGAGCAGAGCATGATGCAGTCCCTGCAGGAAGGAGGCCAGAGAGAAATGAGTGTTTCCTGCTGCAGAATGGATCCACTTAGGATCATGTCTGTACTCAGCTTCCCCAGCTGGACAGCATTAACCAAGAAACAGCAATGTTGTTCTTGAACCCCCTCAGAAGTAAAAAGCTCAGAGCAGAGCCAAGAGTTCAAGAGTTATAGGACTATACATGGCACAGGGGGTGAATGGGGCACAACCACACAACATAAAGCAATAAAATACTGACGAGAGTCCAGAAAATAGGAAAAACAACAGAGAAAATGAGGAAAACAGAAAATTAGAAGAGAAAAGAGGTTGCAAAAGTAAACATAGTCAAGAAAGAGGAGTATCTGAAAGCATGAACACATACAGGTTCAGCAGGTCTAGTAAAACAAGGGTAATAGGATAATAAAGATCCTCACCTGACAAGGGCTGTGTCTACACCGTCTTTATTAATTATGCTCAGATGGAGGCTGGCATGTGCTATGCTACTTGTCCTGAAACTTATGTGCACTTGCTCCTTGTGAAAATTGGGCACCACTCTGAGCTGGCTGGGCTGGAAGCCCTGCACCCCTGGATCCTGCCTGGGCAGCTGCCAGAGCTGACCCACAGCATCGGCTGCTGTGGGGCACTGTGGACACCCAGCGCATTTGGGACACCCGGAGCTAAGCTGCCAGCACAAGGCACCTAAGGAATCAGAGGAAGGTGTCAGCACACTGCTTTATTGGTGACAGAAACACTTTGGAAGAGCCAGGGGAAAGTATTAACTGCCCAACCAACAGCCATGGCAGCACCTTTTGGAGAACGGAAGGACAGATGACTGATGTCTCCCAAGTACAATTCCATTTCACCATCTGTGCTGGAGCAATATGTGAAAGAATAACAAAGTCCCTACTTCTCGGGGCTCTGTAGAAGGTGTCAAAAATGGTCCTGATGGCTCCACTGAGCTCCATGTCAGGCCATGGATAAAATAGATCTGTAATCCAAGGGCAAGGAGAAGGCCAGACAGACTTGATTAATCTCCTTGATAGGATCAAAAGGCCACTGGCAGTACATTACTCTGATGGTAGTAAAGCACTGGAGACAGGGGGCCCAGCCATCATCTTTGTACCACCTCCCCTGCCTAGCAAGTGATGGCAGAGCTGGCCATGTCACCCCTGCCCACTCACTCTGCCAAAACAGACTGTGCTGTCTGCACAGTGGCTGGAGACACTCTCCATTTTCATTCCTCCCCCTCCTCCAGTCTCTCGTTTCCACGCTGACTCGTGCAGGAGAGCACTGTTAAAGCCATTTTCTGGACTCCTCTCTTCTCTCAGCCATTCTCCATCCCTATACTGAGTCCTCTGCAGCTTCTGCACTCTGAGCAGCTCATTAGTCACAGCAGCACGACCCAAGGTCTCCCCCAGGGACAGAGCCTGCCTCTGATGCAGTTCTGTGCTCTCTGAGAAAATTTCCAGAAGGAAACGAGGAGTGCAGGCTCTTCCTACCTGTAACAGTTGTTGGTGTATTTGTTGTAGCTGCCCAGAGCTGTCAGGCACCCCTGGCAGACGGCGTAAGAGAAGAGGATTTGAGTGCCTGCATCCAGCCAGACCTGGAACAGAGAAGGTCAGTGGTCTCCAGACCTGGCAACAAAATAAACAAATGGCTGTGCCCTGTCAACAATAACTCCTCCAGTCATGGAGAACAAACGCTGTGAGACAGAAAGGGGATCTACAGTGAATGGAGAAACTCGGATACCTATCTGGAAAAACTGAGCTGTAGGACTGGAAATCCTTCAGGAAAAGTCTCTTGAGGAGACCATATTTTCACATCCCACTCAAGGTGACGCCATTTCTCCATCCCACACCTTTGCATTCAGGGTAGAGATGGCATCCCTGATAGCATGGCTCTGTCTGAAGCTGTCACTGCAGATGTCTGTGGTCCCTACATGGCCCAGATGATTAATCTCCTTGCAGAGCCACTGGTGAGTCACCCCAAATAAGAGTGTGAGCAACAATCCATGTACTCCCTTCCCTGCTCCCAGATCTAGTCTGGAGATCTCTGAGGCCACAGTGCAGGGTGAAGAGTAGAAAATTGCCCAGCTGAGAGATTGCAGGCCAGTGAGGTGTCACGCACCCAGGTTCCCCTTTGCTCTGGCATTTCATAGGAAAAGCTGAGTGGGGTTTCTCACCACTGCTCCAGCCCTCTCCTCCATGGGGGAGCTGAACTGTGGGCTGAGCTGCAGCTCTGCTCCGCACTGTCCCAGGGAAAGCCCTGAGCTGGGAGTTTCAGGCAGGCAGGGAGACAGCCCAGCTTTCTGATGGTCTCCAGGTTCCCCACTCATTCTCTTTTTCCTCTAAGCAGCCCCTAGCTGCAAACATCCTGGCAGCTGGAATTTGGTAGCCTTCAAAGAATCCGAGCCCAGGTACTGCTGCCTTAGTTCACCCTGACTTCTCACAGATAGGGGGTAGGCAGCAGCCCTTCAGGCACGGACACACATCCCACTTGAACCAAAGCCCTACCTTCTGCCTAAACTCAGTAGCAGGATCTCACTGAGGGTTTCCATGAGCTCCAACAACTGGTGGCAGGGATTGACCCTTTGGCCAGCCCCTGCCCCAGGCAGGTGGGACAGCCCTCAGGACAGGTGAAGGGAACCCAGCTGGTCACAGCCCATGTTACATGCACGCCTTTGGTCTCTGCAAGCACAGGGACCCCACACGTCCTGGGAGGGCCTTGATGGAGCCAAAGTGCTAACCAGGCCAGAAAAAAATTAAAAGTGATAGATTCTATACCCCCTTCCTTAATTATCTGCATTTAACAGCCAGGAAAAGTATTTGTTACGTGCTAAATATTTGATATGCTCTTCTGGTTTTGCTGAGCCCATGAGTGGAAATGACCTAATATACCCACATGCTGCAGACCACGAGCAAAAAGGATATGCTGTGCAGGGGGACTAGACCCCTCTCAGAAATTTTAAGGATCCTGGTTCACTGGTCTCCTTTCAGAGATGACAGCTAGATGCCCAGCTAGCAGCAGATCCAAAGGCCAGAGCACTGAGAACATTCTGGTGGCCAGCATTTGCCTGACACCACCCCTCACCTGTGGGTCTGCCAGCCTGGAGATGTCTGGCTTCAGGTAGAAGATGATCCCCTCAGCAGCCCCTGGCAGCATCACCCCTCGAACCAGCAGGATGAGGAGCATCACATATGGGAAGGTGGCAGTGAAGTAAACGACCTGCAGGGGCAGGGAAACGAGGAGAGGGTCAGCAGGGAGGGGGGCAGGCATCACCTCACCTCACCTCATCGGCAGGCCCCCACCCCAGCAAACGTCCCTGACTAGGCTGTAGCTGCTGCTGCTAACATAGAAGAGGAGTGGGAAAGAAATTAACCAAGGTTACATCTCACTGGTGATTTAGTTAATCTACATTTTGTTCTTCATTCAAGACCCTGCCCCTGGTTGCTCTGCTTTGTTTTCTCTTTCCAGTCAGTGTCATTTCCCTGCTCTCCAGCTGTTCCCTTCATCTTTCTAGAGCTGCAGAAGAAACCCAGATCTATTCCTGTCACTGAGTTTTAATGAGGAGTTATTAAAATGGTCCTATGCCCAGCAAGAGTTTTCCAAATTAAACACCAATTTTTGCTGTCCAACTTGAGACACCTATGAGGGGTCTCATTTCCAGGTGTGCTCATGCGTCATTCCCTTCAATGCCTCTGAGCTCACAGGTGAAAAGTGGGGGCAACTCAAAGCCTTTAAAGAAAATGTAGACTTTTATTTTTGTAATACCTATTTTTACTTCTTTTTGTGTGTGATGTAAATAAATATTACAGTAGAATTAATCATCTCTAAACCATTGCTCAATATAACGTATTCTTTTTTTCTATTTGCAAAGTATTTGTGAGCAAGTTGCAACTTCCTAATATTTATTCATTACTAAAATTCAGCCAAGTAATGTGGAGGCTTGTTTACTCCATGGATTCATAGTGATGGGCCTAAAATGACATTTTTTTGTGCTTAGTGATAATTGGTCAAATAAGTCACAGTAAATGGTACTTTTGCTGTTCCCTGATTGAATGAGAATGGCAGTACTTTGGGCACAAGTATTAAAATCTACCTTCAGAAATCACTTTTAAGGAACATTTATGCACAACAGCTGAATGCATAAGGAAGAGAAACATAGGGCAAAATGAATAAAAGATAAAGGCTTTTAAAAGAAAATGAGTCTTTATGGAGTTATTTGAAATTATTGTCCTGAGGTCAATACGATGGTTTCTTTAAATTTGGATTCCTTAAATCACAGAAGCAGAAACATAAGGATCTGGCAGGGTTATCTGATTAGAGCAGCCTCTCAGGCAAGCACAACCTCCTGTTTAATCTGGAGCTGTTGAACAAAGTTATGCACCTGCTCAGAATTCTTGGGTCTTTCTCACTGCTTATCTTAGTACATTGTCAGCAAAGAAAAAAGAGGGGAGCAGTTGAAATTTTTGACAGTGCCCCTGGAATACTCAAAATTACTGCCTGCAGAGAAGACAACTGGCCTGTTTGACCTGTAGTACATTTGGGGACAGAAAACCCCTCCCTTAGTGTTGCACCATGTCCAAAACACCTGGCTGGTAAATAGCCAACAGCCCTGCATACTAAAAATTTTGATGGAAAAATCTTCTGTAGTCTCAGGAAAACCATTCCATTTAGCACATGTAGTCGCTGCTTCCTCTCACTTTCTGGTCTGGTTTTGCCAAACCAAATCAGCTAAACCAGGCTGACTGAGCTACTTAAGCTTTCCCCTTGTGCAGGTAAGTTTTGCACGCTGGGGCAGCACCAGGCAAAGGAGGAACTCAGTGGAGAAGTCTGAGAGCTAAAGAGAACCTCGGGTGACTTAATTATTTTTCCATGCAGATCACACAGCCTGTCAGACCCAATCTCTTGTGAAGATGGCACTGTGGTATTCAAATCAGGGGGCATCAGAGATTCAAGGTTTAAAATGCAGACCATCCATCGCCTCTCCCCATAAATGCGGAGTCTGGCTCTCCTTCCTCAAGAAATGGTGGACAAGTCAGGACTAGCAAGAACCAGTCAACAGCAAAAACTGGGAAAAATCTAGTCAGGGGAGCAAGCTGTTATCTCATTCTGTTGAAATGGGTATCCAGTGCAGTTTTAAGGTAGCAGATGGGATTTGACACTGAAACACAGGTGACAAGTACGAAAGGGAACACTTGTCAAGGGTAGAGATAGTGATTTGAAGGAAGAAATCTGTTGCAGAAATTAGTTCACTTCCTTTGCTATTGGGACATCACCTGGCCACCCACAAGACTAATGATTAATCATCAATCATCATTAATGATCCACCCATCTCATTGCAATTCCAGGAAAGAAAGAGGTCCCGAGCAAGTCAAGGCCATGGCAGTGTCCCTAATACCCAGCCCAAGGCATCAAACACTCACTCACTCACTCCAAAAGGAAAACCAGTCCATCTGCTCTACAGGATGAACCTCAGGCTCATCCCAATTGGCTCCAGCCCCACTAGCAAAATGCAGCAAGTGACCAACTGACCCAAAACCGGCAGATCCAGAAGGAGCACAAAAGAGAGAACAAGGACACTTTTCCCACCCCAAGTGCTTTGCAGGATAAGGAAGCAGGAGAGATTCATTATCTATTCACTGAGCTGGTTACAGGCAGCAGCTTGTCTGTTTTGCTCAAGTGTTTAATTATTGCCAGGGATGGGAAGTCTGCCACTGCAGAGGATCTTGTTAAAAACACCCTCAAGCCACAGCAGGACAACACACTGGTGAGTGCATGAGTCCCAAGGGCACTTGGGGAGTATCCATCAGCCACTGTGGGTATCTGCAAGGGAAAATGTGACTCAAAACTCCCCTCAGTTCGCAATTCTTTCCCCATTCTCTCCTCCCTGATGGACCTACTCTAAATTTATTTTTCCGATTAAGGTTTAGACACAACTGGTGTTTATCAGCATGGCCCCAACAGATTTTAGGTTTCACTTTGGTGCTGTGTCTCCTGCCTCTACTTCATGTAGAAGGAAAAGAGATTGGGGAAGAAATATAAGATGGGTACAAGGAGGTTTATGGACTGGGAGGATAATCTCCATTCCTACTTTGCCTGTGGACTTGACCCCTTTCCAGATGCAGAAGTAGCAGATGGTCCACGCCAGCAGGAGACACAGAGCCAGCTCCCAGCGCACCGTGCCCAGATTGTGAATACCATCCGTGAGCCCCAGGACTCGCTTCCTGCCGGTGTCCAGGGACAGGGAGAGAAGCATTAACACTCCACACCACTCACCCATACAGACCTTTCCCATTCTCCCCATCCAAAGACTTAACAGCCTGTCTATGACACATCTGCCAGGGGCTCCCAGCCATGCAAATCACCCCAGCTCTGCTTTAGGCTCCCCTCTCTAGTCATCTCTGCTCCACCATGTCCTGTAGCTGACCCAAACCCTCCCACTCTCCAAACCCATGGTGCCATGCCCGTCAGACCCACACGACACAAAATCAACGCCTGCTCCCCATCGCTCCCTGAGCCTGGCAGCTCCCCAGCAGAGACAACTCAATCCAAAGCAGGCCACCAAAGCCACTATCAGCCCATGGCCACCATTCTTTCTCCCCATATGCTACAGACACCCTATATATAAGCATAAATTGATTCCCATGCCCTTCCCTCAGCCTCCTTCCTTGAAGATTCACCATCATGAAGGTAGGCCACACGAGAGCTCAGCACTGCAGCTCATGCAGTTCCCACAAGCCCAACCCCACACTTACAACTCCTCTGCACGTCCTGCTCCAAACCAGTCCCCTCAGTGTCCCCTTGCCCTCTCTACAGAAAACCTGAACAACTGTTTCAGAGGCGTCTCAGCTCTCACTAAACAGTATGTGCAAGGAACAGGGCAGGAGAGGGAGCCAGCACTGTGCAGACTCTTTCTGCAGCCATGGGCATTTATCATCTTCTATGTGCCCTGTGGTGGCTGCAGCAGACAACGGACAGTCAACCCTTTCAAAGGTACTTTAGGAGCCAGAAATGGGGAAAACACCCAAACCCAACTGCTGAAGCTGAGTCCCAGACACCCCTCTTCTTTATAAGACTTTCTTCAGTAGCATATGGGGTGGTAGGGTGGCACCAGCAGTCTTTTCAACCTCTCCAGGCTGCACTGATGACCACCTTATCTGGGACACTGTCTGGCCTGCCACAAGACACCTCATTCAGACTGTGTTTCAGTGCCTCCAGCCCCAAGTTCCTCAAAATTCTCCTCCTTCCTCAAATTCCTCTCTGGCATGTCATGCATCCATCTCAGATCCCTGTGCTCCAGGGATGATCCTGAGCAGCCTGATAGACCACTTCCCTTAGACAGCAAGCAGGACTGGGTCAAAAGAAGGGAAAAGGCAGTTTTTCCACTTTGTGTTTCACTGTGGAGGACTGTTCAGTCTGCCCTGGCCTCTCATGCTTGCCTACCAACCTGCAACACCCAGCACACGTACCCCTGCTTGCAGCAAGTCCTCGCCTGCTTTTGGTGCCTCTCCCAGTGGCCACACTCACCCAGGCAGCTCAGTGCCAGCAAGGGAACACACCCTCAAGGTGCACATGAGCACCGCTGGGCAGGCACACGGCGAGCTGCCTTTGGGGTGTACCCGGCCCTCAGGCCCTGGGCTCCGTGCCCATCCCCTTGGCAGCTCCTTGTGCTCCTCGTGCTCCGATCTGACACGTGGCACCTCGCTTGCTCCTGCAGACACACAGCCCCCTGCCCAGGCACTGCTGCAGCTGCAGCCTTTGGATGAGAGAGAGCCTGAACAGAGGGAAAACAATCACATACTCCCAAAACTCAATCATTGAGGAGGTGGCGTTCGCAGGCAAGGTCCTGTTGTCCCGGCTGGATCTATTCAGAATGTCCACACAGAGATCTACCAAAAGAAAAGGAAGCTGATGAAGAGAGAAATTCTCTAGGGCTCCTCCATGAGGGATGCTCCTTGCCCTCTGGACCCTAACCCTCACTCTGGCAGCACACAGACCCTTCACCCTGTGCTATAGAGCATCTCATTAAATTCTTGCATCTCATTAAACATCTCATTAAACTCTGGCTCTCCACAGCTATGAATCCCAATCCAGCAGTAGCCAGAGGCTTCAGGAAGCGAAGAGGGGAAGGAGAGAACAATTCCCTGCCAAATTGAAAACAGGTGGCTGCAAAATATAGATTATTGAGGGATAGTGACTATGGGAAGCCAGGATAGAAAATCCCATTCTCTTTCCGCATCATGCACCGTTCCCTGTCCACACGTGCATGCATACGTTCACACACACCACAAAGGCCTTCCTGTTCTCCTTTGCCATCCCCAACCCTGTTACAAAGCACGAAATAACTAAAAACAGAGGAGATGCCACGCATCCAATGCACCTCATCTTGCATTTTGCCAGCAAAAGACAACCCACTGGAAAACCACGGAAACCCAGCTGTTGCTGGGAAGCTTCTCTCTGTTAAGAGAACATATGTGGCTTTCCTTACAAACAAACCCATGCTGGGGGAGCTGAAGGAATTGGATCAGCTCTTTTAGAGGCTGGTTACTTCTGCTGGGCTGAAAGGGCAGAGGGAACTGTGAGTGAAAGGCCCACAGGGTAGAGAAATTTAACTAATTGCAGAAATTAATCAACTGACGCAAGAGAAAAAGGGAGGGAACTAAGCTGCTGCCAAGCAAAACAACCTGTTCAACATGTTAAAAAAGTCCTGATAAGGACATTCACGAGGATTACCTCACATCTACCCCATCTTCCCAGGCTCAGCCCAAGCGCCTCAAGTAAAGCCAAAGCCAGGTCTTCTCTGCTGGGCAGAGTTAAGTGAATTGTGAGCACAAAGAGATGGGACTCCTGGTGAATGTAATGGTATGTAGGCTGTGAGGATGTGATTAACCAGGAAAACAGTGCCCTTAGAGTTTTGTGTTACTGGTTCCTTCATTGGGAGACACGAACTGGCAAAATCCTCCAGTGCAGGCTTGGCCTGATTTATCCAAAAGCTGAGTAGACAGAGGAAACTGTTCAGGCACTGGCAGCAACCATCCCAGTAACTCCAAAGGAATGGGTACAGTAAGGGAACTGTAAGATAAACTGTTGTACCAGAGCTAATAAAAAGCTCCTGCCACAGGAGGAGGGCTCTAGATTGGCTTGAAAACTCTACCGCCCACCTCTCCTGCTTGCCAGAAAATGCATATTTTTTGGTGACATCACATTGCAGCTCATGAGAGCTTCTTATCCAAACAAAAAAAATATTTTCAACAAAACCCAAATAATTTCTGGGATTTGGAAAGAAGTTAGAAGCTGACCAAGGGAAGGTGTACCTGAGTTCCAGGGGTTATTGCAGGTGGCCCATGGTAGCACTGAAGTGAAGGAGCTGAACAGGTAGAAGAGTGCCCAGGACAGGATGATGATGTAGTAGACATTCAGATACCCCTCAATGACTTGGGAGGCATATCCAATTCCTGTGAAGAAAAGCAAAGGAGGTGAGGATGGGACTGGCAACCAACACCGAACACGTCAGGCTTAACCCCGAGCAAAGACACAGGTCACGGTGCGGTAAGGATGCAACACCAACAACATGGCCCTCCAGAGAATAGTGCAAGATCTACCTAAGGGAAAGAGGAAGGATTTTGTGACTGTGCACACAGACAGGAAACATTGTTGGTAACTCTAGACAGGTCTGTGGTGAAACAGCCAGAAAACCTTACGCTGATTTGAAAAAATTTTTCTGATGGCTACCATGCCACTCCGTTATAGTGCCTCTTCTTCAGAAAAATACAGCTCTTGTCTCTGAAGAAAAGAAATGCAGCTGAGTCTCTTACTTCTGGAAAGACTCAGGCAAAAAGCATTCTCACAGCTGATATACACCATGCTCAGCTTTGGTCTTGGGTCCTGCTTGTGCCCATTGCTGACTGAGACCTCAGAACAGTAATCAGGCCAGAAAGGCCCAATGCATTTATTTAAAACTGGTTGTCAATGACCTTTGAGATGCCACTGCTGTCCAGCTCCAGGCCTGTGCCAGAGCACAGGGGTCTCCAGTGCAGGAGGTCCCAGACCCCCAGGGAGTTTCAAATAGCACTGCATGTCCATGCTCGAGCAAACTAACCAGGCTCCACTCTGCCTGAGCACAGGTTTCTCCATCTGCAAAACATGGTTAATAAGCTCTCCCCTGGACAGGAGAATTGAGGAAATTATATTCATGAATATATTAATCCCATTAAATAACCTTCCCCGGGGCCCCAGAAGTCCTGGTTCTTATCCCCATGGCTTAACCACAGCCCCATCCCATCTCTGGGCTGTCAGACCAGTGCACACAGTCTGATTCCCCCAGATTGCAGGATGCCAGCCTGCAAATGCTGCCACAGCAGCCCTGGGCACGGGAGCGGGCAGGGAAAGCACTAGAAACCAGACAGCTTTCCTCATCCTCTTCTCACTATTTGTCCTGGACTACCCACAGGTGTTTGTATATTGACACTTCCATCCTCCTGCTTCAAGCTGGCCGTCCTGCTTCTCCTCTCTCCCAGGCTCTGAGCTCCTCAAAGCAGAGGCCGTGGTTCAGCTGGGCCAGCACAGCCCCCAGCCAGCACCACACACCCTCGCTCACACACAGAGGGGTCAGGGAGCTGCCCCTGCACACACAGCAGGCACCAGGAGGAATAACAAGGCTGGGAGAGAGAGGACGGGAGGGAGAATAAAGGAGAAAGAAAAAAACGAATAATAATATTTTAAAAAAAGGATCTGAGTCACTAATAGTTAGGAAGTGTTGCCAGTAAATACTGAAACTTGACTCACCTTCAAAGATGGGACAGATCTTTCTCCAGGCAGTCACCCCTCCCTGGCTGGTGTACTGCCCCAGCGCCGTCTCCAGGAAGAACAGGGGGATCCCACAGGTGAAGAGGAAGATGAGATAAGGGATGAGGAAGGCTCCTGCAGGGAGGGTAAAATGCTGCCTCAGAAACCTCTTCAAAAACCTTATCCTCACAACCTCTTGCCAGGTGCCTGGGACCACAGCTGGAATCAGCTACATAAACATAAATATTTCTCTGAACTAACTGTGCAACCTCTGCTACAGAAACAAGGTCTCCACCACCACCATTTCTCAGAAAAAAATAGAAGGGTGGTCTGTCTTGTGCTACTGTGGTACTTCTGCATTTGGCATGGGCCAAAACCTAGAGGTAAGGAGTAGCCAGGCAAGGACCTAAAAGAGTATAGTGCTGAAGAAGTTCTCCCTGCTTCATGCTCCTGACCTCATTCCAGCTTTCAGCAGGAATGGGGTGAACAAAATAAGTCCTTGTTTCACATAACCACATTTGTTCTGCCTTTCATGAGAGTCACAGCAAAACTCCCACTTGCCCAGAGGATACAAACCTGGAGGCTGGTGACATTTCTTGGTAAGTAATAAATTTGCCAGGATATAAATTTACTTGAGACATATTCCACGTCAAATTTGGAAAGCAGATTGCACCAGAAGAATGGAAATAGGGGAAGAGCCTCTTTCCAGCATTTTCAAAATGAAGAAGTTTAACTTCTCTCTTCAAAATCTGTTTTTTTGCTAAAATGTAGAGAAATGTCTGAAATCAGCCTGAAATAGCCCCCAGATTAACCCTTATCAAAATGGAAGAGGAAGGAGAGAAAGAACATGGCTTTTTTCAGAAAAACAATGACCAACATAAACAAAGCATAAGAAAAGACAAACAAAAATAACAACAACCAAAAAGTTTAATGCCCTGAAAAAATGGTTTAATGCTCTGTTCAGCTGTCTGAAACTTTTCTGCCTTTTCAGTTGTGCTGCCAAACCAAAACACCAAATATATTCACTGCTCTGCTCAAAACTGCTCCTGAGATCTCATTTTCACAGCTGACCTTCCTTCTGTCACCTCACTGTCTTTCTCCACATCCCTAGTGTAGATTTTCACACTTCTGCTCCTCTCCAAACAAGATAAGGTGACTGCCTTCCTCACTGAAACAACTGTGGCAGTCTTGCCACTCCATACAATAAACTTTTGGTCGTGAACACCTCTCTTGCCAGTGCCTGGAGAGCATCTCAGCTGCTTGCAACCAAGATGAGGGTGCCTTTCTCAGCCACTGTCCCCCCAGGCCCTCTCCTCCCTCCCATGCCAGCACAGGCATCCACACTGGCATTCCTTCCTGTGACAATTAGCAACCAGGAACACTTGCCCTTGTTTTTAAGCCAATAATGTTACAATGACAAAGAACATCCACATTTCCCCTAAACACAGCTGTGTGTAGCTGCAGGAGACCTGGGGCCAGAGGGAAGGAGGCTGGTTCTCGGGGTCAGTCCAGGTTTGCAGAGTAGGGAATGGGAACTGCAGGCCCTGAACTAGAGGCAGCAGCTGCTTTCGGTGCTGCCAGACATCAGCGCCAAATCTGCACGACAGCTTTATTATCCTGCACACAGATGAGCCTTTCAGCAGATTCCAGACCCTCTCCTCTGATACAATTTGTCCCAGAGGTTGACCCATTTTGGTCTCTGAGCAACAATGGTTTTCTTACACCTCTATTGCCTTGTCTCTCTTAACTATCCCACAGCAGTTACCAGCTGAAACTCCAGCTGTGATCCCCTCCTCAATTTGCTGCTCCACTGGAGGAGACTCAGCCTTGAGCGGGGCCCCCAGAAACAGACTCTCTTTCCTTATGAGTCAATAACAAGTTCAGGATGCTGAGCAATTAGATCAAATTTGACAGTGCAGCAATAGATAAGGTTACAGTCGGTCGCTTTACAGAAAATTCGCACTATTGTTTCTATGGCATCTGTCTTTATAGCTGTATAACCATCTCAGTGCATCCAAAGGTGGAGAAAGGTGATAGGACAGCAGTCTCCAGTTTGGAGGGTGAGGGTGGGACAGGGATGCAGCATTTATAGGTGGAAAATGCCTTTTTTGCAATTTCAATAACTTTTCCAATAGTGAGAATATCTTTGAGTGTCATGGGAAAGACACTGCCTTGTTCTGTACCAGAGTTCTGGTTCCCTGGATCCCTGGAGAGAGAAAAGCACCTTCTACAGCAGCAGCATACTTTCAGCAATGTGTGAGCTGTGAGGGAAGGACTCTCCCATCCTAACCTTTCCCAAGCCTAGCCTCGTTGCCCTCTGAATCACAGCCTTAGATATTCCAGAGAAGTTTAATTAAAAAGAAAAATGTTATTCAATAGATATTTAAAGTGAACAAAAGTAGCCTTTTCACTTACGCTAATTAGCATACAAATTGCAAGGATTACTGAACTGGGTACCACAGGCATAAACTATGCAAAGATATCATCTGAGCTCAGGGAGAAATTTTCCATGCAAAACCCATGACTCCTCTCTCAAAGCATCACTGCAGAACAGGCTGTTCAATCAGATGCACCTCCAGTGTTTCCTAAATCCTGCCCATCTGACTTGCTCTTGGTGCCTCCCATCAAAATATTGGAGGAACTGCTAAAAATCATCCCAGATTCAAGAAAAACTCAATTCTGTTTTCTTTAACCATTTCTTACCCTGCCCCTCTCTGGTTTTGAGGACATATTTTATTGTCTCTTGTTAAATTTAGATAAACTCCAGCAACAGCACAGAGGACGGGAATTTGGAAGCCCTGGGAAAAATTACAGAGGAACCACTCAGCTACTGGTGAAAGCTCATGGCAGCTTGGAAAAGAAAGGCCTTTGGGGCATGGTCTGCAGAGAAAGGAAGCTCAAAGTGGGGAGGGAGGAAAGCAAGTCCCAGAGCATTATTTCAAGGTGTCTCTAGAGAACAAGAACAAAAGAGAAGTTATTGCTGTATTTGACATGTAATTTGTTATTCCTCCTTTTCTTTTATAAAGTTAGATTTTGATTCACCAAGAAAAGTTAGTGACAGTCAATTATTCCCTTACTTTCATTTTATTGTTATGAGAAATTTTAACTTTTAACCATATAATGATCTTATTGAAGTGTTACTGCAAGAGAAAAAGAGAGCCATGAAAAGAAACAAAAGGGAAGGTGAATGAACCTTTTTTGGGGATGGATATCCCTAGTAGTGGTTTGATCACTGTGCAAATTGCTCCTGGGGAAGAGGCAGAAATCTCCTTCTAGGGCATATCAGGCCTTGGCAACGATACCAGCAAAGGATACGAGCACTATCTAAGCCTTTCCTCCTCTGTAACAAGGGCCTGAAAAGATGGAGTTGACACCAGGAGTAGGAAAAGGGAGATATATAGGAGGAGGTCAATGTTGGCTTTCTGACCACTCACAGCATTTGATATTTTCCAAAGACCAATAATTTCTTGAGATGCCCAAGAGCCTTAAGTTGTTACTAGAGTTCAATTTTTTAAGAGTCCAGATTTGAGATTGCTGTTTTAAGAAAGAGTACCCTCTGGGAAGCTGGATTCACCTGAGTTTTTATTCCTCCTGGTTTTGGCAGGAACTAACTTGTTGAAGGAGAGAATAAGGGAGTGCCTGATGGCACATGGGGCATAGGAGAAATGGGTTCAGGCATGCACATGTCTCTTGTCATACCTACAGATCTAGAACAATTCATGTGTGCTGTGAACTCACCACCACCGTTCTTGTAGCAGAGGTATGGGAACCTCCACACGTTACCCAGGCCAATGATCTCCCCAGCCACAGACAGCACAAACTCCATTTTGTTCTGCCACTGGCCTCTCTCTTCCATTTCCTCCACTTCTATCTCTTCAGCAGATGTGGTGGCCCCATTGGGTTCTCCTTCCTTGGATACGGCTCTTGTCATGGTTCTGTGGGACAGAAGAGAAGGAGAGCATGGGATGTAGGGAGCTGCTGCAGGACCCACTTGTGGGAAGAGGAGTGAGGGGACCAGACACCACAATAGATGCGTTCCCAGTATCAACACGAGGTTCCCTCACCCTCTGGAAAATGGCTTCTTTAGTGTCAGCACAAAGTATTCTCCCCAAGTTATGTCTGAGCTGAAGGAACAGAGGAAAGGTTGCTGCTCAGGTGAGAAGAACCCACCTGCACTAGCCCTTCACGGGACTCATCCCTGAATTCACCCTTCCCTCCCCACGGCCCTCTTCCCCATCCTTCCCAAACCATCAGTGTAGTGTACCTCCATCTGCCCCTGACTAAGTGCTCTGCACCTCCATCATCGCTGGAAGCTTGCCTGGGACTTTGGAACCAGCAGTTCAGAGGAAGAGAAAAGGAGCCGGAGCTGAAGCAGGGAATGGAGGCAGAAGGAGTTTCTCCTCCCTGTGTGCTTTATACAACAACTCCCTCTGGAGTGGTTTCAGACAGCAGGATAGAAATATGAATAGGATAAATAGTCTGAACAAGAATGGACAACCTACCATCTTACTTTAAGGTATCGCTAGGAGTGTTTTCTTTGACCCCCAGGACACCACATTTCACTATCACACATCCTGCCACCTCAGCAAAACCCACACACACTTTTTTGGCCTAGGCACTCCTCAATAAAGAGGTACCAGAGCCAGTCCTCCACCTTTGCCCAGCCTTGCAAAGAATACAGGGCAAGGAAACAAAGGCCCTCAGATGAGCAAAAGGGCCTCAGCTCGTGAGGTGTTTCAGGTCTGGGCAAGGGAGTACTGAGATCAGACAAGCTCAAGTACTGCAGTGAAAATGTTAGGGGCAAAACGCCCAGCCATGGAAACACAGAGCGAAGTCACTGTTGAAAGAGGCCCACTGGATATGGCTGGGCCTCTAGGGAGGCACATGAAAGACATTTTCCAGTCAACACTAAATCCTGAATCACAAGTAGCATTTTCTTAATTAAGCAAAGTTAGTGGCTGCTTGTTACAAGATATATTTTTCTGTCATTCACAGTCTTTTTATTGGCTAGTTAATTTAAATCCAGTCAAAATTAGCACAGATGCTTAACACTGAATCTTCTTTCCGACATTTTTGCATTATTACAGACATTTGATTTTGAGAAGAAACTGAAGGGTGAAGAGACAAAGCTCCCTTTGACTTAGCTAAAAAATTTCTCTTCAAAATCTCATTCTAATGAGTTATCTGAGATAGGGATGCACATGTGAGTCCAGACAAAAAACACAGACCTAACACGGAGCAGGGGAGATGGTGAGCCATGCCAAGGAAGTCCTAAATCTAGGTACATCTAACTGGTGGCATTACTGAGCAGAAGCTGGCCTTTCTAGAAGTGATTGGTTTTAGCCAGAGATACACTTTCCTTTGGTCAGATTAGGAAACTACACTGGAAACAAGTCTCTCCAAAGCACCAGCATCTCTGCTTCCATTCCCATCAGCTGGGACTGCAAAGAAATCAGGGCTTTGTTCCTTTGCAGCAACTTGCAAATTTGTTTTGCTGGTGGTTCGATAAGTTTTTTAATAGCACATCTCTCATTCCTTCTGTGCCACCTAAAGGAACATCCCCATCTTCAGGGAGCAACAGAGACAGCAATCTGCATCACCCACAGCACTCAACATTTCCACTGCCCCTGGATTTGCTCTGGACTATTTAAACTTGCTCTCTCCCAGGCAAAGTCCAAGCTTGGCTCTGGAGGCAGGTCAGGCTAAGGACCTCTCCCAGTCAGCACCTCAGTGGTAAGCAGGACCTCATCACCTTTGATGTCCTTTACCTTATAGAACCACCAAATCTTCTGCTGACCCTTTGCACCAGGATGGTGCACCAGGACCATGATGGCAAACTATTTCCTCCCTCCTTGTGCCTGGTGTCTCTCCAGCCGCGTCCCTCTGGACAAGCACCAGGTATGAGCCATCTCCTGGTGAGTAGGGACTACCAGGGAACCTGACCTAACTGGAAATAAGAGCAAGTGTAGATCCTAACATCTAACTGTCCTGGCAGCCAAGGAATACTGTGGCATTTGTTTTGGTGTCGTTTTCAAGGAGGCAAGGAGGAAGCAGGAGCAGGAGCCATGCTTGCACTTATCCACACAAGACAGCATCATTATCAAAGCATCTCATTTACTTCTGTGAGTGAAATGATTTCCTAAACGCTAACCCTCTGGATATATCAGGCCCCAGGGCAAAGAAAGATGCTTGCATATGAAAAGACAACTTCTAATGAACGTTCACAGCAAAACAAGTAGTTCTTTGACACAGGCATGTTTCCTGCCTGTTGTTCAAGTAAAGAAAGGAAATCGGATCTCACTGTGTAATACACCAGTTGCACTCTAAATGCCCTAGGCAACAACGGGCTTTGTTCCCCCATCTGCTTTCCTGAAGGGCTCATCCTATTTGCTTTGCTATCAGCAGCAGATTTCCATCGACTCTGAATGGAGGACCAAGTCTCATGAAAGACATCAACCAGTGTAAGAGAGGCTGCTACAAGAACAGGGGGACATAAACCATAGAGGAGAGCAGTCAGGGGCCAGTGAAGACCATCCTCCAGGCTAACGTAGCTTCCTCTTCAAAAACATGGCAGAAAGATCCTGGTTCCTGTTAAATTTGAGAGGTTTTTAGAACTATTGCCAGTAAAAGCTTACATATGGGCAGTACTGCAGTGGGCACAACCAGTTTCAGTGTCAAATGCAGATGTATGAGGGCACTGAGGGAGCAACCTCTGTTTTATCTCCAGCCCCTGCCCTTTATGGTCCATATGCTGGAAAGCACCTATTTACTGGTATGGCTTGCACTGATCCAAACCACCAAGGGCTACAACACCTGTGGATCTGCATGCGAGTGTGAAGGTGAATCAGCCCTCTAGCAGGCTCCTACAAACCTCTAACCCCACACTTAAGGAAGGTGGTGAAACCCAGGAATCAAGGCACACACCCTAAATGCTGGCTTGCAGCAGCAGCTCTGCAGCTCACCAGCAGCTCAGTGGCACAGAGGTCCTTCCAGTCCCAGCTTTGCCCCCTTCACTTGGCCCTCCTGCTGGGTTGGATCGGGAGATGGAATCATCAGGTCCTCCTGCCAGCCATTTCTCAGCTTCTGAAGCCCAGGCAAAGCCCTTCTCCCCACTGCCTGCCTGCAGCAAGGCCTGCCAGCTGGCTAATCAGTTTATTCCGATGCTGCAGCACAGCCTCCTCATCTCTGAGAGGAGCAGAGCTCCACGCACTGTCAAATGTGAGAGAAAAAGTAACACGTACTTAATGAAACGTGTTTGATCTGTCACAGTCCTTGGCACACTCTAATTTGCTGCAGTCCAGGGCATGTTATCAAGTACAATGATGTTTAAGTCTGGGTTTATTGAGAATGTCCCAAGAAGCTGGCAGGAAAAGACTAGCTAATTGTTTGGTTTTGTTCTTTTAATGTAAGGTGGATCCAAGAGCCAGCCTATTTCTACTAATATTTGTGGTTTATTTCATTTTTACTAGACCTGTTTCACACGTGGGTGCAGAGGAACATCACAATCAGAGAATCACCTCTCACCTAGTCCTGGGAAGGGAATGTATGAGTGCCAGCTCACAGCCCCAACCCTGTCATCAGCCTCCACCTCAGGGACACCTGGACCAGGACTTTGACTCTCTATCTGTCCTCTGACTCCTGAATAAGCCAACATGAAGGATAGAATTTGGGATGCTGCAATGAGGAACATGGCTGGGACAAACACAGAACAGCAGGGGAGACACAGCACTTCTGCCTTCATTTTCCTATTTTAAAAAGGGGGAAAGCACCCTGGCTATGAAATCAAACCTTTTCAAGTGGGAACAGATGGTGGATTAAACTGGTGCCCAAAGTTTTGGCCCTTCACGGCATGAACTACAACTTCTCCCTTCCCAGACAAAGCCACGCACATTACCCAACCCCACTACTTCCCTCTCTGCTTTGCCTGCTGTTTCTATGAGAAAGCCTATTCATACACCTCCTGGCTCTTTTCCTGAACATTTAATCCTACTGTGCCCCTGCTCTATATGTTCTCAGGCCAGATGGGGGCTCAAATAACTTCTTGTTTCCCGCTAGGAACAATTTGGTTCTCCCACAGCAGTCACAGCCACCTACTGTGTTACATCCTCCCCAAGAGGCAAACATTTTCCTTTCCCTTTGGTTGCCCTCTCCTGAATACAGGAGTTTGGAGTAAAGACTGTGCCCCTCACTGCTCGCCTGCTCTTTTTCTGCTGTTCCCTCACCAATGTTTGGAGAAAAATCCTATGACTGCTTCATTCCCAGCCTCTTTTTTCCCTTTGCCATGAAGTTTTCCCGACTGCTAAAATGCCATCTGATGCAATCCACAGTCTACCCCTCTCCTGGACCCTCTCAGCCACCACCACCACCTTCTCGCCTCAGCTCCCTCTGACCCCACCAGTCTCTTCTAGAGGTGCTCTGCTGTATTTTCAGCCCTCAACACTTGGAGGAGATGGTTTTTTGCCCTTCACAGAAATGACCTGTAGTCTGTCATCTTCCCACAGAGGGTAGTGGGCTCCCTCTATGCACCTCCTTAGGAAATGGTGCAGGATTTGGCGCTAGGCTTGGTGCATGGAGGCAGCCACATTTTTTTTCCCAAAAGATTTATTCTTGGGAAAATAAGAATACACCTGGATTCATGCAGGACCTGGAAAGAGAGCAGGCAGCATGCAGGCAGCCATAGACACAGAGCAACAAGTTCCATTCTTGAACATTCGAATGAGGCAACACAGTCTCCCCTTGGTCACAAATTTTGGACTGTGTTTGCCCCACACCTACCATCACGGGATCCTTCAAGTATGGTCACAAAAGGCAAGGAAAACCAAGGGCACCTCTGAAGCACTGTGGTCACTCAGCAGTTGCCTATGATGTGCTGAACACACCATGCAGATATGCAGGAGAACAGCATTTTTTGGCTTTGTTTGGAAACAAGATGCCACTGAAGGGGGGCGGTAGAAATAAAAAGAGGAGAAATAAAGTATCATTTGAACCAAAATATGGTGCTATCCTCAGCCTCTCTCAGGGTAAAAAAGGGCTTTTTTAAAGTTGCTCAGGTGAGGCAAGGAACAAGAGAGAGCCAAGAAAGATGAGAGAGAAGCCACCTGGAGTTTTGGCACCAGAGGAAGAAGCCAATAGCAATTCTCCTAAAGCTTTTCTTCCTGCAAACTTACTGCCTGTTCTCGACTTCTGTCAGACAGGAGTTCCTACTGCTGGGAAGTTCACATCCTCCATTTGACCTCTTCTGCTGTTTTATCATGAGGCAAATGAGAGGAGGACAATCTCCAAAGGGAATAGTGAAACAGAGAGAACAACAGACAGAAATGTCTCTAAAAAGCCGCTGATAACATTTATGAGAGGAAGCACAGTGTTAAAGCTCCCTTGGACAGTCGAAGGTGCTGCCTGAACTGCAGAATGCAGAATCACAGGTGACAACTCAGACAGCTGCACTGCGTTTATATTTCTTGGTTTCATTTTGAAACAAGCAGCAAGCAAGCACGTAAACTGCAATTTAAGATGGAGAGGGAAGAATCAGGAAGCAAGAAGACTGGGCTGTGTTACAAAAGGAGGAGCAGGAGGACACAGAAAATTCTCTGGTTGCACAATCAGAGCCAGCAGTTAGTCAGCAGCTGAAATCCTGCGCTGCATTTTGATGGCAGGAGGCGGGGGCGGCTGTGGGAGCACGGACAGAAAATGAGGGCTCAGCGAGGAACAGCAGAGCCAAGGTACAGCTTAAGGAACCAACCCGGTTAAATTAGTGCATGGGGGCTGCTACGGGAATAGGTCATCTCTGCAAGATGGACCAGAAAACACTAGCAGTGGAAGCAAGTGCTGTCCGGCCAATCTAAGAGCAGCTACATGAGCAGGGACAGCTGCTTCCAAACGGGAATGCCGCTGGAGAATGGCTCACTCCAGCTGCATAACAGAGAAAGACAAGGAAAGATGTAGAAAGAGAAAAACTGATCAACTCCAGGACAGCAGATGAAATTAAAATGCCGTTCATTTCAAGCAATTGAAAGTTAGTTGGCTTCTTTACACTTTCTAATTAAC
The DNA here is from genome assembly GCA_014706295.1 of Lycocorax pyrrhopterus obiensis. Taxonomy (NCBI): domain Eukaryota; kingdom Metazoa; phylum Chordata; class Aves; order Passeriformes; family Paradisaeidae; genus Lycocorax; species Lycocorax pyrrhopterus. The sequence continues at coordinate 73,775,346 of JACSVZ010000015.1, read as the reverse complement.
TTCCAGGTTCTGTGGGCTGCAGGGTATTCTCAAAGCATCTGTTCAGCAAGGTTCATGAGGCACAGGAGGCTGGTACAAGAATCAGATCCTACCTATGTTTTTCTCCAATGTGAAATAAGAGCACTGCTTTTGCAGTCAGTGAGTTTGCTGCTTACTGACACCAGAAAGAGTGAGATAAGGAACAACTGTGAGTTTACTAAAGACACAAACATCTGCAATACAAGCTGCAAGAATTATAGAACATCGCCCTTCAGAGCACACACCCTCAGTGCAGGAGGGTGCCAAATGGCTCCTGCCCTGTCTTCTGCTGCTGGACAGGAGAGCCTCCAAAGCCCCTAACAGTGGCTGGACTTTCCTGAGGATCTGTGGCAAATCTCTTGCTAAAAGCAATGTAGGCTGTTGTTCCCAGGCTCAGATCAGTCTCTGTTGGTGCCCATGGCTCACCATCCCTGCTCTGGGCTACAGAGACACACAGGTTGTTTCTTTCTCTAGCCTAGAATAAAAACAGGACTAACTGATGAAGTCCATAAATGGTATCTAAATAAGACTAGAAACCAGCCTTTATATCAAACCAGATACTCTCAAGACCTCCATTAAGCCCATAGTCTGGCTGTATTCAGTGCAACACAGTAGGAGGGCCAGCCACAGCAGGATCCATCCTTCTTACAGAGCACCAGTGATAGGTCTGGTACAAATGCAGATCCAGCCAGGCCCCAGTGGAGCCCCTAGAGCCACCTACCTGGTGGCTGGAGGTGTCTGGCTGAAGTCCTGGGGCTGCATCAGGCTGGCTCGGAGGTCCGTGCGTGCAGCCGAAGCATGTGGCCAGCATGGCTCCTGTCGCTGGCTGGAGGAGCAGAGCAGGTGAATGGCACAGCGGGTGAAAGCCACGCTGGCTCCTGCAAACAGGCCCCTGCACAGCGGGGCAGCGGCCTGTGGTGCAGCCCAGAGGTGCTGCACAGGGACAGGACACAGTCTGCAGGATGCCTACAGGGCTGCCACCTCTCTGGGGCAGCAATTTCACAGAGCAAGACGCCAGCCAGCAGCCCTGGGCAGGTGAGATGAAGAGACGGAGGCTGCCAGCCCCCAGCCCTGCAGCTTGGCCACCTGCTGCCATCCCAGCGCAGCCTGAGGCTGGGGGCGAGGGCCGGGGAACAGTGGGAAGCAAAGCTGCTGGAGCAGGAGAGCAGAGGAGCCAGCACTGCAGCCAGCGGTTCAGAGGTGGGAGAGCAGCACAGAGAATTTGGCATCACACTGCTCTCGGCACTTGTATCTAAACTCCTCCAGGTAGGCACACCATGCCTGACCTCCCAAAAGCACAGCCTGGGGGCACTTGCTGTCAGTGATGAGAAACAGGGAGCACAGGGGAAGAGCACTCAAGCGAGACTCTTCCAAAGGGCAGGCAGGGTTGAGGCATGACACACCACCTTATGCTTCCCAGCAGGGAGGACGAGGGGAGCGAGCAGCGTGTGTGGCAGAGCCCGGTCCCTCAGCACAGACACGCGTGCGGCCAGTGCGGAGCAGGGCCACAGGGGCTCCCTGCCGTGACTGTCCCCACGCTGTGCTCCCTGCTCAGCCCTGCAGAAGGAGCCCAGCACCCTGTGTCACACCCTGGGCAGGCTCAGCCATCTCCAGGTGGTGCTCAGGACGAGTCACATCGGGTGAAATCAGCACAGGCAGAGGCACATGGACACCATGACTCCTGCAGTGCCATAAGTGTTTCCCAGCAGTTCCTGCCATAATGCCACACTGTAATGTGGTGGGACTGCATCCCACTTGCACCCTCCGAGGGGCCAGGTACCTGCTCTCCAGCCTGGGGCACCAAAACTTTCCTGTAGCCCTGCCCATGAGCACGGTCGGGTAGAGATACGGCACAAGGCTCTTTAGCCTGCCCTCTGCAAGGACCGCATCTGCAGCCATGAACCCAGCAAAGTTGGGCTGTTGCAGAGCTGCAAGGGTCAGGTCCAAGGTTCAGCTTCTCGTATCAGCAGCTGTCAAAGAGGAAAAACTAGGGCAATGGCATTTCCACTGGCATGAGATGAAAGCCCTGATTAGTAGTGATTACTTTAAAAGCACTGTTGATTTAAGAAGACACAGATCAGGTGTTATGAAACTCTCATGTGTTCTGCTTGCATTTGTTCACAAATATGCCCACAGAACCTAAGAGTTTAGCCCATGCAGAAACTGTCTCCCTGCCTAACCCCTACAGGAACAAATTTGATGAAACCTCAAGGGCAAGAAGAACAAGAAGTGCACTCCCAGGCACATCTTTTAAAACTGCAGCCCCCAAGTCAGTGCACTAGGGTCAGCACCTCTGCAGGGCAGCACAGGAGGAGAGGACTCATGCTAGCAGTAGCTGGAATGCCTACAGCCTACTCCACTCCTTGGCTCCTGTGCCTATTATCAACCAGTCATCTCTGCCCTTCATCCCTGTCCCTGTCTCGCTCACTCTCATCTCTCTTCTCAATCTTTCTGCTGTCTGAGTACTTATCTATCGCTCTTTCCCTTTCTCTCTGCTGCCGCAACCTTCACTACCAATTACCCATCCTTCAGGCACGTCTTTGCTCTCAGCTTCCTGGCACCCCCTGAGCAGCATCTCAGCCTGTCCTTTCCTTTTCCAAAGGAACCATTGAAAGAAAAACCTCCTCCGTGGGTTGATCCAAACTGATTATTTGCTCCTTATTTTCCATCCCGCTTTTCCTTTCCTTAGCGTTGGGAAGATTTTGCCCTTGCAGATTTGCTGGCCCGCTCTCCAGAGCACGGCAAGCAGCTGGTGTGCAGCAGCTGGCTGTGGGAGCACTGGAGTCACCGGCACTCCCAGGGTGACACACACATCCAGCCAGATCTGCTCAACAAGCAAACGCCCAACTCACCTGAACCCAGCGCAGGTCTTCCCCAGGCAAGCCCCTCCCGTCCTATCCTGTCCTGTCCTTTCCCGTCCCACTGGAGTCCAGGCAGGGAATCCACCAAGTGCCAAAGAGATACAGCAAGAGTTAAGGCAGAGACTACTCTCTCTCCTCCTCCTGTCCCACCCCTTCCACCAGCTCCCCCCACCAAATTATCACCCAGCTCATGTGTGGGTGGTGGGACGTAGGGAGGGGAAGTGCATCAGCGCAGAACTTTCTCCCCTATTCCCTTACCACATGCACCTCTCCAGACCTTGAACTATGGCCCTGACAAGAAAGCAAGATGAGAAAGCATCCACAGGCGGGCAGGGTAAATGCCCAGAGTTTGTAAATATCAACTACAGCAGTCAGGGAGTAACTCCATGTCCTCTTGTCCTCAGCAGGGTGGGAACTCTTCCCTTGCAGACCCCACAGCATGGCCCAGGCTGGCTGCCACATATTCCCACTGTTCTAGGGCTCCACCACTTTAGTGGGATAGGGGCATCCCTCAATGTCATCCTACAAACACGCAGAATGAATCTCCATGGAGCACTACATTAAACTTTCTTCTGTGGCCAAGCTCAAGACTCACCAACACCATCCGGCAGGTGGAGCAAAAGGCAGAGGGTGGCTGAGGGGGGAACGTTTGCTCTGGGGTCACGCAGCCCCCTCAGTGCCTGTGCCATATGCTGAGAGTACAAACACAGCTCATGGGACAGAGCTCTGTCAGCAAGGAGAGGCATTGCTGGAGTCTTTACAGTGTCTGGGTGCTCACCAGAAGTGAGCAATCCCTCTGTGCCTTTGCCCTGGCAGCCTTCTTTGTATCCATCTCAGCCTTGATGCGCTTTTTCGGAGCTTCTCATGACCAACACCAGTAGCAGACATCCCAGTTACACCGTTTTTCTCAAGGTGCTCCAGCTCAGCTTTTCCCTTTTTTTTTTTTTAATGGTTGTGTTTAACGCTATCACTGTTCTGTCTTTTGCTTTGTCTGTTAATGTGCCTGCCAAACTCCTACTGATCTTTTCATGCACCCATGTGGTCAAACCAGAGCGGCATGCAGGAGGGAACATGGGACATATCCAACACATGCTCAGCTATGTCTGGACTCACCAGAGGAGCATTCCTCAGCCCCTCAGTGGGAAGCACAGGAGCTGACAAAAGGACTCAATGCCACGGTGTGGGGAAGAAGTAGGTTTACCCGCCTGCACACTCTGCAGAGGTAGTTTTTAATGCTGTCTCTAGAAAGTCCTCCACGGGTGCTAGAAGCCAGTGAATCAGATCCCATTAGAGCATGCTGGATTACCCTGGGGACAAACGATGCTGCAGAGATGCGTAAGGGGAATCAGCCCTGGGCTGGGTGGGATCCTCAGGATAAACCACTGAGGCCAGTGCTGGAGGCAGTAGGGGAAAACGTCTCCATTTACCTGAGGCTGTTTCTGGGATTAAACTTTCCAAGCATGCCATTTTCAAAGCTCTGGCTTTCACCTACCCCCCGGGCTGGTTGAGTGGATTGGTCCCATATCCGAAGAAATACAGGCTGATTTTTCCCTTGTGAGATCTGGCATCAACATCAGAGGGGACAGGCTCCATCTTCTGCCTCTTAGGGGCTGTCTCCAAAGTCCTGAAAGACAACACGGGGAAGAGCATGTGCTGGCTCTGCATTGCCTCTGACCCTGCTCATGGAGTACAGTGCCACTGCCTGTCCTGTCACAGAGGACTGGCATGACCCAGCACAACTGAGGAAAAGGTGCAATAGAGGTTATCCAGATATGAAAAGGGGATTGAGATAAGCCTAGGTAAGCAGAGCTGACCTAAAAACTTGATTTATCCATACTGAAGTGTTTCACGGGAACATCGCGGGGTTTTTGCAAAGCTGTAGATGGGAAATGACCTGTGACATTAAGGTAAAACAAGAAGAAAGTCAACCTAAATGAAAACTTTATCCAGCAATGTGTGAAAATCGTTCTCCAGGAGGGAAAAAAAAAGGCTATTTCTGTTTTCCAGCCCAGAAGGTACCAGAAGTTACACTCAGGCTTCAGAGTTTCCCACCAGGCAATAATTCACAGGGTTTTTAAATCCTGCTACGGGCACGAGGCACATTCTCACCACACCAGCTTCTATGTGAGGAATTTCACTAGTCTGATGACCCAGACTGAAAACCAAAAATCACCTTCTGAGTAGCTCAACTGTACTCAACTGGGGTACAGACTGTGCTCAGTCCCATCCCAGGAGAGAGCCAGGAAAGGGGTGATGCACTCCCTGACCACCAATTGCCACCTTCGCTGGCACAGTCAGCCCTGAGCAGGCACTCTGGGCTGAGCAGCTGTGTCGGTAGGACAGGGCTGCTAAAGGATGTGACAATCTGACTGCAGGTCACCCCACGACATGTGCTCCTCCTCCGTAAGTGTGGGTGAGGCTGCTCTTAAACACTCATCCCCAAAAGGGAAGCACTGCTTGCAATAAATCCCGGAAATGTCCAAAGCATCCCCCTCCCCAGGCAGCACGAACCCTTCCCAGACCTGGGACCCACCTGTTGTGAGCTACTCACACACCAGCAGCACTCAGATGTCCACAGCTCTCCCACGGTGCATCCTGAGGAAGCCCCATCCCTGCACCCAAGGGTGCACAGGAGAACCGGGGCAGCCCTGCTGTCCAACCACACAGAGGTAGCCACTTCCTCTGCAGTTGCTAGCTCAGAGCCAGCTGCACGGGTTTCCTTCCCCTCTCGTGAGCAGAGTAGAAAAAACTCTCTTTGAAAGGACCAGATTCCCTCAACGTGGCAGGCCCAGGGCTGCTGCAGACCAGGACTCGGGCTGCTGCGCCAGCCTTTGGCCCAAAGGATGGCTAACCCCAGTCTCAGATTTGTCCTGCACCTCCTCAAAGCTGTCCTCCTCCCCACCCTGCTCACTGCCTGCCAGCTGGCAGTGCCCTGTTGCTTCTCCTTTCACCGTTTCTTTTTTCAGAACACATGCTGTCTTTTCTTATCATCTGGACGTCCCCACCCTTTTCTGCCTTTCAGCCAGCTCTGACACATCTGCTGAAGAGCCAGCCCAGAGCAGCAGGCTGCCAACCTCAGCCCACGCTAGGGCCGTGCTCCCTGGCAGCACCGAGGCCTGGGCCCCCGAGACAGCGAGACACAAGGCTTCAAGGCAAAACAAGTCAAATCTCCCTCTAGGCCAGATTTTGGGAGAGGTTTGCAGCATGACACCCTGTGGGAGAATCCAAACTGTGCTTTACAAACACGAGAGGCTGCAGAGGCGGTCGCTGGGGCAGTTGTTGGAGACAGCGGAGCCTGCGGCCCTGGCTGCCCCTCTCGCTGAGCCACCTGCAGGAGAAGCCACAGCTGCCCCTGGTTGCCCAGACTAATGCCGCCTTCTAACACTTCTGCAAACAAAATAGGAGAAATTCTGGTTCTCCCATGGGCACAACGCTGCTGCTTCTTATGCTGAGAACATGCCTTGCTGACTGAACACTATGTTTGCAGGGGATTTTCCCCCTAGGGATCGGTATAATTTATTTTTTATGTTTATGGCTAATTTCTGCTTGAGTAAGCCTGTGACTTCTGACAACAGTTTCACTGTAACTAATCACAAGTGAACAGAACCAAAGCAACAAGAGCTAATGAGGCCCCACAGAACCCTGACGGGCTCCAGCAGCCACAGCACCGCTCCCCTGCTGGGCTCCCAGGGAGGAGGAGGCTGCCAGGAGCCTTTATCTTTGAAGTACAGGCAGGGTGAGACATCCCCTGTTTCACAGCGTTCCTGGTACGGGAGAGGATGAGGCAAGGGCAAATGGCTTAGGAGCCCAGAGTCAGCAATAAAGGTGGTCAGGAGGGAGGACTGGCAATGCTGGGGAGACATCGGTACAGCCTCTCTGAGCCCCACAGCAAAGCTCGCTCTCGATCAGAGACCGAGAGGATCACAGAACAAAGGCAGGCAGAGGACACGAGGGTGTTGTGCCTGTTTGCTCCTGCTTTCCCTCCCTGCCTCCTCAGGGCAGCTGAGCCTGGTGTGGTGGGACATGTGACGGCAAACACCTCCGATGCACAGGGCACAAGGACGTGGAGGACAAGGTCAGACGGAGACACAGAGAGGCGCCTGTTGCTGCTGCCCAAGGCATTGCACCTCCGGGCAGGTCAGGTGGAGAAGGGGGTAACCAAACCACGGGTAACTTCTTGGAAGTAACAGCTTCCCAAATGTGCCTTTGTGCTCCCCCACTCATGCTTCCCTTATCTGCGCCATGCAGATCCCCCTCCTGCAGGCTGCTAATGACATGAGCACACAAGGGCTCAGCCAAACGCCTGCTCTGTGGGATATGCTCATTTGCATCCGCCTGTAGGACACACTTAACAGATTATTTGGGGATCTCTGCTTCACGGGATTATGTATCCTACGAGTTAACATGTTCATCTTACCCTCTTCTCTCCGTTTATGCACCATGGCATCCAACACATCCACTTTTCTTGTCACCAAAATGTGCAACACCACTCACAATACATTCTGCAACAGCCATGGAAAACTGCCTTGTGGACATGACTAAAGGCAAAAGGAAAAAGATCTCTCAAGCATCTGTTCAAACATCCCAGGATTTGGGATGCTCTCCATGACAGTAGATGCATCTTCATCCACAGGTCTCTGTCCCTCAGATCTGAAGTCTTTTCCCTGCCCTATGTGAGCATCTCCATCCATGGACAAGTAGGGCTGAGTTTTCTCCCCAGGCACCACTGACACAAAAAGGGAAAAGTAGAGCCTGGTTTTCATGGACAGATGGATAGACAGGTCATCCTTTCCAAGCACCAATGACCTGGGGCAGAACCAAACAAAAAAAAACCCCAAATCAAAACCAAACAAACAAAAACAAAAATCACCACCACCACCACCAAAAAACAATCCATGAAAAAAAAGTCTCTTTAATCTTATGCCTGTTATCCAGTAAGTAATGGGTTGAATTCTCAGGCTAAGTTGTAGATTTTGTATTCTGAAGGTGGGAAATACCCAAAGACCACACACCGCTTGTCTAAAGGGAGATCAGCATCTCCCCAGCTGGCGAAAGTATAGTGCAGATTCCACAGACTGCAAGGCTGATCTTGGATGCAATGAAAATCCCTTTCACCATATTCCAAATCATAAACAATCACTGTATGCTGAAATCACCATATTCCAAATTTCACAATTTTAAGCATAGGGTCTTAAAAGTGCTGTGAAAAAAATTTCATGTCTGGAAATTTCAAATAAATTAATTTCAAATTTAGTCCATCAACCTTTTCAATGAGCAAGATAGAATATACTTGATCCATATGTCAAGCCAGGTGTGATCAAACCAAATACTTTCCTTAAAGTCCTGTCAGAAACAAGACACTAATGTAAGAGTATTCAGCAAAACCTTTGGTTCTCTTGCTTATCTGACCTACCTAGCTCATCCAAAGCTTTACAGCATTTGGGTCATGTAAGAACACAGGCTTGGGAGATTTCCTGGCTCATATATTACCAGATCAATAAACCACATGCCCAATTCACTGGACACCAGTCTATTTTGAAACAAAGAAAGTCACAAGCCTTTCAGCAAACTCAAACTTTGCGTCCATGCAGCCAAGCAGACTTTCTACATCAGCCAGGTTTTAGAGACAGCTGCAGACAATTGCTGTTTTCTATTATGGTTAAAATATCTTCCCAGTGGGACAAACGTCTTATAGATATTACTGGAAAATGAAAGTATAATTCTGTTTAAGGTTAAAATTGCATTAATAAAAATATCTGTTGCTGGAACTTCTGTATTGAACTCAGTTCTCCCATTTCTAGGAGTAATTTTTATCAGCCAGTTCCGTACCCAAGTGGCAGGGCAGCTGGTTGGCTCCGTCTTCCTTCCGTTGTGGGTCTCTTCCAAAAGGGGCTTTCCCTGGATTTCTCGGTTGTTTACTACCCTTAGCTCATGCATGAGCACCTTGAAGCACAGTGGTAGCAGGAGAATCTGGAGCTCTGAGGCTGCCCATGAAAACTGTGGCAGCCAGCTGAGCTCCCAACTTCCCAGTGTTCTCCAGAGGCAGGGAGGGAGACATGCAGAAACTTGAGATTTTGATGTGCGAGGTGCAGACCTACCAAGGGGGCAACCCACGGCTGCACATGCAGCCTAGTAAAAGGAACCCGCCCCCCTCACAGTCCCTGTGGAAAACAGGCTGGCAATGCGATGAGGTTTCCACAGGCAGGCTGGAAGAGCGCAGCGAAGCCCCGGCGGGGCACAGCTCGCAGGGCGCTGCCTGCCGCAGGTGGGATCTGCGCGGCCACAGAGCCTCCCGGCAGCGGATCCCCTCGCTGCTCCCCGCACTGTCACAGCCGCCACCAGCAAAGGTCCCCAGCTCCTTCCCATCACAGACCTGCTTCCCATCTCAGGTTCCCAGCCTCCAAGAACACTAAACTAGGGAAAAACTAAGCGCAGGAAAACCAAACTCAGGAACGTGTCATTGCCTAGAGGACTAAACCCGTTCGTGCCACAGCTGGGAGCAGCGTTCTGAGATCACCGCTCCCTGCGGGAGGCGGATGTCTGCAGAGAAAAGCTGCACGGGGAACCGGGGAGGAAGGGGGAGGAGGATGGCCGTGTCACCGTGACCCCGAGGTCCCGCTGAGCCCCGCCGGGTGCCGTGGCTGAGGGCCTGGGGCCACCTTGTGGCTAATGGAGCGGATTGCTCTAATTCGCTTTAATTTGCTTTAATTCGCGGCTTCCTCTGCCCGCGGCGGCAGAAGCCTCCGCCGTAGCGTGGTGCCCACCAGCATCCTTGTGTGCTTCAGGAAGCTGAGCACCTCCGGCTGCTGGCTCAGCTCTGTCCAGGCTCCAGCTTCCTCAGGGTGTCCTGGGAGCCATCCAGCTTCCCAGGGTTACATGTCCTCTGGCTGCCCTCCTCGGATGCTGGGGCTACAGCACTGAAATCACAAGCTCTTTGAGTTTTATTTTTTTACCCAAACAGCCTGGAAACGAGGGGCCCTGTTTGTTGACATAACACGCGGATTCTGTTTCCACTACTCAGCCCTTCTTCCATTCATAGGAAAACCAAAATGACTGGCTCCAGAGCACCTGGAAGGTAGTCAGCATGGAAAAAGACACAGACCTGCAGAGGCGAGGGAGAGCTTCCCATGATCCCTCACCAGCAAGAAGAAAACACAAATCCACATGCTCCTCCAGACCCCAGGAAGAGCCCCGTGACTTGTCAGACCGATGACATTTCTGTCTGAGAGCTGGCAGTGGCTCCAGCAGAAGGTGGCATTGCACTCTTCACCAGGGTACCCTAGGCCTACCACTTACAGGAGCCTTTGAACCACTGTACCCTGTTTTCCTTCCTACTCTAACCAAGCTTCCTCTCTGCTGGCCACTTTCTCATAGCACTGTGCCAGTGCAACAGAGATCCAGACCAGGATGTCCAGCACAGCTCCGCTGACACACATCTCACCTAACATGCTGTTGGCAAGGAATGTCAGTGGGACAAAACTGAGACAGAGCAGATCTAGTCAGGAAAAAACATAGATTTAATGGAATGAATGGAGAAGCTCCCAATGTCCACACTGGAGCCACAGCTCTGAGACTCTGACACTCTTTACTCCAGGGTCAGTCCTTCCTTTCTGCCCGCCAGAATCCTGGGAATGCTCAGGAACACTGGTGCTTGATGTGCCCCTTCAGAGCTCTCTCCAGGGAGAGAATTAAGGTGCATTGCTAACTCCACACAGACCATCTCCATGGCAGCCTCTTCCTCAGCCCTTCAAATCTCCCAGAGAAAGGAGCTCAGCCCAGAAATCCCTCTCTTCTTGGTGAGTGAAGAATCCTTGCATTATCCAACAGGTGGCAAAGGCTGTATAGAAACCGTCCTGGGGGGAGGGAGGGAGAGCCACCCTGGTCCTAGCAGTGAGATTCGAGCTCTGTCAGCATCAGGAGGCCAGCTCTGGTGGAGGGAAGGGGCTGTCCTGTTCCCGGCCTGGAAGGCAAGTCCTCAAGTGGGCAGGTGAGTTGGCGGAACCTCTGGAAGGCAAAGACAGGCACTAAACACTACTGCAAGGACAAAAGATGATCTGGGCCCTCCCCTGCCAGTCACAGGTTTCATTCAGCCTGCCAGGCCCAGCTGCAGATCTGGTCCCTAAATGCTGGAGATGTCCAAAATAAGGACAGTCAAGACTGCAGAAACTGAGGGGATAAATTCATCTTCCAACTGCTTGTCCCAAGGCAAGGTCACGGGTCACTGAGCACGTGAGATACCTAACACATGGACAACGGAGGAAAGCTCTGTCCTCCGTTTGCTCCAGGCCAGGGCTAGAAAGCAGTCCAAAGGAGGGTTGGTGACCAAGGACCTCCAGGTCATGCCCTCCATCAGCACAGAGCCTGTGCGCACAGGATTGGCTTTAAATGGGACAAGTGCATGAGGGGTTACTCTCACACCACATCATGCTGTGCAGCCTTGCCACGCCCCTGCAGCTGTTCCCACTCCTCCCTGTCTGTGCTGGACACAGGGGTCAGGGGTCCATTGCTGTCAGAACCCATTCTTGAACACTTGCAGGAGGCAGGGAATGAGAGGGGTCCTGGGGATTCAGGACTGTTTGTGAAACCTCACCCTGAAACTATGAGCTGTGGTAGGGATGGGATGCTCATCTGGAGCAAGGCTTGGTTTTCTCGCTCCCTGTCCCTCCAGTGTAATCCAGGGCAACCAGCAATGCATCATAGCAACTGTGGAAGCAGGGCAGACCCAGGGCACTAAGACTGTGATGGGAACTCCAAATTCCCAGTGATCTCCTCCATTCCAACCCTATGGCCTCAGCTTAGACTGGTGAACTCAGCTGACCATAATGCTCAGGGGATCTGGAGCTTTCTCAGAGCAAGTCCTCACGCCTCAGTTAAGGGCGGCATGGAGATCATCTTTATCCTCTCCATCTAATGACCTTTTTCCTGGTCGTACTTGTGAAGAGACTGAAGAAATAAAAAAAAGGTACTATGAGGCAGCAGCCAGCTTGGAGCAGCCCTCCAGCAAAGCAGAACTTAAAAAAAACCCAAGTCTGTTATAGCAATTAACTCATTCAATTGATTCATTCTGGGCTCCTGGCTAATCAACCTGCAACACACAAATTATTCTGCTGCAGGGCTGGAGATGAACACCGAAGCACAGCCCGTGCCCTGATCCCAGAGCACCAACCTCACCTCTCTGAGGGAGCCTTTGATGGTGGAGAGTTTGTAGACAACCCAGAGAGGGATGCACACCATGGAGGAGAGGGCCAGCAGCCAGCCCAGGGTGTCTCCCCACCACGGGTACACGTACTTCTTGTTGTACGTCAACGGGGTGTATTTGATCAAAGAAAACAGGAAGGTTGCCTGGCACGGTGAAAGAGACCAAGAAAGAAAGAGAAAGAAAATCAATACCACGAGCAAAGAGAGGTCTTCCTGGTGAGTACACACCTGCACAGAGACTCATGGTAAAAAGGAGCACCTCAGGGCAGCAACAGAGGGGACACCAGTTAAACAGGGCTTGCTGGGACAGCCCGAACAGGCAGCACTGGTCATGGCATCAAGGAGCTTGTCCCACCAGCAAACACCTCTGCCACAGCTGACCCTGTCCCCATTGCTGAGCCCCACACCTAGCCCCCAAAGCTACAAGCACAAATAACAAAAGGCCCCCATAGTACAGGCCACATAACCCCCGACACATATGCACCTCCCTCTGTGTATATGTAGGTGTCTGTATCTCAGAGGCAGCCAGCTCTGCCCATCTTCCTTCCCACAGCTCTTCCTCCTGTGTGCCCTCACCATGCAAACTGCAGGGGTGATGAAAAGCCAGCAGTATTTGATGATGGGCCACGGCCGGTAGCCGATCATATCTTCGATGTTATCGTAGAAACGCTCAGCACCTGCAGAAGAGGGCAAGGATGAGATCCCTCACTGCCACCAGGGAAGGAGGGCAGCAGGGTCTGCGTGTCCAGGGTCCTGCTTCACCACTGTTTAGGTGCAGTAGCCTCAGCATAGCCAACAGTCGGGTCAGAGAGCTCCTCAGGAGTGTGGCCAGCTTCAGTCTTTGTCCTGGACTAACTTCCTATCCCTCCAGAACAGCTCAGTGGGTCAGCAGGGCCAGCCCCTCATCATCTCCAAGGCTAGGACCTCAGCCCAGGTTTTACCCATACCTGGGGACTGCCAATACCGATAGAGGGCTCTCAAAAAGGTTTGAGTCTCAGAACCCTCTAAACAAAGGTTGAGAAAAGATTTTCCTGACATCTCCAATTCCCCAAGGAAGGAGGGTGTCAAAAGCAGGAGCACATAGGAACATGCAGGGGATATCTGCCAAGCAGATCCCCCAGGGTGTTCCTGTGAGGAAGTCCCTGCCAGGTGAATCCAGGGGCACCAAAGCAAGGGTTTAGATTCTGCCTTGCACTGCGAAGCAATTACCAAGTTGAGCTACAGACCAGCATTTTGAGGATGAACCAGACAAGAGCCTGAGATGCCAGAGCTGGGGACCCCCCTAGTTCATACTCACCATAGACCCAGGCGATGCAGAGAGTCTCGAAGATGGCCACAAAGAGCAGGCACATGCCACTGGCAGCATAGTAATCAAAGAGCTGGAAGACATACATCCCACCCTGGGAAAGGCCAAGTGGGCAGCAAGGTGAGAGAGGGGAGAGGAATCAGGCAGAGAGCTAGAGCCAGAGCAAGAAACAAACTCAGTATCTTCCCCAGAGCTGGAGGCATCTCCCTCTCTGGGACAGGGTTTTAGCCTACAGAAAAGGCACATCCCTTCTGCCCAAGGCCTGACAGAGACATGCAGCCACCCTGCTGCTCTCAGGAGCCTCTGCAACCCTTCATTTCAACACAGGGCAGCACAGCGGAGGGCAACTGACTGCCAGAGTTTTAGGAGAAGACAAAACCTAGGCAGCTCTTGTAGATGGAAGTGAGGATGGAAACCCCCTTAAGACATGCAATCCATCTGATTTACTTTAAAGTCCCAATTTGCAGAAGGAAATAACTGCATGCAGCCTGGCTGTTTCACTGCCCAAGTCTGCAGGGCTGCCTACAAAACAGGCCTGTGAGTAAGTCCAGGCACGATGTTGCATGTACAACATCAGAGAGAGCTTTTTCAAAAGTTATGCCCAAATGAAAACAGAAAGTGTCAAGAGCATTCTGGCAGCATCAATCCACACACACATATTGCTAGGCAGAGTTCAAAGTTTTAAACAAGAACAGTTTAGCTCCCAGGCAATTAATCACAAGGATAGTACAGAGGATATCAGTATAATAGATAAGGTGTGCACTCAGGCCTGACAAGTTTCCTTGTACCAAGTGTTCCTGTAGCTCCATTCAAGAAGAAAGAGAAAGACAAGGGCACTCCCCTTCCCATGCAACAGGCTACAGCTGTAAAGGTTTGGTTTGTGTAAAGATAAATTTATAACCAAAACATAGGCTGTCCAGAGCTCCAGCTATCAGTCTTAGCAGGAGAAGTATCAGGACTGTTACTGGCTCAAGGGGTAAGGGCTGGAAGGGAGAACATGAATGGCGTGAGGAGGGCAGGGCAGCCTCCTGCAGGCACAGGGCAGCAGGATGGGACTCGGCAGCAAGCTCTTGGCCCCAGTGGTGACCCCACCACCCTCCAGGTCCCACTCTGTCCTGTCAAGCACCATGCAGGTGGTCTGAGCCCAAAATACCTCTGTGAGCATCACCAGCCCAACCAGATATGAGAGGATGGAGACCAGCAGGATGAGGGTCTCCCGGCGGTTCTTCTTGCGGAAGATGGTGGGGTACATGTCCACAAGAGCTGTCACAAGACTCTCCACGCAGACAAACTGCAAAAAGCAGAGATCCCACCTCTGTCAGCCCATCCTGACCAGCTTCCCAGCCCCACTGGCTCCCCCTCAGCCAAGCTGAAGCCTGTCCTGACGAGACGGTGGCTTTTGTCTGGTAGGGAATCGCTCTGCTCCTGCAGCTTTACCTGGCTGTCCAGTCCCAGCAAAACAACCATCAGGAAGAAGAAGCACGCCCAGAGTGGGGAGAAGGGCAGCATGACCACAGCCCGAGGGTAGGCGATGAATGCCAGGCCAGGCCCTGCAGGGAGAAGGGCTTTCAGAGCAGGCAGCGGGCAGCAGCACAGCACAGCTGGTTCAGACGTGCCCGAGGCAGCCACCCAGCCAAGGCACAGCCTGTGGCCATGCAGCCTCTCACTCCAGTAATACCCACACTGTGCATGAAACTCAGGCTCCTGGAGAAGTGCAGGAGAAGCAGGAAGGGAGGGAAGGGGACACAGCAACCTCTGGCTTCTTCACTGTTGCAAGGACTGGGAGCCAGGGGAAGCCTCTGAGCCCAGGGAGCACAGCACAAGCCTGGGCATATGCCATGCAGTCACCTCAGCACCCTCCCCACAAGAGACAGCAGCTGCCTAACCCCAACCCTCACCCTTAGAGGCAGCTTTTATTAGCCTCAAACCACCACCACTGCATCTCAGTATTTCATGAGTGTGCACTCATTTGCACTCATTTGTCCCTGCTTTTTGGAGGCGGAGAGCAAAGGATGGGAACCTGCAGCTGCAGGCATCCCCCTGTTGCTGGGGGCTCAAGTGGCAGCACCCCACAGCCCCATCCCACCAGGGTCTCCACTCACCTGACTCGGCCACCTCGGCGATGGGCACACCCTGCTCCTGTGCCATGAAGCCCAGGATGGAGAAGATGGCAAAGCCGGCCACAAAGCTGGTGCCACTGTTGAGGAAGCACAGGGCCACACAGTCCCTGGGAGAAGGGGGCAAAGCATCAGCCAGGTATGACCCACACCCCATGGCAGCCCTCCAGGGCTCTTCTGTCCCAGCCACTGTGTCTCTCCCAGCACACCTGCAGCTTGACTCAGCACCAGGAGCTGCAGAAGGATGCCCCAGGCTGGACAACACAGCAGGACTCCCCCAAGGGAAGCCTTGTCCAAGGACAGCATAAAAATGCATTTCTCACCTAAGCTCCTTGCTTCTGAGATAGTCTTCCTACACTTCTAAATGCCAGGGGTTTTTTCTCTGTTTTTTTCCTCTCTCCCCCCTCGTCCCTCCTGTAGCAGCATGTAACAGTTTATTTTTGTCTGAGAAGGGAACATGGTTTTTTTCCTTAATAGATTTCTCGGACCAGTTACAATCTTCTGGGTTCTCAGCACTTGTAGGTATCTCCTGGTGTTTGCATTATGAGAAAAAGATAATCACAGCCATCCAATTTATTTTCTCTGATCTATTCCCTTTTGTCTCTGTTTCATCTCATTCTCATCCATCAACACTTTAAACTGAACATCTCTTATCTATCCAATTCCTTTTCACGCTCCAGTCTCCCTAGCCCTCTTGTGACTGCAACCCTGGGGACAACAATAACATTTGCAGCATCATTCTGAGATATTCTGAACCAAACTGAATGCACCCCTTCTGGCATTTCATGGCCTGCTCTGACTTTATTAAATGCTACTCTGCAAATCCAGTGTGATTTTTCTGTATCAGTCTTTATTTATATAGCATTTTTGGGGCTCTGTGCTCCTCCTTGCATGTTAACTAGGTCTATTCTTGGTCTGCAACCTTTTCTAGAGAAAAAGTACAATTCATGCGAAGCCCCTGCATCATACAAATTCAGATTATTCCTTCCAAAGCACAGCTCGTTGCATTGCCAAGGACTGCACAGCACCCAGCACTGTTGCTCTGCCTTTGCATTTGGTTTCTAAGGCCCAATGAATCTCCCAGCTGGAAAGGAAGGCCACGCTCCACCAATCCCAGCTACCCAATGGGAAGCCCAAGCCAGAACCTCATTTCTCCAGTGGCTATAAACTGCCTGCTCTCCACTCAAATTATATTCTCAGTAATTTGATACAAAATCTCACATGTTTCAAATAGTTCCTCGTCCTTCCTGGTGTTTCTCCCTCTTTCCCCTGGATGTATCAATGACAGGTCAAACCCTCCTTGGAAAGGCATGGGCTGGAAGGTGCTCTCCCGTTATCTGGAAGGTGGGAAGGGGTGTCATGGTAGAGAGCAAAATGAGGGGGTGGCCAGATCAAAGAGATCTCTGCAGATTTACACCTGAAAGGGAGCCTGAAGAATTCCCTTGCTGTGACAGGAAACAAGAAATGGTCAATGCTGTTTGATGCCATCTTGGACCACTGCCATATGAACAATGGTTCCTACTGCCCACATCCTTTTCCAGGTCACCAAAGGTTACACCTGGCCTGGTATAACAAAGTGGGGCACCATGCTGATGTCCCTCTCCCCTGTTAAATCCTGGTTCTGTCTTCTTATCCAAACTAAGCCTGTAGAGCACAGGACTGACTCATTAAAACTGGGTCCATGCCTGGGAACAGGCTAGTCAAAGGTTTGACACCAAAACTAAGAACAGCGTTCCTAGAAAAGCTGAACAGCATAAAGGGTAAAAGCACAGCACAGTGTGCAAACAGACACTTCTCCCCTTTCTACAGCAACTCCCAGCTGCAGTTACAGAAGCTCTTCACAACCCTGCAGCTGAGCAGCCCGTCATCCTGTCCATGTTACATATTAGACTGGGGATGCAAAGCGCTAATGTCCAAGGACACGTTGAAGGCCAGAGACAGACCCATTACCTCTTCTTTTCCTACAGCTTTTTCTCTCAAAACTGAATGTGGGAGAAGGGATGTGAAAAGAAACAGGAATCCCAGCCAAGCTGCTGTTGGAGCGGCAGCCCTGCAGCAGGAATGAACTCCTAAAGTGAAGAAAGATGCCAAGCAAGGATCACGTAGCCAGTGGTGTGCCTGGACCTTTGATGGCAACAACCACAATTTTGAATTTAAAAGATGGGGGGAGAAGTCAATGCCAGGAGCAACCCAATCAGCAGAGAAAGTGTGGGAAGACAGGTGGCCTCTTCCTCTCACACAAGCCTTTTAACCATGGGGATGGATATACCTACAGTAAAATCAGTTTATTTTCACTTGACCACTTCAACTCGGCAGCCTGATTCCATCTGGCAGCCTGGTCCGTTTCTGTTCCTGCAGTCCAGAATGCAATGAACAGAAGTCACATCTGC
This sequence comes from Lycocorax pyrrhopterus obiensis, assembly GCA_014706295.1. Classification (NCBI taxonomy): domain Eukaryota; kingdom Metazoa; phylum Chordata; class Aves; order Passeriformes; family Paradisaeidae; genus Lycocorax; species Lycocorax pyrrhopterus. Next base: position 73,757,456 of record JACSVZ010000015.1, on the reverse strand, counting down.
AGGCTCATATGTAACCACAGACAGCACACAGGAACCCAGAGCACTGGCAGCTGTGCCAGTCACTGCCTCCAAATGAACCACAGAAGGATAAATCACAAGGTGAAAGGACTCCAGCTGAGAGCCATTAGACTTCACAGTTCTGCTTCCCCTGTGGCTACTCACGGACCCATGTAATAGGGGAGGCTGTAGTGTGGGCTGGGGTCACAAAGCTAGTGAAGAGGATCTAACTTTGCAGAGTGTGGAAGAGGGGATAGACAGAAAATTCCCTTGGGTATAAAGCACAGAGAACTGGATTTGGGGAGAAAACACCTGGAAAGAGTTTTCCTATGCCTTGAGTAGAAACAGAAATCATGACACTTCCACAGGCCAGCGGCCTCCAGCAGCTCACTGGTGTTCAGGGAGGGGAGGGCTCGAGGCAGCAGTTACCTGTAGCAGTTGTTATGGTATTTGTTATAGCTGCCCAGAGCCGTCAGGCATCCCAGACAAATTGCATACGAAAAGAAGATTTGAGTGCCTGCATCCATCCAGACCTGCAAGGGAGATGCAAACAGAGGTGAGAAGACAAGGCCAGCACAGACACTGCACAGATGGGACGAGGCAGAGCCTGGAGGCTGCTGTAAGCACCAGAAAGGCCAGGGATCAGAAGGCCAGCAGTACTCTGCATTGAAACAAGCCTTTTCTAGAGGCAGGTCGTACAGTGCCAGGAATTGCAGTGCTCAGCGAGGCACCCAGCAGGACTAGGAGTGCCAAAGGGAAGGGATACATCAGGAGCCTCATCCACCCAAACCACATGTAGCTCTTCATGACCAGCTCTTCCTTTCTTTGACAAATCTGCAGCACCCTGTGACACTCCAGAGCCTTCCAGCAGCAGGAGACCAGATGAATACTTTCCATGAGGGCTGAAGGAGCCCTCTGCCACCAGAGGAAGGGTACTTGATTTGGGCAAGCCTAGTCTCCCACTGGCCAGCACGGGTACATACAGCTTGTGGTGGCGGCCCTTCCCTCCAAGACCTAACGTAAAGGCTCCAAAACTTAAAATAAATTCAGCTGGGTAGGAGTACTAGAAATAAACAGAGATGGTTGCAAAAGACAGCTCCTAAAAGAACATACAAGAACACTGTTATTCCCATGAGGCACTCCGCTCTCACTGTCAATAACACATCCCAGGGCTCTAAGGCTGACATTTGTCAATGCCAAATTTCATCTGAAAGCCTAGCTGTGTGCAGTCACCAACTCAGCCACTGTCACTGCCTTCTGCAGACAACAGCAAAAGCAGGAATCAACGGTGAGGAATGAAGCAATGACAAAGATTATTAAATAAACCTCTGGTCTCTAAGATCTTTTTCCTAGGGGTTTAGAAAACAGAGATAAGACAGTCATTCAACCAATGCTGAAGGGTAGCCACATTCTCGAGACAAAAGAAAAGCAGAAGAAAAGTATTACTGGGACAACTGTATGAGAGAAGTTTCCATTTGACTACACTCCCCTCTCCCAGAGTAGCAGTGCCAGTAAGCCCTCGGACAAACGCCAGCCTTGCCCCAGGGCCCCTCCGAGAAGAACAGGAGCCAATGGAAAGCACCACAGTGGTTTTGATGACTTGGAATCACACCTGTATCTGTCAGCCAAGACCTCATGTCCTGAGGCAATGGTCAGCTGGGCAGCACCTGCCCAACCACCCCTGTTGCTCAGGCCACCCTCACCAATGCATGGTTCTGCCTTTCCTCTTTTGTGCTGGCCAAAGTTCAATCACGCGGTGAGAGGTTTTGTTTCATATTTACCTCTTCTCCTCCCTGGGCTGATGGGCCTTATGAAGGCGTGTTACAATCGCCTTAGCTGCCATTTTTCCGGAAGAAGTTCTGGATATAGCTCAAGCCCAGCAAGGAGAGAAGGCGAAGTGCTGCTAGGGCTAGGTTTGGTGAAGCTGCTCTCCCTGACTGTTCTGCAAGCCACTTGTCAAACATTCAACCCCACAACCTTCACTTAAGTCCATGGAAACCCTTGACTCTGGGTTTCAGATCAAACAGAGAGTGAGATCAAATCTCTGATTTGTAGAATGGGAAGGGACAGGTGATGAGGTGGGACTGGAACAACTAATTCAAGGCACTGGGAAGTCAAAAAAGTAATTGACCTCTGTGTATTTTTTTACTCTTTTTGGAGATGAATGGGAAGATGGGTTTAGAAAGGTATTAATTTTTTCAGTTCAGAAATATTAGAAAAAGATCAAAGCTCTTTTTTAAATTGATTCCTAAAGCATGAATGTGCTTGTGTGGGCAGTAAGGGCACAGCTTTCATTCTGTAGCTACATTTTAGGCACAGCAAGGCACTGAGGTGAGCTGGACCAGCAGACACCTTTGCATCAATATTTAAACATCTTTGCAAAGACTGGGATCAAATGCTTTGTTAGGTTTGCTTTTTATTTTGCCGTTCGTTGCTAGAGCTCGTTTTCCATCAAATTTGAGCTCAAAACACACCCTCTCGTGAGGTTTGTAGCTCTTGTAGTTTAATTTGTCAAGATAACAAGACTTTTGCCATTAAACTGCCTACCCCACACTTGTCATAACATTAGACTCAGTTGATGTTTTTCAACCAGATTTAACAGTTGTCAGAAACCTCAAGGATATCAGCTACCTATGAACTGCACAACAGGTAGGGAATGGGAAAAAGACAGGAACTCAGGGTCCCCACTGAGCAGAAAGCTACAGGGAAGAAGAGTCAACCAGTGTTATATATATATCACATAAATCACACAAGCAAAGGAGAAATACCCCTCAGGCAGGAAAAGAACTGGTGCTTTACCAGCCATGGTGGAAGCCAAATATCAAGAGGCCAAGCTTCATTAGCTCTGTGGCTTATGACGTGGCTCATTTCTAAAATCCAGTGATAACCCTGACTGTGTAGCAGAGACCAGCGTGGGGTCTGTGGGCTCCTCCCTTCACTGCCTGCTCTGCCCAGTCTCACACCTGTGGGGTGCACACCTGGCTGTGTGGGAGCCCAGCCCCAAAGGGATCTCTTTAGGGAATACAGGACCTGCCTTAGCGTATGCTCCCGTTTGAAGCAAGGCAGCCTGTGGCTGAAACTGTAAATAAAGCTAAGCCTGACTTGCAGAGCTTATGATCCTACTTAGCATGACTGTGAACACCGGCTCAGGCTGCCTGCACATTATTTCACGCATTAAAAGGTTACTGCAGCTCTTGGGCCAAAGACAGGAGACATCTACAACCTTCCCAGTCTCCTTGCAATCTCCAAATTGCTTGGGGGTCAAAGGACTGCCACAGGACTGATGCCATGTGTGCTCCTGACCCACTGGTGATGGAGTCAAGCAGCAGTAGCAAGTCCCAGGACTGTGGGGTCACTGGGATTGGAAGGGGTCCAGCCTCCTCCAGCCTCTCGCCAGCAACGCCACAGCCCATCCAGCCCCACAGGGCTCATGGGGGCTACACGGACCACTCACTTCAGCAAACAGCAACTCAAACCTTTCCTCCCCAGCCTGCTGCCTGGGCTCATTTCTCTCCCTGTAGTGACTCAGAGAAATGGTTTTTTCAGCTGTTCCCAGACCACTCTGACTAAAGGGCCTCGCAGGGTCAGGCAGGGCTCTCTTTCCACTGCAGATAAAAGCATCCTGCTGTTCTCTGGCCACTGCTCCCAAAGAGGCTGGTAAAGTTTATCCTGTTCAGATTTTGCTGGCATATTGGCAGCATGGGTATTTTGATTTAATTGTTGTCTGCATTTTTCTAAGCCATCCAGTTTATTTAATTCATAATTCAATTTCTTTGAACATGTTGTTTGCTCCAGTTTGCAATAGCCTCCTACTCTCTGTTTTTAGTCAAAACCTTTACACCTGAGCTGCAGTTATCCAAGATGGTTATGGCCATTCCTTCATCCCTTAATTTTCTCAGCAATATTCACTTTATTACATGTACTGGAATTTAATAGCTCCCAGTACTGAAACAGATCCTTCCTTAGGAAGTTCTCAAAGCACTTACAAATAACAGAAAGACCACTTTCGAGCAAAATGTTATTGAACCCTGGGGGATGCCATACATCAGATATAGGTGGCATGCTGAGAAGCACTGAACTGCCCCCGTCAGCAAGCAGAGATGACACAGCACGGAGTGGAGACATGCTGTGTGGAGGGTTACGCTTGCTGTAATGCATAGCAGAGAACAAAAACCAGCCAAGTCCTGAGCTACAGTTCAAGCAGCATTTCTTTTGCTCACGACATCACGGCTCACGAGTCAGCCTGTGGCGCTGGCACTACCCACCAGCCACCCACTGCACCACACAAACACATCCCTGCCCTAGAAAGGGAGATGGTGACTCCTGAGGTTTCACTGCAGGTGTCCCAGGGCACGACTTCCAGATGACTGACATTCCCCTTCACTCAGGACTGGCCCACAGGTCCCAGCCCAAAGATGCAGCCCACGACCCACAGCGCTGCACCAGCACAGGGCAATGCTTCCCCCATCCCCATTTATCCCAGCAGAAAGGAGACAGGGAACGGGTCACTGACATTTCTGGGAAGTGTTCCTGTTCCTCCTGCCCAGCCAACACCCAGCCAAGCATCAGTTCCCAATCCTGAGCCCCACCTGCTTGGAAAACCCTCCCCGGGAGCGAGGAACAGGGGCTTTGTTTCCCAGTTAATCTCCCTGTGCCAGCACTCAAGGCCCCCACAACGCCCTGCCTGAGAACTCTGACCTCATGTCACCCCCACACCTCAGGACACCTGGGGACCTGTAGGGACATTTTGCACCCAGGAGGGCCCTCCCAGCACGGGGGTTACTTTAAACACCACAAGAAAACAAGCAGGTCCCTGGTTGGTCCCAAGGAGCGCAGCTGCCTGCCCCGGAGAGGTGCAAAGGGGCGAGCGGAGCTCCGAGGGGCGCTCCTTGCTGCCTGGGAAGCCGGGCTTTATGGTCCTCCCCGCCCTGCTGCTTGCGGGCAGACAGACAGACAGACGGACAGCTTTATTCCTTCCTGCTATGTCAGCGCTGAGATCAGGCTCAGCAGGGCTGCACGGCCATGGCAGCAGGGCTGGGAACAGGCATGGGACAAGCAGGCGGAGGAAGCCGTCTAAGGTAAATACAGCTGTGGCTCACCCCACAGGGGTGCATCGCTCCGGCAAGGCGGAGGAGAGGATTGCAGCCCCGCGCCCCTCTGGCACGCTGTGGGAGCATCAAGCTCTCCCTGCCTGCAGCCCGGTACCTGGCCTCTGTGCCCCGGGCGGAGCAGGAGCAGGAGCAGGAGCAGTGCCCGGGCTCGCAGCCGCTCTGCCGGGGCACGGGGTGCGTGGTGGGGACACGCGGAGCTCCGGGCCAGCGCTGCCGCCGCACGTGTCCCCGCACGGGCCGGGCAAACGCAGCGCCGGCCCGAGGGGAACGCGGGGTGCCGGCAGCAGCACAAACCGGCGCACGGGTCAAGGCAAACGCCTGCTGGGAAAGCAATAAATAAGGGGAACAAATAATATTTAGCAGGCCTGTGGTCGCCCTCTCCTCTCACAGGGAAGCAGCAACGTTCGCTGGCCAGAGAGCAGCAGCAGGAAGGGACTGAATTTGGGGCTCTGACCCCTTCCCAGCGTGGCTACAGGGGCCCATGGTTAACCCAGCAGGTCCCAGCCCTGCAAGATGCACACACACCTCATCCTCCCCGTGGCGGCTGGAGGGGCTTATCCTCAGCTCAGCATTGACTGTAAGAGCTGCCCTGGTCCAAACCATGACCTCAGCATTCTCCCTCTGCAGCCACAAGCAGAGTGGACAGACCCCCCCCCCAAAAACTGGGGCCATCTTCTCTTGCCTTCCCTTCCTATCCTATCTGTTGGGAAGCAAGATCCACGTGGGAAATCTGCAGGGGAAAACCCTGCTCCAAAACACAACTATCAGGGAAGTGGGTGAAAGAAAATGAGAGGGACGTAGGGAAGGATGTTCAAAAAGTAATGCACAACTCTGCTGGCCATTGGCACCTCCGGTGCTTCCCTTCCCCCACGACTGGGATACAGCCCCCAACTTCAGGGGCCTTCAGCACACCTGGGATGGGTGGAAAGCAGCTTGTCACAGAAGCTTCTTTCTTTATATAAAGACTGGATAAAGTGCAGCAAGGTGGGGGTTTTCTGGAAATTTCAAGAGGAAAGTAACAGTGGGAGGCTTTGAGAAACATTTGCTGGTTGTCTAGAGACAGATAAACTCAGCAGCCTCTGAGCACAACTCTTTCTCCATTCTCACTCATTAAATCTAATGAAATTTAGCTAAGAGACTTGATACCAGAGTGAAAGGAGACCATTACATTTCTTCTCTTTAAAGCAAACCCAAACACACAAGCCATCACTTTCTGCATCAAGCCCATCAGTCTTCTCTTTATATCTGTCTATCTAAACGTGACTGGCAGTGATATGAAAGCTTCAATCAACAGAGAGCTGACAGCACCTGAGAAAAGTTCTTTTAATGACAAGTTTTACACACTTAAATCTTATTTCTACTCTGAATTCCTCTCATTTCATCTTCTCACTAGTGGATCCCACTATGCATCCCTCTGCTTAATGACATTCATAAATTTCCAGCATTTCCTACTGAATAAAACAATTGATAAAACTGATAAATGCAAAGGGTGGAGTGACCAAAAGTAGAAATGGAGGATGACCCCAAGACCCTTTGTTGGTCCACGCTGTGAAATACACAGGATGATTCTGGAGCACAGCAATGCAGTCAAGGAGTGGGAAAAGACTTTGGGCCTAATTATGGCTGACATGCTAACGTCATAATATTAAATATTCTACATATTAAAAAAAAATGAGCTATTGGCTCTTTTTTTTTGATTTTTTTTTGTTTGGGGATACACAGTTCAACATAGATGATCTCTTTGGTGGTTTTGCTGTTATCTGCTCGTATTTGAGTATAACTGGTCTTCATTATTCAACACCTTGGTCTGGCAGTTCTCTGTATGGTCTGATCTACCTATCAAATGCAATTTATTTACCATTTTAATTATAGGCATTTCACAGATTGAGGAAATGAAGGTGCAGGAAGATTTAGGGCACTGTAGACTTCACAGCCAGAAGAGACCATCATCAATCAGCTCGACTGAGCTCTCATAGACAGGATTTCCCAGTTCTGTCCAAGGTCACTTGGCAGGTGAAAAGTGATTTCCACACACCAGCCTGATATTCTGACACTTAATCACATCTCAGCTGTTGCTGCTCTCCTGGTAGAATCTGATAAATAATTCATCCCCTCTTTTCACCTAGTTTTTCATATGCTTTAGAGGAGCTTTGATTTTATCCCTTACATATTGTTTGCTCTTTGTTTAAACCTCCCCTTGAGATGCCTCCTCATAAGGCTCAGGTTGGAGAGGTTATTTTAAAATTTTTTTTTAATTTCCAGAATCCCTTCCCAAGCACTAAAGAATCTCCCATTTTTCTGGGCAGTACAGGATTGCTGGTAAACAATTACAGCTCACTGTCCTCGGAGCACAAATCAGTTATAATCGACTTGGTCCCCATGGGCTGGCAGGACTCACACCACAGTCCCTGCACAGAGAAAATGGGGCACAGCCACACACACGTGGGGCTTGGGGCACTAACCCTTCCCTCTCTGATGGGAAGACACAAGAGAAGCTCCAAGCCCTGCAACACGGTTCAGTGGGATGGTTAAAATGTGCCACAGGAAGGCAACTGTTGCTGCCAAATCCTGCTTTTCTCCCTCAGAAGTGAAGCGTTCACTGGGGACTGATGGCGTTGGGGAGGAAGAAGCAAGTTTTCTTCCCTTGGTTCAGCAGAGTTTTCCTGCCCTGGTTCAGAGCCATCCTCTTAGGCTGAAGGGTTAATCTGCCTTTCCACCAGCATTTTCCAGGCTGGAAGGAAGCTGTGCTTCTAAAGCACAGGCTGCAATTGAAAGAGTTTGCCAGGACAGACCTGATGTGCACACAGCTAGAACCAACCATGCCACGCCTGAGGTGGCTTAGTTCAGTCCCCTGGGCAACACAGCCGCGGTAACAACAGGACTTTTCAGAAGGGAAGGAGCACCATTCAAAAATATTATTTCATTTCAGAAGCCTCTTGCACCTCATCAGCACAAATGGAGACACTAACACAGCACAGGCCTGTCCTCACACCTTTCCACACTTTTCTGCACCTCCACGCCGAGGGAGCAGCTGTCCTACCCCCCTCCTGCCATACATCCACCAGCGCTTACGTTCCCATTCGCAAAATAATTAACTGAGGCAGCACTGGTGCTAGACCAGAAGGAGTTAATGGGGTTACCAAGGGTTTTGCTGGCCTATTTTCCAGGCAGGCACCCTTTAATCTCCTTTGGAAACACCTTCACACAAAGGCTGGTACAGCAGCTCAGCTGGAGCCAGGATTTAATGTGGAAGAACTTGTCCCAAAGAGATTAAAAGCAGCAGTTGGGCACTGACCCTCCTGTCAAACAGGCAGGAATTTCTCACCAGGGATGGGAAGGAGAGGAAGGCAGCCAGGTCCCAGGGGCTGCTGCTGCAGCATGCCATGGCTCCCACCATCCATGCACCTGGCATGCTTCCCAAGGAAGATGGAGCAGACATGCCAGAAGCAGGGCTCATCCCCACAAGCTGCCAGCACGGTGCAAAGTGCACCCATGCACAGTCTGGCTCCACAGCACAGGAGCCTCCGCAGGAAAGGGGAGGGGCAGCTGGCACCACTCGTGATAGAGGATTAAATCCCACTGCCCATACCCCTGAGCAATTCAGAGTCAACTCAGACAGGAAAATATGGGAACAGCACTGGAGGGCAAGAGAGCAGGGACTGTCAGAAAACACACCAATATCACAGCTCTGCCTTATGGCCACAGAGGGGGAAAAGAGGGGTCAGAAGGCAGAAATTGGAAGAAAGAGAATAGGAAAACAAAAAGGAGAGAATGAGGGGTGCCAGAGGGATCCATGCAAGCACAGCTTAGCTGTTCATTCCCCCCGCTCCACCTTACCTGAGGGTCCCCAAGGCGACTGATGTCTGGATAAAGGTAAAAGAGGATTCCCTGGGATGCCCCGGGTAAGGAGACTCCCCTGATCAGCAGAACAATCAGCATGATGTATGGGAACGTGGCAGTGAAATACACCACCTGGCAGGAGGAGGAAGGGACAGGTGTGAGAGAGCAGCACGGGCCAGAGCACACAGTGCTGGCCAGCAGCACAGCGCTGACCCAGTCAGGCTGCTTTGCTGAGCACCTTGCTGTCTCCTGCAGTAGAAAGAAATGCATTTTAAAATGCACTCAGGAAACTTATGGCATGCCATTGCGTGTCTGGAGCTGGGGAAAACCAGACCCTGAGCCAGGCTATCAGCAGGTTGGAGTCAGAGTGGGTCTGCTGAAGCCAGTGGTGTAATATCCACATGCATCAGAGAAGGAGCTGCCCCCAGTATCCATCTTCACATCCCTGCTCCAAACAGAGTCTGAGTCACACACAGACAGTCTCTTCTCCATAGCATTTAGTGGTGAGGGTGAAGGGGTGTGCAGGTGAGAGATATGCCCTGAAACGTGGTTGCCACTGAAGGACCACCAGGGACAACGCTGGGGGTCCCCAGCTCAGAGCTGGAACTGGCAAAGGGGTCGTGCCCGGCCCTCCCCACTGCAGCGACTTGCAGCCGCTGCCTCTGAGTGACCCCAGCTCGGTCACCCGTCACGGGCATTTCGGACAGAGCAGGGCTGCGTGTCTCAGAATTGCCACCAAGCATGCAGGCCCAAACAGGACACTGAACACGTGTCCTCTTGCTTTTTACGCCACTAGCCCCACCAGCATTGCAGACACACTCAGGTAGGGTTAAAATCCCTTTGTCTAGCAAGGGAGCTAGCTCCCTTGGGGGAAGGCTGGAAACCAGCGTCAGCTAATCCTTTCAGGGACTTCACCTCTGGTAAATGTGACACTCACTTTGGGGATTACCAGGGTACTTTCATGACTGTTCAGGCTAGCTGCTGTAGCATGCCGCAATGACACCACATTGCAGTCTGTTTCCCACACAAACTGATATCGAGAGCTCATGCAACCTCCTCAACAATTCAAGTAATGTCATTAATCCTTTTGCATTGCTTCCACACCTTAAAGAATTATTGACCACCTTGAGAAGAGGTTGTTCACTATCATGCTAGGCCAAAAAAGAAATGTTGCTTCTTCAGGTTTTTCCTGTGTGGACGTGCTGGACTTGCATCAGCATGGTTCACCTGAATGCTACCCTACAGCTCTTTTCTTAGCTCAGGCAGTTGTGCACTGGAGAGCTCATCTCTGGAGGAAGTGCAAAATGTAATGATGTGAAGTGATCCATTTCTCACACCTGCCCATCCACCCAGAGTAAGTTGCTTTAAAATCCACCTAAAGCCCACCATCCCTTTGCGGGAGTCACAGGCCGTGACACATCTTCGGCAGTTTCTGCATTAGGGGACGTCCTGAGGGGAACAAGCACATGATTTCCCTGGACAGTACGACCGCCTCTGCTCTGCCCCTGGGTAATCTTCATGATCTGAGTAGTGATTCAAAAAGAGATTTTGTTTTCTGGACCCACTCTGATAGACTCCATCTGAATAAAGCAATGTCCAAAGCACCTGACGCTGCAATGCAAGTCCTCCCCTAAGTCAGGATACACGCTCTCCAGTGATTCAGTTTTGTATTGTAGGACGGGATTTGAGAGATATCCCATCCTTGAAAAAACCCAGTACTAGACTATCATCTCTATCTGCAGCTCCAGGTTTTCTATGCATTTCGTGTGCCCTGCTCTGTATATCTCAGCAGTCTTGGATAACACTGACACAGGGATCAGTGAAAAATACCTCCTTGCTGAGGCTCTGGATTGCCTGAGATGTCTGTGTGAGCAGATTCATCCCTGTCCCTCTGTGTCCTGAAACCAAGGACAGAATCCTTCAGCACAAGTAAATGCCATCATTCCCCGTAGTCTCAAATTTTCAAGGAGCCTCTGATTTAGAGCTGTACAGTGACAGTAAATGAAATCTGCAGGTCCTGCAAGTTTAACCATCATCCCTGTATTTACCACACAACCAAAGTCTTCCTTCAGGAAATAACAGGATGCAAGTCTAAGCTTTCTCAGCCCATGAAAGCCAGATTAAAAACAAAAATCATAAAAACAACTCATTGTCTTTGAGCCTTAGTGCACATTCTTCCAGGATGCCAGGCTGCACATTCTTGGCTTGATCTCTAAATAACATCAGTTTTGATGAGCTCAGGATACAAACTGGTAGTTGTCTGGCATATGATTTGGATTCACATTTTGGTAACATCCTATGTGCTTTACAGCCCGTGTGAATTAGTGTGTTAAGCTTTTCACTCCACAGTCACTCACACCTCCACCAAGACCAGAGGCCTGAATTTGGAGAAGGCTTTGCTGGATTAAGATTGCCAAACTTCTATCTAACAACAGGAACATCTGGATCTAATGAGATATTACTCAGTGCTTGGCTAAGACCCAATCTTTTTATTTTTTGGGCATTGTTAGCACTAACTACATCACTAGGAACCTTGCCAGGATCAGTGTGATCGTTCTGTCACATGCTGGTCAACAACATCCAGAGTTTTATTTGAATCTGATCCACATGCCTCGGCAAAGTGGTTCCATCTGTGACAACCTCCTGCCTGTGGGAGCGCTCCTGGGGGTCCGGCTGTCCCTGTGCTGGAGGATGAGAACCACTGCTGATCTGAGTAGGGTGATTTCAGCTCAGGATGTTTGATCCTCCACAGGCAAATCCTCAGAATTAAGGAATATCTCTTTCCCAGTGGGGTTATATTCCCACAGCCATCATTTTAGTCAGGTTATGAAGTATGTGGAGGGTTGATAAACCTCTGGACACTGTTGCTTCACTGAAAGAAGGTTTCTGTTTTCAAGATCTCACCATCACTAGTACATTTTGCTAAAAATCACTTGCATTTGACCCAGAACTTGTATCTAAAATAGATGGAATTTGTTCTCAGGACTTCCCACACTACATTTGCTGTATCTTAGTATCATATTAGCTGTTATTAGACTGCCTCTGCTTTCTTTTACCAGGCTACCAAAGCAAGCAGTTGCTCTTTTCTTCTAATTTTACTCCATGGAAACCAGAAAATATCATCCCTGCAAGCTGCTTGGTTTCCCTGTCATGTTTCATAATCCCAGACCATTCTGGAAGCAAGAGAAACTGCTAACATCCGTGCCATCAACTTGATGGAAACGGGTGCAGTTAAAATTTACATCCCATCACACATGATGGCTTGTTCAAGACATGCAGAGAAGACACCATTTAGGAAACACACTAAACCTTTTCATTTCCATCTGTTCTTGCTGGCTCCAGACAGAGCTGGCTGGGAATGGGGTCAGGAGGCAGTAGCAGAAACTAAGTAATGGGGTCATGCAAATGAGAGTGGCACACTGTAACAGAGCATGGAATGGAGCTGGACAGTCACACCAATCCTTCCCAAAAACAGTCAAAGAAATAACTCTGTGGTGACTAGTGTGGGGAAAGAAAAAGGAGACCTTTACTGCTGGAGAACATGAGCAACTGTAGGAAGAGTTGAGACAAACAAGAAGAATAAAAAGACAACTCCCATGGTGCTGGGGCAGAGAGGGCTTTGAGGCCATCAGGGTTACCTTTGTTTATATCAAATTAATTTGAAGATTTTCCAGCTGCACTTGCCAGCAGAGGCAAAAACATGCTGCTTGCTCACGCTGTGGTGGGAAGGAGGGGAACATGCAGCCACTCCATACAGAGGAAGACTGCAGGGTCTCTTGGGCCTGTGGATGGAGAGGGACTAGATGGGGATATACCTTGGAAATTAATGCTCTGAGATGCCTCAGTGCTCCCATCCTTTCCTACCCAAAACCACAGAGCCTGGCTCACACTCCTGCTGCACATTGAGCCCTCCAGGGTCCTGCCAGCTTATGCAGACAGGGGTTCCCGGGGACCTCCAGGACCTCTCTGAACCTACAAAAGCTGAGTAGAGCCAGTGCTCCAGCTATGACCAAGGGAAGAGGCTTGACCTGAACCAGGGACTCACCTTGCCCGTGGACTTGACCCCTTTCCAGATGCAGAAGTAACAGATGATCCAAGCCAGCAAGAGACACAGAGCCAGCTCCCAGCGGAGACCACCCAGGTGCTGGATGCCGTCAGAAATCTTTAGCACTCGCCTCCTGCGTTGGGGGGAAGCAAAGGAACATGCGAGGGTCACTGATGCTGGCCCCTGACGTTCCCAACACCATGCTGGTTCTCACCTCCTCAGTGCCTGATGGCTTTGGGGAGAAAAGCTGTAACCTAACCAGGGCCAGGTCTGAGCTGAAAGCCCCGGAAGAATTAAGCAGTGCTCTCCTCTGAAAAATACTGCCAGTCTGGCAGGTCACGCATGGACACGCAAAGTCCACCTACATTTCTGACATGCTCCAATCCTCAGAGTGAGGGATACGCTGCACTTACCATGCAGAATCCATCAGGACCACCCAAGAAGCCATGCTGTCCAACCCCTTCTCCATAGCACACTTCTCTCTTTTGTGGCAGCCACATAATTCGCCTCAGGACACAGAGCAGCACAGGGCATCCCATTCTGTGATTAAGACCCAACCATGACCACGTAATCCCCACTGCACAGTCAGAAGAGGCCACCTAGAGCATCCTCTTGCAGCCAGCGTGGAGATAAAATCCTGGGCTATGTGGACCTTGGTACAAATGAGGTCAGGTAATAGCAGCCTTTCCACGTCATGTGTATGTCAAATCTTCCTCATCACTTACAAAAGGAAGGACTCATCTTCCTCCATCTCCTACACCACACAGTTGGACCTGAGTGTGAAACCCCAGGGTGCGGTCTCAAAACCCCAAGCCTGAGACAGGCAGAGAGGGACTTGCACAACACTGGAGCCCAGCAGCAATGTCAGCCCTGCTGCAAAAGACAGCAATTATCCCAAAATAAAGGTGCTGCTGGGGAAGCCTAGTCTAAGACACACTGCTGCCCTCCCTGCCCCACAGCCTTGCAGCAGACTGAGGGGGTGAGAGAAGGGTTGGAAAAATCACACTGCTCACTCAGATGTGCTTTGTCATGTTGCTCTTTGCCTGCTTCTAGGGACGTGGACTCTAACCAGTGGAAAGGGTGCCCGTGGACTGGAACTAACTGGGTGTTGTGCTGCAGCCAGGAGAGACCTCTGGAGCATGCCATCAGCCCACTGGCAGGTCAGAGCTCCTCAAAGACATGCTGGCCTCCTACCTCCCTGCCCAGGGAGCACAGGAACAGATGCTGCATCAGAAGCAATGGACAGTGGAAATTTCCAATCCAATGCCCGTTATTCCCCAGTAGCACAGGGATGGTCACAGCAGTGATGGAAACAACAACTTTTCCAGTGTTCAGCCTCAGGAAAAGCAGTCTAAGGCAGGCCACCATCTAATCACTTGTGAGCAGCAGGCAGAGGGAGAGCACAGGCTCGGGGAGCACACAGGAGACAAAGAAAATTTAAAAACTTCAAAGCAGTGTCCCTGTGCTGTGGGGGTGCTGTGTGTGTGCTCCATCCACTGCTGAGGGCAGCGGGGGCAGAGCCCTCCATCCATCCAAACGCACAAGGGCAATGCACGGCGGCAGCAGAGGGGATACCTGCAGTCGTTCAGCCAGGGCTCAGTGCTCAGCTGGGCTGCTGAGGATCATCAGAGGTCCTAAGCCAACAGACCTATGCCCTCATGTCAGAAATAAAGCTTCCCTGTACCTCAGGGTAACTAACACAAGGGGAGAAAACAATGAACACAAGGGACCAAATTTCAGTGTGAAGTTATCTGACCCTAGCACTTTGTTTTGATTTTGGTGAGTTTCTCTCCTCAGCACAACTGGCATATTAGTTGCCCTGTAGTGAAAACATCACTTCTTTTTCTATTTTTGAGATAAGACTAGCTCACATACAAAAGTCACCACCCACCATGCCAGAGCCTCCTGGGAGCATGCTGGTGTCACACAGCAGCATGGGTTCAAAGGAAAGAGGCCAGTGAGACCAAAAAGGCCAAAAGGTCCAGAGGGACAGGAACACAGCATCAGAGAAGGACAAAATCAGGTGGCTCTGAGGCATGCCAGCACAGCTCCAGAGCAGCACCATGGGCCCAGTGATGTTACCCTTGACTGACAGGGCTGCCCTTGAGAGCCTTCGCTCTGACCTGCCCAGCCTCCCGCCTTGTGCCCTCTTCTGGCAAGGGTGGGCTAATAGGATGTGCTGCTGCAGGGTTTGCCCCTTGCCCAGGGAAGTTGTGTCTGTGAGGGAAGGGGTGTCCAGGCCTGTCCTTTACTTACTCCCAGAACTCGATGACCGGGGACGTGGCGTTTTCGCTGGTCACGTTGAGCGTGGAGTTCGCCTTCTGGAGCTCCATGCAGTTCCCTGCGGGAAAGGCCCAGGGAGAGGAGAAGAGTAAGCAGCAGTGCCTGGAGTACCAGAGGATCTGAAAAATCCCTCCCTGTCCATCCACAGTGTTGAGACTCACTGACATTGACTCTGGGACAAATTTCACATAGTCCCAAGGATGCACAAAAAAAGTCCCTTCCATGGAAAGGCTGGCAAGAAATCTAGGACACTTAAGATGACAGCATTTAATTTTCCTTCCAGTGGGGCACAGTCCTGATCAGCACTGGGTCTGTGGCCAACACACAGAACAGGATGATCGAAAGATGCCAAGAAGGAAGGTGCCCATGGTAGCTAGAGCCCAGAGCAGGGGTCACCAGGGAGGTCACCACTGTCCAGCACTGGTGCTCTCCAGCAAAGACCCAGATCAACCAAGCCTCTCCCACAAAAGTGGCAACAGCACTGCAGTGACCCAGCACCCCAAACCCCGTGTGTCCCACCCACACAGGAGCAAGACACTCTCCTGAGGCTCGGCCCTGGGCAGCAGCAGGTTTCCTTTAGCTGGGATCTGCTGGAGGACAGGGAGAGGGCTCCACACCCACCTGTGTTCCACTCGTGGTCACAGCTGCCCCAGGGGAGGTCGATGGTGAACGAACTGAAGAGATAAAACAAGGCCCAGGCCAGGACAATGATGTAGTAGAAGTTCAGCAGTATGACGATGACCTGTGAGGCGTAGCCAATTCCTGCAGAAAGCGAGCCCCAAAGGCAGGTGACCCACGTGCCAGGGGCCAGGAGCAGGATTCCCTTTGGAAACTGCTGCTCTGCATTTGGACTGCGCTGCCGGATGAGTGTCAGTGGGGCGGCCACCAGAGCCACCGTCCCCTCCCCAAAGGCTACCGTGCCACATCAGTGGGCACCCAGCCACGGCCCCAGGCACCCCTCTTCCTGCTGCCCCACCACAGCCTTCCCTGGTGAAAGGGTGGCAATGGGAGGGACCCTGGGCAGGGCATGGGCAGGTTATGGTTGGAAAACCACCCAAAGGGCAGAAACATCCAATGGTGCTGCACCTGCTGAGTCACATCTCTTCTAACAATTTATTTTTTTATATTTTTCACTTTCCCTTTTCACTTTTATTTGGGAACCTCTTTTATTAACACTGCACACCTTCTCTGGGAGGTGTTGGAGAAGCATCTAAAGGTTTTGGCATGTGAGGAGGAGGCAACTGTGACTTTCAGAGAAATCATGGAAAGTGGCTTGAGGCTGGATGACTGTGATGAAACAGTGCTAGAAACAGAGGATCTGACTACTAACAGCGAACACCTTTCACCAGTAAGGTTTTAAGCCACCTGCAAACTCACAGAGATGACAGAACATTGACAGCAGCATGCTTTAAGTTCCTCATAACCACCAGAAGCATTTTCCCCATTTACCTCTTAGAAGACAACCTTGAATGGGCACAAAGCTCCTGGCCAGAGCTGTGGCCATGAAGAAGGAAACTGGGATGCAATGTAACAATGAGAACTGTTTGGTGAAAAAGGTGATCAGTTTTTCCAGCACGATTTTGGAAAGGGGGCAGCCAGTGGCTCCCAGGCAGGTGGGCAGGGGATGTGTGGAGGTGCATAACAGCCCAGGCTGTGGGGAGACACATCTCTGCTCATCCCCCCGGGGCCCCAGGGTCTCCCCACCTCACCACGCCCTCCCAGCTCCCCCCACTCACCTTCAAAGAGGGGGCAGATCCTGCGCCAGGCCGTCACCCCTCCCTGGCTGGTGTACTGCCCCAGCGCCGTCTCCAGGAAGAACACCGGGATCCCACAGGTGAAGAGGAAGATGAGGTAGGGGATGAAGAAGGCACCTGGCAGATTCAAGTGGCAGACAGAAGAATAAGCCCCGTGAGGTGACTGAGGTCAGGCTGTCTCCAGCCAGTCACCAGGCAGGTTCCTCCTGGGTGGGACAGCCTGGGAGGGGATGGGGGCTGTGGAGATTGGAAGATCACAGACAAGATGGCAGGAAAAAAAATTTCCTTACATTTCATCTTCTGGAGTGATGTGATTACATGAATAATTCAATATATACAAAGAATGGAGAAGGAAGTTGCCAATAGCTGTATGGAAATGCAGAAGAACGCTGCTGTAAAGACACTACAACTTTTAGTCAGGTTGGTGGCTCCTTTCACGTTGATTATTGTGACTGAGTAAGCTGACAAACCCATGGATGACAATACCAAGGCTCGGAGGAGCACATGGAGACTGACACTTTTGCCCAGTCTGTGGGTTTGCTCCATCATCTTCTCACCAAAAAGCAGCAGACATGCAAAAGAAGAGAAAGTGCAGGAAAGTATGTACCTCACAGCAGCAGCCAGGGCTGCCCTCCTGTTCCAGCCCTGTCACAAAACAGGCAGGGAGAGAGAAAATGCTTCAAGCTTTTGATTACCCGAGGTTAATGTTGAGTACAGTAATGGCCTTTACTCCTCAGAGCACAGGAGACAGCCCCACAAGATGGTCCATGCACATCACGTGCCACTGACACATCATGTGCCACTGGAGCTGCTCAAGCCCTGCTGAAAGGCAGGGACACAGGTCAGGAAAGAGGTGGACCCAAGCAGAGAGCAGCATCTTGGCTGTGGTGGGCTCAGAGGGCGTGCAGGGTCAGGGGTGGCAGCCCAGGCAGGCACCAGTGGTGGTTACCCTGCACAGGCCTTCTCCCCGCCTGTGTGATGCTCACTGCCTTTGGGCTCAGCTCGGTGGGCGTGCATGGGAAATAACAATCCTGGTGCACAAGAACTCAGAACCCAGGAGATTTCATTAAGAAGCTTAGCTGGCCTGCAGGGGCAGAGAAAGGGAAGGGGGACTTTGGGGGCTGGCCAGGATTCCCACCCTGTGCTCATCTCAGCCAGGTACAGAGCCACAGCCTCCCATTCTTGCAAGAAAAAAAAGAAGAGGAAAATAGACAGGGGAGGCACCTTGGCAGCTCCCTGTGGACAAACAGGAGCTGAAAGGGGTGCTGGCTTAATGGTTTGACTCCATGATCTCAGAGGCCTTTTCTAATCTTGGTGATTCTGTGACACCTGGCAGCCCTGCGGGAACATCGCACATCTGCCCGCATGCTGTCCCTCTACCAGTAAACAGAAACTGGTGAAGGCAGATGGCAGGGGAGGTGGTCGTCTCAACACCATCCCCTCAACTCCCACCTTGCACAAAATCATATCATCATGAAAGTCAAGCCTGTTCCCAAGGAAGATTGTTGTCATACAAAAGTTTGTATTTAACTAAACTCCAGGAGAGGTCTCTGAGGCAGCAAGTCAGGCTTTCCAGCCCAGTTTTCCTTTATTTGCAGCCTGCAGTCTGGCCTGTCCCCTAACCTCTGGAGTTTCAGGAAGGTTTCAGGAGGGTCCTGACACGTGGGCTGTGAAATAATACAGAATTACAGTGGAGAGAAGGAAAAATTTGCAGAGACCTGTCTCTGCAATCCCCTCACATCCCAGGTGGGGGGACACAGGGTGAAATGACTCCATAACCAGCCCCAGTGCCCTCCCCATCTCGTTTTCAGCAGTGGGAGCCCTTGGGACTGGCAGGTTTGGGGAGCTGGGGAGGGGGTGCAGTGCTGGCAGCCACACCACCAGACAGGCTTCCCTGGTATTTCCCAATCAGCGGGGCCAGCCTGTCCAGGGAGGGCCTGACCCTGCCCCTGCAGGTGAAAGCAAGAGCAAACAAGATCAAAAAGAACAAGTTTTTGCTTTTCTTTGTTGTTTTTCTCTACTGTGTAGGGCTTTGGTATCATGCACTGAGCATTAAATGTGTAAGGGACTACTCTGCTTTTGTTATGCTGAAATATCCCCAAAGAAAGGAAGAGTGACTGGCTCTTTGCATAACTCAGATTTTGCAGATACCATTTTCTTGAAGAGGCTCATATTTAGGCTAGCAAAGCAAAAGCTGAGAGAAGTTATCACCACTGCCTGCACACAGTTCAGCAGGGAGAGAAAGAGTCATCCAGCAGGGCAGAACTACCTCAGGCTCTGCTCTTGTGCCAGAACCACCTGTGGCACAGGAGCTGATGGTTGTAGGCTGGCCATGATCGACCTGGGGCTGGAAATTAAATAAAGGCCCTGCACCTTTGTAGAAGAATGGGAGAAGCAAGTGCCTGGAGCAGCAGTCCTAAAGGAGTGTTAGACAAAACCTCTGGCAACTTTTAAAATTCACCTTGAGGCGTTTCCAGGGTTTTGATACAGTACTGTCTGGGGTAGGCTGGGTTCTGTGGGGCACGAGGGAGCCTTGTGTCCTGCACCACCTCATCACACTGCTCTGCCCCGGGAGAAATCTTACAGAAACCGCTTTCCTCGCTGCACAAGAGCCTCATGCCGTGTCCTGGCTCCAGCCTCGTGGAAAGGGGGCCGGAGATGAAAAAATCTGCCTGGGACTTCAAACTCCTCACAGCCTGTACTGCTTCACAGGACTTTGCTTCAGGCCCATTTCTCCAGGGGAAAAAAGGCTGAGAAATCCCTCTGTGTCTTGCCTCTGCTGCTCACACGGCAGCTCCCCTCTCCCCAGAGCTCTCCCTGAGCTCTCGCCTGGCACCAAGGGGTGCCTGGACAGGATTTCAGGTCCTGCTCCCATCGATGGAGTAGTACCCAAGGAAAGTTGCAGCAGTGGGAGCAGACACAGCTCAACAAGCAGCCAAGCAGCATTTCCCACAGAAAAAGAAAATGCGGAAAATTCCCCTTTTTCGACAGGGAAAGAAACTGCCTGACCACCTGGCGAAAAGAAACAAGCGCTGAACAAAGCACGGCATGGAAGTAGCTAAACAGTGTTTAATCCTCTTTTATGCCACTGGGATAAAAGCAGTTTAGTGAGGCCCATGAGACTACCTCAAGCTCAAGCCAGGGGATTTCAGCCCCGGGTCCTCAGTGCTCGCTCCCCGCCAGCTCCCAGCCAAGCGCCGCTTCCCCTCTCCGCTGCCCTTCCGGAGCACCCAATTAGCAACTAATCACCAGACAGGGAGAGCAGCTCCCTCTCGCTACATCTCACTGAGCCGAAGTTGAGAAAAACTTTGGGTTTTCATTTTTTAAAGTTTCGTCCTTTAAAAGGCAGCCACAAACTGTAGGAGCCCCCAGCAACCCCCCACCGGCACAGCGAGCCCCCCTCTGCTGCCGCGGCGCAGCGCAGCCCGGGCAGCGCAGCAGCGGCACCCTGCCTCCCTGTCCCTGCCTCCCTGTCCCTGCCTCGGGCACACCCACCCGCACCCTCACAGCCCCGCCGCGGGCATCGGAGGCAGGGGTCCCCTCTCCCGCACCTTGCCGCTCTGGCAGATGCCAAGGGAGTACCATGGGGGGCAGGAGGGGTGCTGTACTTACACACCGAGGCAGGAGAAACACCTTCAGTCTGCCCTGTCCCTGCCACCTGCCTCCAGCACCCAGGGGACAGCCCCTTCGTGGACACACACAGGAGCAGGACCTGTGTTCAAGAGCTCCTGGGAGTTCCCCTGGAACTTTCCTCCTCACAGAGCCTGCAAAGACATTGGGGCCCTGTGGCTTCCCACACCGCTCCCTGCTCTCCCACCAGGACCTGCCATCTGATCTGCACAGGGTGCCTGGCGCTCCTCAGGGAAGCCATGCCTCAAGTGAGACACTCTGCTCAGAAAGCTGAGTGCTCTCCCTGCTCTTCCTGCTTCCCCTCTGCAGAGAGACACCCACTTCACCAGCAGGACCAGAGCTCCACACACCTCAGGTGTAGCTCCACACAGCTGCAGCCACCAGAAACCTTGGGACATTGCCACTGTTATCCATGTCCCACTTGGTCCAAAACAGCCCCTGGCTGGGGCCCAGATGGCAGCACCACGTTGGCAGGTTGGCATCTTCTCTTCAGACTCACAATTTGGGCACAGCTGAGAAGCTGGGAGGGATGGTGGAGTGGTGCTGGTGGCCAGGGGCCCCTGGCTGCACTTACCTCCGCCGTTCTTGTAGCAGAGGTAGGGGAAGCGCCAGACATTTCCCAGGCCAATGATCTCCCCAGCCACAGACAGGACGTACTCCAGCTTGTTGTTCCATTGACCACGCTCCAGGGTCTGGTCCTCCTCCTCTTCTTCCTCCTTCTCCTTTTCCATGCCAGGGTGTGTGGGCACCATTTCACCATTGCTGACAGCACCGGGGACACTGTAATCCATCCCACCTTCAAAAAGAGTTCCCTTCATTCATTACATTCAGCACAAGCCATGCAAAGAGGCAGAAATTTGGACCATGGAAGGCAGGAGAGGGGCAGGGGCATGCACTCACACACCTCAAACTGTTCTTCTCTTGCTCCTCATACCGATTCCTGCTGGTGCTAAGAGTACAGTGCATTTTCACTGCTGAGTCCAAAACCAGTCCTTAAAAGCCACTATTAATTTCATTATTTTAAATTGCCTCATCTCAAAACACTCCTGTCTCTGGAAGCCCATCCTCCAATCCCCGTGTTCCACAGAAGACGCAGCAGCTCAGGCTGGAGCTCCCACTGTGCCAGGTATGGGGAACAGACTTAGGGCTGGAGGGGGATGGCAGCAGGATCAAATACTTGACAAGGTATTTTATAAGGGTTTCTCTTCTCCTGTTGCTGCCTACCAAGGTCTGGTTTTGCAGACCATGTGACGGACGCCACAAAGCACACAGAGGTCCTAGACACAGGAAGAGAACAAACTGAAACGATAGGAAAACAAATTTATCCTTTCGATGGTACAACTGTCGCTGACAATCTTCAAGGCTGCATGAAAAGGTGATTTTCAGAATGGTGCTATCCTTCTAATAGCAGGATAAAGTGTGCAGAAGTCATGGGCATCTGGGATCTTGCCTTTCTCAAGGTCTGCCCTTCCAAACATCTGCCTGTTTCCTGCAGAGCTCCCCACAGCACTGCTCTCAGATCCTGTGGCACCATCTCTAAACACATCTGTGCTAAGAGAAGATCAGCAGAGAGCAGGTGGGCACCACTGCACTGTCCCACCTTCCCCCAAATACCTCCAAGAGGACACCATGTGGAAGGATCAGGGAGGGTCGAGCCTGTTCCTCGCAGGCGGGATGCCCCGCTGGCTGCCAAGTTCCACAGCACAAAGGGTGAGGATTGTGGTTCTTACCAATTCCCGGTGTTAAAGCTGGGGTTGCTGAGGTCCTCGTGCCAAGGAGGGCACCTTCCCCCGCACAGTGCCAGCCCTCAAGCCGGCTCCCTGCCCTGCAGAGCGCGCTGCCCCAGCCTCACCCTGCCATTCATCCCTGCCTGCAACTCCCTCGCCAGGAGAGCAGGAAAAGGCGCTGGCAGCAAATGACACTCTCCCCTGTCCGGGGACAACTAAAAAAGGGCAAATCAGCACTTTCAGCCTCTCCCCTCCCCCGACGTAGTCCCCTTATGAAACACTTGGGGACATGAAGAGGACTAAGGAACACTGGCAAGCGTTTGACAGCGGCCGAAGGGAAGGCCCGGGAGGACCCCTCCACGCTAGAAAATTATTAAACAGGCAGAAAATGCTCCGTGACCTCTCATCCACAGCAGCCCCGGGAGGGTGAGGGGCACAGGGGGAGCAGGGCAGAAGCAGACGGGGGCAGAGGTGTTACCTTGCGGACGGCGCTGTCGGGGCGCGGGCGACGGGAGAGGCAAAGGCAGGACCGAAAGGTGCTGGCTATTTAAAGTGTGGAAAGAAAAAATTCAGCGGTGGTGTAATCCTAGACTTCGCCCAACCCACATTCCTTCCCCCACCCCCCAGGGCTGGACAAAAACCTACACATGACTGATTTCATGGCCAGTGCGAAGGGGCTCGTTCCCCCGCCTGGGAGAAGCGCTCCCGCTGCCTCCGCCGGGCTCTGTCCCGGCCGGGCTCCCGCTCTCCATCGCCTCTCTGCCGACGCTGTCCCTGCACAGAGGGGACACCACCACGCACAGGTGCCTCCGCAGCGCTGCCTGAGGGAGTCGAAGCCCCGAGACCTGCTGGGAAGAGGTAAGAGACAAAATACGAATTCCCAGTGAATTCCCTCCTGTCGCTGCTCCTTAGCAGGGAGGTCATGGGCACAGGGCAAGGTCCTGCATCGCAGCCTGACCCGCGACTTCCAGGACTGTGCTGTGGCCAGGAGCAGTGGCAGGCAGCAAAGCTGGAAATAAACTCAGCTAAGCGCTCTGCTGCTTCTTACCAAGGGTCCAAAGCAGCCTCATTCAGAAAGCTGGCAGGTTGCAAACTCTCTTCCCTCACACAGAGGGATCTTTGCCACTGGTCTTTCCCAGGAGCAGCGCTGCCCCATCCCAGGACACCACTGCAGAAACTGCAGTGGAAACAGACAATCAAGCAGTAGATGAAAAATCACATAGCAAGGAGACAACCAGCCCCAGTTGTGCATGCCCAGAACTGGGCTGCAAAATGAGCTGTGTTTGCTCCAGAAGGAGGTCTTGGGATTACAGCAGGTACTGATGACATTAGCTCCGTGCTTAGAGGCCATAAAAGAGGCAAACAGATCAGGATATTATTCATGGTAGATATGTTACAGCTGTGATGGTCCAAGGATGTACGTGAGGCCAAGCTCTTAAAATATTTTTATTACTTCTGTTGATAAATATCTGAGGCAAGAGAAGATGGGGGAAAAAATAACGCCCTTGGGGTCAGTGTCCTTGTATGAGGTGTGTAAAGTGGCAGCAAAACGTGTACAGGCAGTCTGAGAAGGGGGTAGGAGAACAACAGGAAAGAACCAGCAAACACTGTGGTGTCACCACATTAACCTGTGGTGAGCCCACACAGCACCAGATTCCCACGGGAGAAACATGGAAATGAAAGAGGGGCAGGCAGAGGTAAGGAATTAATTCAACCAGGGAGTGATCAAATATGGAACGACTCCTCATTTCAGGAACAGATGCCTTGGTTGAGAAGAGGGTAGGTAACAACAGAGGTCCAGGAAAAAGGAAGACAGAGAAGATGAATATATTGTTCACTACATCTCACAATGTAACAACTAATATCACTTGATGAAAAATTCAGATTTAAAACAAATTTAAATACTTTTTCCTCCCATTGTGCATTATTAATTAAACATGGTACCTGTGGCCATTACCACAGGATATCATTTGGAAAGGAGCCAGGCAAATCCAGAGAGCTGCTCCCCTTCCACAGCAATTAAACAGGGTGGTCCAAGTAAAACTGCTCCACTCCTCAAATCAGTGATTCTTGAAAACCAGGGAAGATGGTTTTCCCATAATTCCTCTTCCAGAAGAGGAATTCTGCAGCAGGGTGAGGAACGGAAAACATCCGGTTCTGTGCAGAAACCATCTGAGAGTGAACAGTGCAGCTGTTAAATAGGCAGGGTAAGAATGCAGGCATTAAGAACAACAGTGAAGACAAATAATATCTTGCCTTGTGCAACAGATTGGTGCAAGGAGAGGGGAGATTGATTAAGGAAATATTTCTAGAGACTGTCAAACTCCTGCATTCGTCAGCACCGCTGCATGAATACCCCTCGGTAAGCACAATTACTGTGGTGTACAGATAGCAATAATCTTATCAAGACGACAAGCTAATTGGCAGGAACTAATAGACCATGATAGGAAAAGGTGCAATCAATTACTGACTATTTGACTTCCACCCGGTGAGATAAGGCTGCGCTGAACACAACAATAACTAGAAAATGAAAACAAATGTTCAGTGTAAACATAAGCAGCAAGGGGAAATATTAAATCTACAAGTGCAAAAGCAAGCTGGAAAATCCTGAGCAAAGCATGTTTAAAGTAAAGCATCACTTTGCACATATTCTGGAGTGAACTAAGAAAAAGTCCATATGGTTCTGGGAGATGTTAATTGAAAGACAGATTTAAAAAAAAAAATCATTCTATGGAAGATAGAAAGAGACAAGAACCAACAAATACCACAAAGGATCAGTTAAGACTACAGAAAATAAGAGATAATTTCAATACATATTTTTGAAATGGTAGAAGGCAAAGAAACTGAGAGGGACTTTAATCAACCCATCAGAGACAATAAAAAATCTAAAGGGAAAAATGCAAATGATGAAATCTCAGTGTCTAAGATTTTGAGTCTGTAACTGCATCAAAGGCAAGGGGAACAATAGGGACAGTCAAAAACAAAGCCTTACCAAACAGGTTTGCAAGAAACTAATAAGAGAAATGGAAAAAGGTGGATCTTAAAAAAAAATATTAAAAAGGAACAAACCTAGATAACATGCATGCTGTGGTAAGAGGAAAACAACTTCATCCAGAGATCTACCGAGATAACACCATTTAAAAAATTTGGATAGATACACACACATATATTTATGTGAGTGAGGAGAACACCAGGGAAGAGCTTTTGTAGCAGTGTGTGCCACCGGGAATCGTGCAGGCTGAACCCCCCATGGCAGCTGCAGAGCACCTTCCTGCCAAAGCCACAGGTGCTGGCAAGCGGCAGCACTGATGCTGGCACCGGTCCCACAGGCATTGCTCTCATGCCAACCCCCAGGAAGGCACAAGGGGGTTACTTTGTGGGTGGCCTCCCTGAAAAGGGTGTGAAACGGGAAGCTGCCTGTTCAGGAACCCCTCAGAGCACAGGGCTGATGATGGCACCAGCCAGAGCAGCCACACTCCTCCCAGCCCCATCCCAGGCAGTCAGGCTGTCACCCACCGTCCCCTGGGACAGTCCATGCTGGAGCAATGCCTCCAGAGCAGGTCCTGCAGGAGCCTCCAGGCCCGGGCAGGCTGCCAAGCACTGAGCAGCTGTGCAGCTGGGCACAGCTGGCTTAGACACTTCTCCCCAACACCCATTTTGGAGAAGAGCAAGAGCTCTGGACCAGGGGGGGGGTCACACCTCAGCCAGGACAAGAGCTGGAAAATCCTAAAGGCTGGTTATTGATGTTGCATTTTGCTCTTACCTTTCTCTTTACCTTAGAACATTTGCCAAGATTTCTGCCTTCACCTTGGTCCCAGTCTTCCACCAGCAGCTGAGGCTGTGCTCCCAGGGAAGTGCTTACAGCCCAAAGAAAGCAAATGTGGAATAAACGCCTCTGGAGATAATAAGGTCCTTCCATGTTGTCTGGGTCAGATGTGCATCAGAACTGGCCCAGCCCACCCCAGGAGTGCTGATGCTTCATGCTGTGGTAGAAACCACAGAACCTACTCCCAGGTCTGCTCTTGCCTCACGTTTATGTCCAGCTGAGCAGGGAACAAGTGTTGGACTTCTCTCCTCCAAAGCACCAAGCCCCCTCCAGCCACCTGGAGAGGTGGTTCCAACTTAAAAAGAGGAGGGTTTCAAAAGGCACCTACGTAGATGAATGAGGGGAAAAGAGGAGAGGGAAATGTTCACTGGGGGACAAGCACAACCTCCTGCTGCTCTGCAAGTAGCAGCTACTTTTAAATGAATTATACTCCAAACCACCAAAGTATTTTCAGGAGAGTGGTCTGGGCACAACTGCTGCTGCTTTGCATCCCCAATGCGAAAAGCCATCAGCCACACCTGGCCTTTGCTGAGCACCGAGAGCAGCTGTGCCCCCAGTTCCACCTCCCCCTCTGCTCCCCTGTCACTCAGCACAAGCTGCCTTCGTGTGCTGGGGCAGTGCAGTCTCGTGAGCCACCTCCCAGCTTCCAGGAACACCGTCTGCCATTCCGTTATCTGGGAGCCAGAGGCCAGAGCGCACACGATGCATTTCCTCCATCCGATAACCACTCTGCTACCGGCCTGCTCAGCTTGAAAATATTATTCAGCTTAAGCAACCTCAAGCCAGCAAAATTGTCACAAACATGCACAGAAAGGGGATAAATAGAGGCTGACAGTGGCTGGCACATTACAGGAACCTGGAGACTGCTCAGCACAGAAAGAAGCCAAAGCAAGCACCCAGGACTGACTCCTGCTTGAGCCACTAAGCTCTGTCCCAGAAAGGCATGTACATTTTGAAACTACAGTGGCAGAAGCAAAAAGCCAGGGCCTGCAGTTGCTGCATGACAGAAGAACCTGCTGCAGCCTTTCAGACAGCCTCGTTCAGACACAGCCTCCCCAGTGAATAACTGCTTCCAAATAATGGCTTGAAGGATGAGAATCCTGAGGCTGGAAGAACCCTGTCCCCACAGGATGCCTGCAGAGCAGCGGAGGCCTCACTTGCTGCCCAGGTTTGTGGTGCGAGATACGTCTGTGTGTGGACACCGTGCTCTGCACACTGGAGATAAACAGGTGACATTTCTGCATGAGCCAGAGCTCAGGGACTGCTTAGAGTGTGGGCTGGCATGGTCAGAGTGCTGGAGAAGCTGCTCCTGAGGGTACCACTGCCGTCCCCCTGCTCCTCCGCAGGCAGGAGCCGCGGGCAGTGCTCGCGCTGCGCTCCGTGCGTAGGTGACAGTGTGTGGGTTTGCCCCTCTCTGTGACCGTGGCAGAGCACGGGAGGAGATAAGCTGAGACCAAAAGAACGGTGCCCCTAGAACTGCTTTGGTTGCAACACAAATTCCCAGCAGCAGCAGAGCTGCAGATTCCTGTCACCCCTCCCTCGGCTGTGCCCAGTGCCAGCGGTTTCCCTCAGACCAGGATGAAAACAGCAGGAGCTCCTTGGGTGTGCCCTTGGCTGTCTGGAGCACCTAACCCAAGACTAAAGCAGGAACACGCAGTATTGCATGCACAGTCACAGCTGCAGTGGGAGTGCAGCGGGCAGATCTCTACCTGACCTCTGCTGTCACTGTTCCTTAGTACCCCGTCCCGTTAAACACTCTGGCCCTTTGCAAACATGAGCAAGGAAAGGGGGTTTTTCTGCTCAGAATACAAAAGTATCCTCATTTCTTCATGGGCAAAGGGCAAGCATTGCAAGGTTATGCCGTTATAAGCACATATGTACAGATACCCACATAAATGATTATAAAATAATAAAATGCAATATAATATAAGCAGGAGCTGAGTAGCAGGCAAAGACTCCTGAGCCTGGAGACTTCAATTTTTTTTAGCATCTCCTTCTACTTTCCTCTCAACTCCATCAGGTACCACTAGTTCCTCAGGCCTCTTTCCTGTTTCCACTTTACAGCAACCTGAACGAACCCTTGCAGAGTAACTGCAGGAATAGAGCCCAAACACCTTTTAGGGAGAGGGCAGAAATCACTGCTCTTCCAAAATCTAGTCATGGACCTCCTGATGCGAGAGTTGGTAGTTGCATCAACAAAGTAAACCTCACCAGTTTGTTGTTGCAGCCAAGGAAACAACGGGAGGACATTTTCATATCAAGAACCATATACCAAAGGAAATAACAATTCCCGGCTAGTAATGACAGCAGTGGCGCTTAAGAGGCCCCAAAGTGAGCAGCATTGGAGGAACAGATTGATCAGGTGCAGGGTAAATTGAGGGATGGAGAGGGAGCTGTATATTTGGACCACTGATGGTCTTTCCTTATGCTCTGCACATCCTACTCCTCTGAAGATTTAAGTCTGAAAGCAACTGTCTGCAGAAAGAATGACATCGAAGCCATTGATAGGGCAGGGATTTGCATATCCCTACACCCTGTCTGCCTGCAAGGGGATGTTCTGGCAGGAAAATGGAAAAACTTTCCTCAGAGGTTAGACAGGGCTGTACTCACTTAACTGATTCCTCCACAGAAAAGCCATAATCTGGTTTTAAACAAGCAAGATTTGGGCAGTGATCTCAGAGCATCTGTATTTAAACACTCTAAAAAGTAAAGGAAAAAAAAAAGATACTTCTTCATTCATGACTACTGGGCTGGTAACTACTCAGAACACAAAGTTTCCATTCTGGGAGAAAATCCAATAATCAGCTAGTCATTGGTTGACAGAGTGAGAGAAGGTTTTTATAAGTTTATCAAAAAAGAAGTTTTCTATGCAAAAGTTGACAAAATGAAAACTCAGGCATTTAAAAAAATGGTCAAAAAGAAATAAAGCATGACTTCTGTTTTTCCAGCTTCCAAAAGCCAGAATTACAGCAGATTTTAAAAAATCCTTGCACTGTCAGGAAATGTTTTCTCTTAAAAACATCACAGGCAGCCCTCGTTTGAGCACAAGGAGTGAGTGAGAGCCACCAGCTCCTGGCCACTGCTCAGCAGCAGCAGTCTGTCTCTTGTTTTGCTCCTCCGGTCTCCAGCAGCCCCAGGCAGTGCAGGAGGAGGCAGAGGGACCTGTGCTGCCAGGCTGCCTCTCTAACCTGCCCTTGGCTGCTCTGCTGAGGTCCCTGCAGACAGAGAAGAGGAGCTGCACTCCCCAGC
Source organism: Lycocorax pyrrhopterus obiensis (assembly GCA_014706295.1). NCBI lineage: Eukaryota > Metazoa > Chordata > Aves > Passeriformes > Paradisaeidae > Lycocorax > Lycocorax pyrrhopterus. The sequence goes on along the minus strand of JACSVZ010000015.1, from coordinate 73,727,994 downwards.
ACTCATCCACTGAACTGGCTCCGTGTGTGGTGAGGCTCTGAGACATAACATGAGCAAGGCCTCGAGCCTTCACTCAGCTCCCCAGGTGGGTGGAATTCTGCCTGAAGCAAGAATCACAAGCCTTCACACCATGGCTGATCCCCTGTCTACAAGTCATTCCTGTTCTGGGAGGCAGTTGCAACATACGGCACCAAGTCTCTTTCCTTCAGGCTTATTCATTTTTCCTCAAAAAAAAAAAAAAAGTGATTTGTCAGTTTTGATAACTTAGGGCAATCTCATTTTTCTGTTGATGAGTCCCAGAGATGAAAATGTTAAGCTTCAGATCAGATGCAGGGGATGCCTGAAGAAAGCCAACCCTGTGCAGCCAAGAGGAGGGGTGGCAGGGGAGCAGGGACGGGTGCCAGGCACGAGGCACAGAGCGTTTAGCAAAGGCACGCGGGCTTGGGCTGGGTGGGCCGGCTCACTGCACACACACTGAAGGGACAAGGTGGCTTGGGAGCCCTTTGGAGGGAACGGAAGGGCGGCTGCTGTTACTTGTGAGCTTCACTCTGTGCATTTCTGACTATCAAATTCCAAGCCATGTCACCCTCTTGCCACCATGAATTCAAACAGTGATGCTCAGGGGGCTGACCAGATCAAGAGGTCGCATGGAGAAATACACCCAAACACAAGGTATTCCCATCACGAACATTAATTAAGTACTCCCCTCCAGCCAGACAGGCTCAGAGCATCACAGCTCTTTTTGACAAGGACACTTCATTCCTGATCCCTGCAAGCTAAGGCAGAGGGTCAGGCACTGCTTACCGATCATCTGACAAGTGCTGGGAATGTGGTTTCATTAAGTCTTGCACAGCTCAAATACAAAGCTTTAATGGTGATCAGGGAAGGGAAAAAAACCACCAACAACAAAACAAACAAACAAAAAAAAACCCACAAAAAACCAACCAAACAAAAAAACCAAGGTGATGTATTCAGATTGGGGAAATTAATTAAAAACGTGGAGTCAATGGAACTTTTAATTTTGGTGTTCACCATAACTGGGATCTAGGGGAAAAAGGAGACTGGTCTTTGATATTCTAATTTACCTTGAAAGGTTCTTACCACAAGGCTTGAACTGCATACACCCTACTACTACAGAACCTGTGGATTCACACATGAGCAAACCAGAAAACAGCTGTTTTACTGCTGCCCAAATCTGGTCCTAATGATGCCAGTGGACAGCTTGCAGTCCCAGAGCTGCTGTGGGAGTAGCCAGGCAGCCCTGAGAGGGTGGGAGGCAAGACCTCCCCTGCTGGGAAGGAAGAGCAGTTTGGGAGGAGCAAAACAAAAGTTTGCAAAGGGAGTTTGTCCCAATTCCCTTTGGCCTCGCTTCCCTGAGAACAGGGACCGCCCAAGGTGTAATGAAAGGCCCTGGGGGACAAAAGCAAAAAGCACAAGAAACAATCGTGTTTCTTTGAGATCACCAGAGCTGAGAGAGAAACAGGGACATGGAGCAGCTGCTGCTTAGGATAAGGCAAATGCAAGCTCCTTCTTGCAGAAATCTCAGGTGTTGCTTGTCCAGCAGCACTCTCTGCACATGAGTTACACAAAGGCCATGCCCATTTTCTGCTCCAAACACGAACCTGACCCATCAGCTTCCTAGAATCACATTACTCAGCAAGAAAAAACCCCATCCTTTTAGTTATCAACAGCTTTTCCGTGGCTGGGTACTCTTCCATTATTTATTTGTTCAGCTTTGTGTACTCTCTAACACCCCTAAATCCCAGTCTGACCATCCCAAGATTATTTGTACCAGAAGCCAGAGGAAGCCGGTGCCTCGGTGGATGGGAAGGCCCAGACGGTGAGGAACTGGGCTGTGTTCAAACCTTACCAGCAGGATACAAACCCGGGCCGTGGGCTACACCAGCGGAGCCTCCCCTGAGAGCAGCAGGTGAGAGCAGCAGCACCACACACTCACCTGGGGCTGCGCCACCAGCAGCAGCCAGCGGTGCTGCCAGTGGTTCCACTTCTCCATCAGGGGTTCTCAGCAGCGATGCTCTCCCAAGAATGTTTCTGGGCACAGCTAAAGCATCTGCCTCCTGCCTAAGAGACTCGGGAAAGGAAACGATGGGATGTAACGCTGTCAATGTACTGACAATGTCTAGATTAACTCAGTTTCCAGCTGTATGAAGTGAAAAGTTAAATCGTTAGCTGACAGGAGTAAACCATGTGCTACTCATCCCACATCCCACTAAAACCTGAGCTGTTTCTCAAATCCGTAGCATGGGTTTGTGCGGGCTCCACCGCTGCTGTCACAGAGCAGCAGCAGCAGCAAACACCTCCCTTCTGCGGGGAGCGACACCGCGCCCATTGCCTGGGGGTGAGCCGAGCACGGGCTGCACCAGCCTGGAAGAGGATGCAGCCCTTCATTCTGCTGGCAAATCACCCACCCACGAACGGCAGGCGCCAGGCTGGCCACGGACACCACCCATCATCCCAGGACCTGCGTGCAGGGGTGGCTGCTCCCCGCGGATGTAAGCACCCTCAGCAGCTCCCTCTGGCACGTGGCTTTAAATTACTTTTTGGGGGGGCCGTGGCGGGGGATACACAGACTACCAAAAACTGACCTCTGAAACGCCTCCAGGTAAGACACGATGCCCCACCTCGTATTAAAACTATTCACTGCAGCAGAGCTTTTGTTTCAAAGGCACTCAGAGCACAGCTCCTTACAAGTATTGCTGTTTTTCAACAAATCTTTGCTACTTTCATTTCCTCTACCTACAATTTAACACTCACTTGAGCCAAGCCATCCCATTACACAAAGCTCAATGCTCTCCATCTCTTGCTGTGCAGGTTCCAGCTGTCCCACGCATTTATCACCCTCCCAAAGCCAGCGTGGCTGGAATTCCAGTAAGGGCTGGGTTTTATTGCACCTCCCTGCTGCCTCTGTGCTCCAAGCAGAGTTCCTGTTTGGTTCAGGCAGGCTGACCAAACACATTCCCAGTGACCACAGCTGCAGAGGATGTGAAGGAGTTCCCTGCTTTTCATTTCCATCTAACTGGAGTAAGCCTCAAATCTTGCCTTTAGCAGACTACAGCACTCAACTTCTTAGAGCAATTTTAGCAGTTATTTCAGGAATGATATCTAAGAACCTTTTTCCACCCCTAGGAAAACATCTGTATGGAAGATCATTTTCTTGATAGACTGTGATGAACCCTGTGTACATCATGCCCATTCAATGAAGAGGAGAAAGATGATGGAACCAATCCTCCTTAAAGCAACATCCACGCCCATGAGGGGTAAGGTGACTAGTAACAGCCACCACTATAAACTTAGCCCAATCTGGTTGCCTTCTGTGATGAACTCTATGGACAAGGGGAGAGCAGTGGGTGTTTACCCTGACTTACAGCAAAAACACACTGAGGGAGTGGATGGACAACCTACAATGGCAGCGAAAAATGGGGCGGACTTCTATGCTCAGGCTTCAGAAGTCACCAATCTGCAATCCTGGAGACAGCCAGCTGCAAGTGCAGTACCTCAGGTGCTTTTTCTTACCCACCTGGGTAGTGGCATTGAGCACACTCAGATGACACCAAACAATGCTGGCAGAGGACAGGAGCAGCAGAGCCCAAAACATGGGAGGAGGGAAATCCCATTCAGTTGGATCTTTCCTGGCTGAAGTGATGTGCTGATGGAAAGTTTAAATCCACCAGTCCTGCATCTGAGAAATTATAAACCAGAAGGCCTGGGGCTAACAGTGGCCAGAATGACAAGGAGTCAGCAGTACTTGCAGCTGTACAGGCCAGCCCTGTAGGAGGCTGCACAGTACAGGTATGAGCAGCAGGTTAAAGGGAGTTATTTCCCCCCATATTCAACACTTTTAAGCTGTACGTAGAGTAACATATCCAGTTCTGGGCTCCTCAGTACATTGACCAAACTGCAACAAGGACCACCAGGACTGTCAGAAGGCTGCAGTTCATGCCATGGCTCAAGGGAAGGTGAGCTGGGTTTGTTCAGCTTGGAAATCACGGCTGCAGCACCTGCAGGCTCCAACTACCTAATGGATGATTAGAGAAAATACAGAGCCAGACTCTGCAAGTGGCAGCAAGCACATTACTGCAAGTGCATTTTGCACTGAAGATGCTACAAAACCAAAGGGGAAATCAGAGAGGTTGTTGAATGCTCATCCCTGGAAATACTCAACATTTTATTGGACACAGCCCTGAAAAATTTCACCTACTTTCAAAGCTGGCACTGCTGTGGTCAGGAGGTTGACCCGGATGACCTCCAGAAGTACCCCCCAACCTAAATTAGTCTATGATTCTAAAAACTGAAAACACCAACGCAAGTTTCAGTGTGGCTGATACAAGAAACAACTGCCTGTTACCTTATGCTGCGTGACTGTATTCCAATCCCTTCAGATAAGGCCCATAATATCAACAATATTACCTTAAGCCCTCATCATGAAGTAGTCCAGGCTGCACAAGCACTCAGTTGCAGATGACCTGTCAAAAGCATAAAGCCTAAAAGCAATGGTACTGAAGGTCAGGAGTGACATTCATCTCTCTGCAGGCAAAGCTGCCAAATTCCTGGCCCTGTTTTTTACAAGAAAAAGCCAAAACACATAGTTTGTATAAGCTATACAACTCAAGCCCCGGCCATTTTCAGCTCCTCACAACAGCTCAGGTAATTTCTTTGACTTTTGTGTCAGACACGTGAAAAGAAGTAACACCAGCAGTGGCAAGCAGCCTTTGTGGACTACAGCATTAAGACATGTACCTTTCTAGATACACGAGCTAATACTTTTTGTACACTGAGATTTTGTCCCCAAAGCATGAGAGAGATTTCCCACAGCTGTAGCAGACCTGTAAGAACATTCTTATCTTGGCTTAATTTTGGATGGCTTCTCTGCATATGCTTTTACAAAAACTCAAACCCCTAGGATCTGGAGACAATACCACAGCTGTAGCTTCAGGTTTTTCAACCACTAACTACATATCTACGGGTTTTTCCAAAAGTTAACATTTATTCATAAGTTCATACTATCAGCAATCCTTTGATAGGAATTACGCTCTTAAAAAACAAGCTTAAAACAATAAGATGTAAAGCTAATAATGGTCTTCAGTTTATGAACATCTTATCCAAAAGCAGACAAGACATCTGTGACCAGAAAGAAGTGTGGCAACCTGCTTTCAACAGTGGAACAGAGGCTCTCCATGTGGCTACATGAGAAACAGCTACTAAAAACGTGACTTTTGCATATGATTTGCACATTTCTCTCTGTTGTTTGCTCTTTCCTGTGCTTGTTACAAGCAGAATGACCACGGTTGCACTGTAGAGCTGTTTGTTTCCATCTTGCTGTAACTAGTGCTACTGTCAACACTCTCCACCACACCTTCTACGCAGAGAAACAGGAACATGCAATGCAGGTTTACTCAAAGGTCTCTTTTCCAGTTGATGGTGATTACATACAACAACGACTTCATCGTGACAGAGAACGCAGGAATGGTTACGAGGATATGCTGAGTGGCTCACAGGAGATGCTAACCATATTTTCCCTGTTGTGTCACAAATTCTAGGAGTCAGGAAAGAATACACAACACTGGGATTCTTTAAGAAATCTTGTACTAGTCTACTTCTGGAACGATTAAACATCTGTGACAGATAGTTTATCCACTCCATATAGGGAAACATTTATGTAGTACCATCAGTTAAAGCTTGAAGGAAAGTAACAACTGTTTAAATCAGTTTACCAAAACTAAGCGTACATTGAGAAGAAAAAAAAAAGTAACTGGAGGCAAAAAGAGGGTATGTCTATCTAAAGCATAGACTCCTTCATAAATAAGTAAACAAATAATACTCTTAAGTTTGCTAGGGTGCCCGTTCAGCCACATGCTTAACCACAGCTTGCTTTTGCTTTTAACACCTCATTCAGTCTTTAAGGAGCAAGAATTAGAAGTCTGTGTCCAATTTGCACTCAAAGCTCCCAAGACCCTGGATCTTCTGCCCTCCATCTTATTTCTTTTTCTTTTGCACATTTTCCTCTTCCCAGGTAGCAGGCACACATAGAACGAAACAATAAAGTTCTGTCTACCTGAGCTGAGTTCGTTTTTTTTTTTTTGGATGGATAATTCTGCCAGATAAATAAACTTCCAAATATTAGAGAACAGGAGAAGGGACACAGAACAGTCAAGACAGCACACTTTTGTTTTTGTCAATATTTCTTTAAATCCCAGTCCAGCTCCTAGTAAGACTGGACACTACTTACAACACTCCTAGAACTGCAGAAGAATGGAAACACAATAGGGAGCGAGTGGAGAGGGGGACAAGACAGCCCAGGGGCTGACTTGAGACATTCACATACACAAGGCCAGCATCCACTGGAGTCATTAAGGCCCAGATGCCCCACTAATAGGAACAAACCCAAACACAAAGGTAGCACATGAAATGTATTTACCTATTTAAACACAGGCAGCTGGTCAAGCTAGAATGGGGAAGGTAACTGCTAATTCCTTGTACTACAAGGAAGGAATGGAGTAAAAAAACCCAAGCCCACGGGCAGGTTTTTGCTTTGTGAACCTCTGTCTGTGCTGCTGGTTAACAGTGGTAAGTATAAAAAAATCAAAGAAAAATAATCTATTTATAGAACAAGTCAGTAGTCTGAGACATTTAGAAAAAAGTAAAAACAAGTCCTTCTTTAAAAATGGATTTACTAAAACAACTGTCACCCAGGATGACCCCAAGCCCTCTGGTCCTCTGGCAAAGCCAGGGGCAACTTCAAACAAGAACTGTTGCTGATTGTACACTGGTACACATCCAGCAAAGCCAGCAGGGAGGGGGTTTGCACTGTGAACAGTATCTGCAGACTGCTTGCTGGTATCACAGGAGGCCATGCCCGTAGCCTGGTGATACTGGAAAGAGTTGTGAGTGAAACTTTTCACAGAAGCACGTGTCACTGTAACCTCTGAGGTAAGTGGGCTGTCTTCTTTCCTTCCCATCCCTGGGTACAGATCTCAGAAGCTGTGCCCTGGGTGCTGTACCTCCTTGCCAGCTCCATCCTGCGCCCCACAACTTTAATGTGCAGGAGTGCAGAACTCTAAGCAAAGCCTAGAACAGGAGAGAGCGTCCCTGTGGAAAGGGAAGCACTCTGCTCTTCCCAAGGTCTGGTCTAGCTGAACATTATCAATGCTTTCTGGCCCTCCTCAGGACAGGAAGATCGGTTGTTTCCCACTGAGGAAAAAATTTTGCCTAGTGGAGTAGAGTTGGGTTTCTTTTTTGGTAAACAGAACCTTTGCTGATTTCTGAGATTATGAGCTCCTCTGCCCTTTAGCTACAAAAGAGAAATTAAAAGAAATTTATCCACTTGCTCCCACCCTTATAGTGTAGTGTTAGCTGCCTGGATATGGAGGCAATTTCACTCTCCCAAGACATTGCTCTACACACTGGGTTGGCATGGAGAGGCGAAAGATAACTTCCAAAGTCACCTCCGTAGGGCAACCTGGTGGGTCTAAGAGCTCCAGCCCATGCCCACCAGTTCCAGGCCAGCTCCACTGCCAACAGGTACTTCTAACACCCTGAAGTGTCTAATCTAACAGCCTCGAGTTTGCTCAGTCCTTGAGAGCAACAACCACACTCAAAGATGGAAACACTCAAGTCAGAACACACTGGCTGGAGCTGCTAATCAGGCGGTGTCTGCATAGATGAGCCGGTACCACGGTGCCTCGACATTCCCGTTGTCCGAAGGAAGCCAGCTGTAAGGAACGGACCAACTCCACTGCACGTCTGTACATCCTTGGAAGTGAAGCTCAGGGGCTACATCAGCTTCAAACCCTCTCTTTCTGAAGGGTTCCAGTGGTCCATTTCCCAACAAGTTCTGGGCATCGAGCAGTTGCTAACTCGTCTCCTTGAGATCTTCCATTGGTAGTTTGTAGCTCAGCAAGAAGGGAGGAGGGGGGGCGTGAGCAGGGCTGCTGGGGCCCTGCAGGGGTTTCTTGGCACAGTTTATACAGATGTAATCCTCGTTCTCAGCCATCTCTGGGGAGACCCCGACACACACCTGATGGAACCACTCATCGCAGCCCCCGTCGCACTGCACCCAGTCCACCTGCAAGAGAGCACAGCAGCAACACGTAGCACGTTACAAGGAAGGACAGACAGGCACGGCTTCTGGGAAGAAAATACCTTCTGTTAAACCTACCTGAGCTACCAAGAACATAACAGCTTTGGGGCACAAATGATTGCCCCTACAGAGCTTGTTTCAACAAGCTACTTCAGTTTAATAAAAACTAACTCTTCTAACAAACTTTGCCCCTCTGGCATCCTGCAACAATACAAACACATGACTGCTCCTGAGCAACATGACTCGGCTCTCCTCAGATGAAAGGAGATGTGCTAAAACACATTTAAAATGCTCAGGGATGGTTAGTTCAGCATAGGTGAGTCTCCAAACACACCCTCTTACACTGCATTTTCAAACAGTGGCTTTTGCAACTCTAAGTGTCAGAACATTTAAGCTACAATACAAACTGAGCTGAACTTGCTGTAGAACAATTTGGAAAAGACAATAAATTAATTAGAATGTAGGAAGGAAAAAAGATGAATTATGTGATTTCTGCAGTTCTTTGAATAAAAGTATTTGTTAACCGGAGTCAGTGGGCAGAAACTCAGATTTGCAGGGTAAGAAATACATATTCTCCATTCTAATGCAATCCATTGGCACAGCTATAAAAATTTACTACTGCTGTAGTTCTGCTTTCAACTTACAGGGGAACGTGAAAATGTATCAGAAAAACAACAGTAGTGGCAACCGATATAAATGAAGAAACATTACCATCATACAGATTTTACGTTAGTTTGTAGCCAACTACTCTTGAGCAAATTGTCCAAAGTGATTAGTAATGGACATCAACAGCTGCAGCTGCAGCCATTACATTCTTGTATCTGCCATTTTTTGACAAGTATGTATGTATGGCATTCACCTGTTGAAAGTACAAAAGTACAGAAATGTACAGAAAGAACATTTTGAAAAGATTTTTGATCATCAGTCTGTGTTAAAAGCTGACAATCAGGACTGGCAGTACCACAGAGGCAGATCAAGTTTCTTTTGCAATAATTCAATCAGGTCTAAAATCATTGATTATTTATCTCCAACAAGCAAAATGAACCACTGAAGTTTGTAGATCACTCAGCCTGCAGCATCACTGTTCACAGAGTGTACGCAAGAAATACAGAAAACCTACTTCATTTAAGAACACCACACATCCCACTCCTGCTCAGAAACACAGTAAAGCCAGGAACATTTGAGTCAAAGAATTAATCCTTTGAATCAGCCAATGCATATGTGCATGTTGCACATAGTCAACAAAAAATTACACAGCTTGAAGAAGTTAAACTTCCTGACCAAAACAGAGTACCTTCTCCCAGATTCTAATTTTCCATCTTCTGTTTTGAAGTACCTAAGAGTATAAGGAAGTTCTACAGTTTAATCTGCTAAATCCATGTACCTACCCAAGTACTACTCGATCCTCTCTCATTTCTAACCACGTCACTTTGGTTTCTCATGCTGTTCAACTTAAATATTATCTGGCACAGGGGTTCTGACTTAGCGTGGAATTGCCTGACAGAACTAAGGGGAAACTCACTTTGTCCTTGCAGGGCCTTTGGCAGTTCTGAGCAGCACACACAGCATTCTCGTCATCCGACTCTTCTGCTCCTGACCAGTCGTACTTGGAAGGAATATCCAGAACCTTCTTCTCTCTTTTCTTCTCTGTGCTCTCCTTTGCCAGTTCTACCTTTGCAACAACTGCCTTCTCTCGCTTCTTCTTCCGCTCCTCTTCCTTGGCCAGTTTCTTTGCCAGCTTGTTCAGCTCCTTCGTCTTATCCATGGTGAGTTTTAGCTTCTTCTTCTTGGGTTTTTCCAGTTTTTTCAGCTCTTTAGATTTTTGCTTCATATCTCCAAAGAACTGCTCTGCTCTCTCCAGTTTTCGTTTCCGCTTCCTCTCAGAAGAGTCCCTCCCTCTCATTTTCAGTGGTTTTTCATCCATGCTGTCATCCTTCATAGAAAAAGATACATACTTTATTCAAATACAAATTTCCTGCAAACCTGAGGTCTGAAAAATGTACTTACCTCTACTTTTACCCTGATATGGCAAGAAGAAATCTAGTCAACAACATACTGTTACAAATTCTAAACAAAAAAAGCACTTAACTTCATTTTCACCATTCTATAAAAAATTCCTAAGTGTTATCAACTGTGTCAAAGTACAATCAGCCAAAAATACCCAGTGGAAAAAGTAAATTATCATCAAGGGTAAGAAGGCAAAATAAGCAATAATTACAACTCCCTTCTCACATTGTTTTTTAATAGAAGTTGAGAAGATTAATCATTCGTTAGATGCTCTTGCTTATTTTTCATCTGAGGTCAGTCTTGCCTGTAATTATTTTTGAGAGAAAGCAACTGCTGTTTTGGAGATTAAGAAAGAGTAGTTGGTGAATTCTTAAAATGTATCATCAGCTCAAGCAAGAAGAGAAAGTAACATCCGTTATTTTAATGGCTTCCAAACTGGCAGACATGGTAAATACCCTGGCATCATCAAGAGCTCTTAAATAACAGATTCAGATCAGAAGTGGGGCTTAAAACTGGCCAACTCTGTCCCTGCAGGTAGCATTCACAGTGACAAGCCCCATTTATATCTGAAAGGTTCACTTGTGTAGTCCTTTGTACAAACAGGACTGACTTGATTTCAGTTAATGCAGCTATATACTTTACCCTTAATAATTATTAATAGATTAAGAACATACTATAAACCAGTAAAGAGACTGTTTACTGTACATTACTTAATATAGCTACTCCACCCAAAACCAAATCCTCTCAAGATTATTTTACAGAAGTCTAATTATTTTGTATGTAAACAGAAATAGAATATATTCAATTCAAAATGAGCAGTTCTGGTCAAGCAAATGAAAACCAGAAAATTTCGTCACACACACACACTCTACACTGCTCACCCCACTCCCCTGGAAAAAAACCATTGCTTAACTATTAATATAACAGTCTGGCATATTATTTATAAATTGTTGTTTGCTGGCATTCAAACTGCTCTTCAATCAACTCCCTGCTAAAACCATTACATTAAAAGAACATTAAGCTTATGTAGTACTCAGGCTGAAAGGTGGTAAAGCAGCAGCACTTGGGAGGCAGGGGCAGTTTTATACTACACAGCTCTAACTGATGCAGTTTGGGACCACTTTAACTCACCCACTGTGTATGGATGGCACTCAGAAAATGAGACACCAATTAACATATTCACCTAACCTCATTGTTCACAGCATGTACCCTTCCATCTTGTATTACCGTACACCACCAAAAAGCCAAGAAAGAACCATCATTTTGTGTTCTTCCTGTGCAGCTCAGTAACCCAACAAGCCATCATATAATCCACAGCTACATATGGTCAACTTGACCCCTAACTGCAACTGACAGAGGATAAAAAATGGGCTCCACTCAAGCTCTTCAACCCAGCAGCTGACCTTCTCTTCCAGCACACATCCCTTGCCCTCTGCACAAATGTAGCTAAGTGATTTTGACTAGACCTCAGAATCAGCAGATAAACCTGCCTGATCCACTGGCAGCTGGGCAAAGCAGTCAGAACATCTTCACAGTGTATCAAAACAAAAATTGCTATGTCTATGTAACTCTGAGGAAGAACATGAATCTTATTGTCTGCATTATCAAAACATGTTTTCCTCAGTAACAAAGTTCAGTAACATGCAAGTATCACATTCTATAAGCCAAGTGTAACTTTCCATCTTCCTAAATGTTTCTTGTAACTCTTTTGCAGATTAGTTCTGTTTCCAGGCATAATCAAGAAGAATGTTTCCTCCCTTAACCTGTTACCTTCTAAACTAAGGTCTGTAGATGGAACTACTTGAGAAAACTGTTCTAAATATGGTTGACTGTGGAGGACAGTGCTACGGCATGAGTGATCAAGAATTCAATTTCTGGACCACTTATTCTGTTTTTTCTGTAATCTACTACTCTCTCCAGGTGAAATCCAAACATGTCAAGCAACTGAGCACTCAACTACTCAAGATCATATTTATATAAATCCACCAACAGTATGTGGTGGGATTTTTGTTCCACACCAGAGTATTTCTTTGAGTTCCATACCTCCATGACATGAAGAAACCTGTCCTCAGAGGGTGGATGAGTGGCCTGTAAAATCCGCCAGATGTGCTGAGTTTCATCCAGAGATACCTCCAGTAGATCTCCTACCATCATCAGATCTTCCAGCTGAGCTTTTGCTCCAGGTGACAGCTCCAGCACAGGGGGCTCCAAACTGCGAGGTACCAGCGGGCTCTTCCGAGGCTGCTTCCTTGGAGTGCTAGAACCTTCCAGACAGGAGCCAGGACACAGAACCATTAAGGCTGGAAAAGACCTCTGAGATTATCGAGTCCGTGCCAAGCCCACCACTAAACCAGGTCCCCAGGTGCCTCACCCACATGTTTTCTGAACACTTCCAGGGACAGTGATTCCACCACTTCCCCAGGCAGCCTGTTCCAATGCCTGACCACCCTTCCAGTGAAGAAATTTTTCCTGATATCCAACCTAAACCTCCCCAGGCAAAGCCACATAAAAGGAAGAGATCAAAAGCAAAAGAAATGACATACTTTTTACAACAATCTAAGGTGGGAAACAGTAACTAACTGCAATGTAACTCTGCTGTACCTTCCTGCAGACAACCTATACTGTACAACTAGAATGGATAACAGAGAAGTTCCCCCCTCACTGACTGCTCATCCCAGTTTTTTAATCTTAATTGATCTTAATTTAATTTTAATTTTATCTCAATGTATACAAAAGCAAATACCTTGAGAGCAGCTTTTAGAAGCAGAGGAATAGGCGTGTTCAGCACAGAATGAGGGAGCAGTCCACATGTGTGTCACCACCTCTTCTGATTTAATGGGGATTTCCTCATCACAAAACAAATTGGGCTCCAAGCTGCTGGAAGATTTTACACTGGCATTGTCCTGAAAAAGACCCACAGAAAACATGCAACATCTGAATCCAGAAAATACCTACTTCAAAGTAAATTCTACTAAGACTGAGCAGTCTGCTGCTCCTAAAGCCCTTCTCCGAAGCACTCCATCAGAGGTACCAAGACCATGTGCAAAAGGTAAAAATTATATCCCTACTTAAATAGTGGATGAACACAGGATCTATGGAGATAGGTCAGTATATTTATAGTTGTGCACGAGAAACACTTGACAAGTTTCCTCACTCAGCAGTCCCTCAAGTATGGTCTTCAGAAGTCAACATGATGAAAAGAGGCTTTCTCTTAGCCTACATAATTTATTATTTTGCTTGAAAAATCTGACTGCAAGCCCATAAAGACTTGTATCTTCCGTAAAGCAGGGGTAAGCTGAGTAAATTACAGTGACTACAGAAAGAAATGATTTAAGATTTTAGAAGTATGGAAAAAAAGGGTGTTCCAGCACAGCAACAAATATCAATATAATGGCAATCAAACACTGCCCTGGGATCAGTACTTTTATGGCACTCTTAAATCAGTTTAAGTTCAAACCAAACACTGAAAGAAGAGGGCTGTAACACCTGAGACTGTCGTGAACACTTCCATGAACAGAGTAATGATGGCCCTGGCTCGTGCTCAGCTCAGTGTGTCGTTTAAGACACTGAACAGCTCAAGGCATTGGCTAAGATGGATGCCTGACTGTTTGGATACATCCCACTGAACTGGGACATGTGCCTTGAGGTGCAGGAGGACCCATTAAGGGAGATTAGGAATCTCTTTGCAGTAGGAGAAGCTTTGCTTGACTTTGCATTACATTAGGCAGAGAAACCAGAGAAGTACAAGCCCACCTGAGTAGATTCCTGATGCCCCCTAATTTCTCCCTCTTCTTACTCATCCCTGGAGCTGAAATTTGTAAGAATAAATCTCCTCAGATAATTTCCAAAATTTAGCTGTTCCATCACACACATGATGAAACTGGCCACCAGGTTTAACATACTTGGCATGCTATGTACAACTAAAATCTTTCAAAAAACAATAAAATCCAAGAAGCTGCCTTAAAACCAGAGAAATACCCCAGAGCAGTTACTGACACTAGTTACCTGAAGATTAGATGTGTGGGTCTCAAAACTGCCAGCTCAGGGAACTGTACCACCTAGACACTGCCATTACACTGCATTAAAAGGGAGTTTAAGAATGGCAATCTCTCTGTCTCTGTGGCCTTCAGTTACATGTTTAAAAGGAAGTGATATACAAACTAATGATTTCTGTATAGAACTACAAGTGGGAAAATCAAATTTAAATTGCCCAGATGAAAAGGTAGAACAAATACACTCAGGAAGAGGAAGGTATTTCTCCCTACACTGTAAGGTGCTTATATCTTGTACAATGTCTTGTTATGGGTATCTTACTATATCACATTAAAGAAAGTTCAGGGCTAACATGTAAATTGATTTTTAAAAAATCATCACTCGTGGCCATAGGCAACACCAGTGCAAAGAAATGAGAAAGAGTACAAGACAAAAAATGAAAACAATTATAGGTGATTTGACCAGTGAATGTATCTGCTTGGAACGAATTTTACAACAAATGTAGCTACTGCACTCATAATGAAGATTTACTGGCAAGAACCGTGTTTTAATTAACAGACACAAAATATAATCAAACAGATCATATTTTCATATCTATTTCTGTAACAACTGTGCACTTGAGAAGCCAGAGACTGTGGTTTTCAAAATACAGTCTATGGACCCATAGGAGTTCAGGATTATTTCTATAGGGTCCACAACAAGAGCAAATTCATACATGATGCATAATGATCTATATCTTTTTTTAAACACACTGGAACACATCTATGCATCAAAAACTGGAAAAACAAACGCTTAAAAGTTAACAGTATAAAAATAATTAAATTCTGAGCAACTTTGGGAGGTTTTTTTATTGTTGGTTGGTTTTTAACTCTGCTTCTCCTAGTTTACAACTGAAGAATTTGATTGGTTGCCTGACAATTTGTCTTCTATTCCAATCGTATTAGTTGACCTAACAGAACACATTTCTGGTCTCTATCAGCTTTGCTCCAACAGATTTTTACTTTTAGGTTTCTACAATTACATATGATGGACATCCAAATCAAAAGGGTTAAGTAAGAGACTTTTAAATGATGACAACAGAATGATTAAACAAATGAAATTATGCTCATGCAAAACCCTGAGATCCTGGCAAGCATATGCCATCTTTCTTGACATATGTTTTATCACAGCCTCAGAAAATGCCACATCCTTCAGAAATGCCTTATAAAGACTCCTGATGCAAAGAACAGTTTTGGGAATTATTTTTATATATAAAACTAAATTAATTAAAAGCTGCAGCACCCAACTGCAATGAATTCTTGTTGGCATTTCACAGGGGACTGTAAGACAAATCTGTGTATTTGCATCAGGCTGCTGAGAAACAAAACACTAAAAATAGGAGATTTCAGCAAATCAGACCTGGAGAATGTACTGTCCCTCTATAAATCAGAATATCTGCCTTAGAAGAACTTACATGCCTCTTAAGATAGCATCTTTTAAAGTAGAGATAACACTATCACTAAAAAGAAAACACTGCTCAAGAAGAAACTGTGGCATTGTCTTTGTCTCTACATATATCAAAAGAACAATTCAACACATTGAAAACACCTGGTTGTCTCCACAACTGCCTTTTCTCATGGAAGTTCTTCTCTAGTTAAAGAACATTAAAAATTTAACTGCAGTTACAATTTCTGAACTGAATCCAGACACTAATTTTACCACATGATCCAGACATCTTGTCTCAAAAAATTCCCCACTTCAAAATGGAACACATTTGTACAAGGGCTGAATGAAGAGAAAGGTATGAAAACATGAACACAGCTCTGGCATCAGGAAACTTCTTACACAGCATGCAGTTTTTGAAGACTAATCTTTCTGCTGTAGCAAAAACTTTCCAAGAGCTCTCCATACAGACACTTATATTTATGACTCATGGTATCTCTGAATGGGGCATAAAGACAATGTTCATCCTCCAGGGTGTTATAAATACAAATCCCTCTGTAAGTGCATCTTTTAGTGCCGAGGAAAAAGGCACCTTTTGAAATTCAAACAGGACTTTGGAAATTTTGAATAAAAACATCACAAAACTTCACAAATCAGTGAAGTTCTGAGTCAATCTCAGTCCAGAATAGAGAAACATTCAGAAAAAAATCGAGAATTACCTCTTCTGCCACATGCCCTAGGGCAGAATATACACACATAGACACACATAGACATCTTAAGATACAATAAATATTCTGAAAAAAATGGATTAATAAAAGACAGGAGTTCTGTATTAACTCCATGCAGACAAACCACTCTGGACTACTTACCTTTATGTCATAGCCATATGTCTCCCTGATGTCTTCATCAGAGTCTGTCTCTTCATCATCATAATCCAAAGTCTGCCGTGGGGATGAGGACACACTCCCTATCACTCTGTTAAAGGCCGACTGCTGAAAACTTGTCAAGTGTCCCTAAAAAATAATGGAATATGG